>JAJPUD010001222.1:0-51344 GCA_023553655.1 Myrmecobius fasciatus | reverse complement strand
TTCCCCTTCCCCTTCCCCTTCCCCTTCCCCTTCCCCTTCCCCTTCCCCTTCCCCTTTCTCTTTCCCTTTCTCTTTCCCTTTCCCCTTCCCTTTCCTTTCCTTCTTTCTCTTTTTAGAATCAAAGTTTTCTTCTTTTATTTTTTTTGTGGGGAGTGGGAAAAAAATTTTGAGAAGCATGAGAAAGTAGTGTTAGTGATACAAGAAAAATAAAGAATTAACTATCAATTAAACATTTGAAAATACATAGAAATCAGATACAGACAAGCAGGGCCATGTTGCTACTACCAAATTAAATTCAATGCATGTTAAAAAGAATATTAAGCAGTATATATTAAGGAAATTTAAATGAGGGGTATCCATAGTTTTATGTAGTCTCCATTTTCTGGCCTTCTATGCATATAAAATTGTTCATTTTTTTAAAATGACTTTCTAGTCCATAATTACATAAAAATTTTTAAAGGATTAAAAAACAAAAGACTTACAGAGGTTTCCAAATTGAATTCTAATTTCAAAGTCAATGATATTTCAAGCAAATTATAACTTAGACTATGTTAAGTTCCTCCTTTTTTTTTAAACCATCATGGATCAATTAGAGGATGAGAAAATAATTATTGCATCATTTTATTATTTTTATGAAAGTAATTCATCCTAAAAATAAGTTACTTGAACATGACTGACCATTTTCTAGGGTGTTCGCATAGTCAGGGTGGTCAGAGTTCTAGGGTCCGCCTTCAATTTCATAAGCTGACCCTCCTGTGCAACCTCTGGACATTTCCTCTGAAAGCAATGGTCTCGCATGGTTGGGCCTGGAGCACTTGACAGTATTTCAATCTGAGAAACGGCAGGTTTGTGCAGTGCATTTGAATGAAATGATAATGTCCTGCCTGCTTGTTTTTCCTCTGTGTCTGCCTAAGGTCACAATTACAAGACCAGAAAGGGGAGAAGTGAGGTAATTGAGCTGGCTATTTATATTTAATAGTCATTCTGTCCACTAACATTACCACTGACCCTGTGAAGAAGCCCAGGCCTGATGTCAGAAGGAGGGGAGACCATGCTCCTGTGGGACTGGTTTATAGTTACAGGAATAGAGATGAACCAGCAGCTGGCTTAGACTCACAGGGAAACTGGGGCTTATTAACAAATGAAGTATTGTTCTTTTCCTTCTATGCTGTATATTTTTTGTAGATAGGCTACATCCCATTTTGTAGGATAGGGAAGCTATTTATATAGCTCCTACTACTGTTGGAGAATACCAAAAATGTTGGGGTCCCAGAGTGTGTGCCATTTTTGAAGGAATTCAGGCTCAAACTGTCTGTAAATCAAGCAAAAGGTGTTTATTGGGGTCTTTCATATATTCTTGGGGGCTCCTCCTTAAGGGAGTAAATCAATCCAGTAAAGTATGGCAAGGGATTATACAGAAAAGGAAGTTAGAAAGAACAGGAGAATTGGGCACAGTGGGAAATAAGGTAGTCTTAGATGCATTTGGACAACCTCAAATAAGATGGACATGGGAAAAATCCCTGTGATTAGATATATCTCAGATAGGATATGCATGGAAAAAGTCAGAGAGAGAGAGAGATAAAGAGAGAGAGAGAGAGACAGAGAGAGACAGAGAGAGACAGAGAGAGACAGAGAGACAGAGAGAGACAGAAACAGAGAGACAGAGACAGAGAGACAGAGACAGAGATATAGACAGAGATATGGAAACAGAGACAGAGACACAGAGAAACAGAGACAGAGAGACAGTGACAGAGAGACAAAGAGACAGAGACAGAGATATAGACAGAGAGATAGAAACAGAGACAGAGACACAGAGAGACAGATGCAGAGAGGACAGAGACAGTGAGACAGAGAGATAAAAAGACAGAGACAGAGAGACAGAGAGAGACAGAAAGACAGAGACACAGAGGGAGTCTGGATATGTTAGTTATATAGGACCTTTTGTAGAGTCTGGATAGCTAGCCTGGAGCAGCAATTAAGATTCCATCACTGTGTGCCAGGCTCTGTGCTAAGCACTTTACAGATACTATTAAATATTATCACAACAGCTTTGCAAGTAGGTGTTATTAGTAGCCCCATTTTACAGTTGAGGAAACTGAAGCAAACAGAGATTAAGTGGCTTGCCCAGGGTTATATAGCTAATAAATCTCTGGAGTGAATTTGAACTCAGGTCCTCCTGACTCTAAGCCTAGTGATCTATCCCCAGCACCACCAACTGTAGGAAGTAATGTAAGAGATGGGACTGAGGATGCAAACCCTGCAAGGGTTTATCCCCAAATAACTCTTTATTCTGATCTCTCCAAGCATCTTTCATTCACAAGTCTGAAAGCCCAGATGGGAGGAAGTTAAAGCATCTTAAACACTTAACACTGTATAAGTAGCTCATTCACCCAGCTCAGCACATTATGAATATTCCTCAGGAGTGGCTTCCCACCTGCCATTAGCACAGTGATATTTCCTCTTATCTTGGAAGAGGACTTTTTTTTTTTTTTTTAACGGATCATTGAAAATTGGAGGAAAAAGATAGTTCTTTCACTTGTCCAGCTCCTGAACTTGGGAGTTTATATCTAATATTCCTCCACAGATGGTGTTTATCCTGTAATGCCGGGAGAAACTGAGGCAGTATAATTAGAGATTATTAATAGTTTATTGATAGTAGTGGAGAGGTTGGACTGGCAGCCATATTAGCCAGCTGTCTGCAGGATTTTGGAATCCATCATTATGGGTCTGGATGGGACTCTTGTCTCAAAGCATCCAGTCCTCTTATAGGGCTCTGGTGCTCAGGGAAACAAAGGCAGAAGGAGGAGCAAAGCACTGAGGGATAGAAGTTCCAGGAAAGGACCATAAATTCAGTTCTGACAAGTTGGGGGTATGGAGGAAGGATCACAAATTCTGATAAGGAGCCAGGAGACTCTGAATCTGAGACCAGAAAGAGATGCCCAAACATTGGAGATAAGCCATCTGGAGTTTTAGGACTCTTTGGAATGCCAGTGGCCATAGCTCTGCAGCCCCAATTATCTCAGTCCTAATGGCTGGGAAGGGGGGGGGTTGCCACTTGGTAACCTGAGGCAGAACAATTCAGGGAAATTGGAGCTGAACAACTAAGGGCAATTGAAGGAGAATAATTAAGGGAAACAGAGACAGGAGAACTATGGCACAACAACCCTTGTTTATATTCCATACTGAAATCTCACAAGATACCTTGGGGTATAGACTAGGTTTCTTTTTTAAGAAAGCAAGCCAAATCACAGCGGCTCTCTCAATAGGTTCCAGCCCAAGCCTCACTTGGTCATTGTTTGGATTCTGGTGGTTCAGAATGAGTGTAAATAGCAATTGTTTCCATTTTGCCCAAAAATCCTGAGTTCTCTCCCAGACTGATTTTTTATTTTCTTTCTTTCTTCCTTCTTCTTCTTTCTTTTTCTTTTTCTTCTTCTTCTTCCTTTTCTCCACCTTCTCCTTTTCTTCTTCTTCCTTTTTCTTTTTCCTTCTTCCTTCTTTTTCTTCTTCTTCTTCCTTTTCTCCATCTTCTCCTTTTCTTCTCTTCCTTCTTTTTTTCTTCTTTCTTTTTCTTCTTCTTTTCTTCTTCTTCTTTTCTTCTTCATAAAAGATGCCCCTCTTTAACTCATTTTTTTACCTAGCCTTAATCACTGAATGGGTGTTGCCTCAGACAAACAGACCTGGGAAAGACCTTAGCTTATTTTTTTTTTATTAAAGCTTTTTAAGTGCAAAACATATGTATGGGTAATTCTTCAACCATGACCCTTACAAAGCTTTCTGTTACAAATTTTCACCCCTAGTCCCCATCCCTCCCCTAGATGGCAGGAAATCTACTACATGTTAATTATGTTAAAATATTTGACAAATCGAATATATGTATGTCTATTTCCACACTTATCTTTCTGTGCAAGAAAAATAGTATCTACAAGAAAAAAAATCAGAGAAAGGAAACACAATGCAAGCAAACATCAATAGAGAACATAAAAATGTTATGTTGTGGTCCACATTTTGCATCCCTCTCACTGGGTGTATATGGCTTTCTTCACTGAACAATTGGAACTGGTTTGAGACATTTCATTGTTGAAGAGAGCCATGTCCATCAGAATTGATCATCATATAAACCCAAAGACCCCAGCTTTTGGGATAAGTATTCACTATTTGACAAAAACTGCTGAGAAAACTGGAAACTAGTATGGAAGAAATTAGGGCTTGACCCACATCTAACACCACATACCAAGATAAGATCTAAATGGGTTCATGATCTGGATATAAAGAGAGATACTATAAGTAAATTAGAGGAATGTAATATAGTTTACCTCTCAGACCTATGGAGATGGAATAAATTTATGTCCAAAGAAGAACTGCAAGTCTTAATTGAAAACCAGATAGATAACTTTGACTATATTAAGTTAAAAAGTTTTTGCACAAACAAAATCAATGCAGACAAGATTAGGAGGGAAGCAATAAATTGGGAAATCATCTTTACATTTAAGGGTTCTGATAAAGGTCTCATCTCTAAAATATATAGAGAATTGTCTCATATTTATAAAAATTCAAGCCATTCTCCAATCAATAAATGGTCAAAGGATATGAACAGACAATTTTCAGAGGATGAAATTAAAACTATTTATAGTCATATGAAAAGGTGCTCCAAATCACTATTGATGAGAGAAATGTAAATCAAGACAACCCTGAGGTACCACCTCACACCTGTCAGATTGGCTAAAATGACAGGAAAAGTTAATGATGAATGTTGGAGGGGATGTGGGAGGGCTGGGACACTGATGCATTGTTGGTGGAGCTGTGAACGGATACAGCCATTCTGGAGAACAATTTGGAGCTATGCTCAAAAAGTTATCAAACTGTGCATACCCTTTGACCCAGCAGCATTTCTATTGGGCTTATATCCCAAAGAAATCATAAAGGAAGGAAAAGGCCCCACATGTGCAAGAATGTTTGTGGCAGCCCTTTTTGTAGTGGCTGGAAACTGGAAATTGAATAGATGCCCTTCAATTGGAGAATGGCTGAATAAATTATGGTATATGAATACTATGGAATATTATTGTTCTGTAAGAAATGACCAGCAAGATGATTTCAGAGAGGCCTGGAGAGACTTACATGAATTGATGCTGAGTGAAATGAGCAGAACCAGGAGATCATTATACACGTCAACAACAGTACTATATGACGATCAATTCTGATGGACATGGCTCTCTTCAACAATGAAATGTTTCAAACCACCTCCAATTGTTCACTGAAGAAAGCCATATACACCCAGAGAGAGGGATGTGAAATGTGGACCACAACATAACATTCTCATACTCCTTGATTGATGTTTGCTTACATTGTGTTTCCTTTATCTGATATATCATTTGTGTAGATAAGATTTTTCTTGCACAACAATGATGTTTGGAAATATGTATACATAAATTCGATTTGCCAATATTTTAACATAATTAACATGTAGTGGATATCCTGCCATCTAGGGGAGGGGTGGGGAGTTGGGGGGAAAAATTTGTAACGGAAAGGTATGTAAGGGTTATTGTTGAAGAATTACCCACACATATGTTATGCAAATAAAATTAAAAAAAGAATTTAAATAAAAAAATAAAAAAGAATTGATCATCATATAGTATTGTTGTTGCCATGTATAATGATCTCCTGGTTCTGCTTGTTTCACTCAGCATCAGTTCATGCAAGTCTCTCCAGGCCTCTCTAAAATCATCCTGCTGGTCATTTCTTACAGAGCAATAATATTCCATAACATCCATATACCATAATTTGTTCAGCCACTCTCCAATTGATGGGCATCCATTCAGTTTCCAGTTTCTAGCCACTACACAAAGGCTGCCACAAATATTCTTGCACATGTGAAGACCTTAGCTTAAAAAGGCCAAGATCTCCCAGTGCCTCTGGGGCCATCTCCAGTTGTCTTGCTCTATATCCTGCTGATAGGGTCTGATCATACAGAACTGATAAAATCTTATATGCAATAAACTAGAATTATTTTGTTCTAGTTAAATACCCTACTGCTCCCTTGGAATTGGACCCCTGCCCTGATCTATGAACCCAAATTCTGTTCTCCAGATAGTAATCCTCCCATTCTGCAGGTACTAAGGTATTGCAGTTCTCACTATTCATCCACAATATTATAAAGCTCTTCCTACTTTTCCAAGAGCACTTGAGTGCTATAAGCTGGTGACTGAAGCTTAGGAACAAGATGAATCTTTTGAATTCATACCAAGTGAAACAGTAAATGAATTCTTAGAGTCGTGGGGACCAAAAGTTAGAAGACCATCAGACTGACCACATAGATGATAAGGAAAGGTCTAAAGATACACTTCTATAGAAAGCAAGGTGGTGCAGTAGATAAAGCAATCAGGGAGACCAGAGTTCAAATCTACATTTGGACACATACTGGCAGTTTGATCCTGAACAAGCCACTGAACAGCTGCTTACCTCATTTTTTTTTCATCTGTAAAATGAGGATAATAATCATATCAAGAATCCCAATGTTATTGTAAGGATTAACTGATATGACACTTGTAAAGCGCTTTGCAAACTTTAGAGTGCTAGGTCTATACAAGATTTTATCACTAGATAATTTCTTGGAGCCCTAGATAAGTCAAAGCTTTTTAGTAGGCATCCAGATCTGAACTCCCATAGAGTTGACAGGGTGATTTCTCCTTATCTACTTGAATAGCTTTAAATTTCCCCAAATAATCATTCATTGCAAGGATTCCAGATTGGAAGTTGGTGACTGGAAAGAGCTGGGAATCCAAGGCTGAGAAAAAAGTCACTTCAGCAGCGAAGACAGTTGTTCAGTCATTTCAGTCATGTCTGGATCTTTGTGACACGATTTGGGGTTTTCTTGGCAGAAGTGGTTTGCCATTGACTTCTCCAGCTCATTTCACAGGTGAGAAAAAAAAAAAAGATAAATAGGGTTGCAGGCCTTGCCCTGGGTTGTAGAGCTAGGCAGTATCTGAGGCCAAATTTGAACTCAGGAATCACCCATCCATCCCAAGTACAGAAAGTACAGAGAATGTAATGAAACCTTTTTGTCCGGGCATTAAGGACTACTAGGCTGGTAGTCAGTCGTCCTGCTTCTCTGGAGAGTTCCACTTAGGCAGAAACTTAGAGCTCTAGGATGTAGGGAGGAGGTAGGCAGATTCTGCCAATTTTCCATCCAGGCTTTTGGCCCATACATTTCCCATATATGTAGATCTCTTTCAGTGTCCAGGAAGGACCAGCTTAAGAGTTTGGAATAGACCTACTTGATTGATTGCCCATTTATAATGACAAAGCACATACATGTCATACATATACATACATATACATGTCACTTAAGTGCTTTGATCAATGGTGTTAAAATAAAAAAAAAATAGAGGCTGCTGATCTGTTCATGACAATCCCTGTGGGCTTCTTATTGACTTAATTTTAAAATATAATGTTATCTATGGTTTATTTACCACCCTAACTGTATTTTTATTTATTTTGTTCAATATTTCCCAATTACATTTTAATCTGGTTCCCAGAAAGGAATGCAACACTGAGCTACACGTTAACACTTTTAAACTAGATGGTCTCTGCAATCAGCTTTTAATTTTAAATTTCTATGAACCTAGGACCAGTTTTTGCAAAAAAAAACAAAAACAAAAAACCCTCAAGCAAACAAAACCCAGGAAGCTTATCTCTACAGGTGCCCATTTCATACCCATGGCAAGACTACCATGCTAATGGTGCCAGGATTTGATTCCCATCAGGTCTGTATCTTTGATCCTCTTGTCCAAAAGCTGAATATGCCCCTGGTCCCAAGAGAGAAAAGAAGGAAAATGGATTAATATGGACATATACCCATTAATGAACAAAGCAAACCAAACTATTTGCCCTGAAGCGATGGTTTTCTAACTTTTAAATCTCCAAGATATTACACTCATTTGTAATTTTAGTTTTGGAGGAAAATGGGATTAAGTGATTTGCACAGAGTCACACAGCTAGTAGGTGTCTGAGGCAGAATGGAAACTCAGATCCTCCGGATTCCAGGGTCAGGGTACTATCCACTGTACCTCCAAGCTACTCCCTTTTTTGACCCATTACACTCTTAAAATTTATCAAGGAGCTCCACCTCCTACAACCACACATGGAGGACTTTTGTTTATGTGGGTTTTATCCAAGGATATCCTGCAGCTTCCTCATACCTATTCGCAAGAGTTAATTGTTAATTGTTAATCACAAATGCTACAAATTAGGTTTAGTTAATTATTTTATTGATTGACTAAACTTAAGAAAATGATGTATTAATAATGCAGCTTAATCTTAAAATATATTATATGCTTTTTATGTTATATACTTCCTCGTCAGTTATTAAATTTTTATCAACATACCCTGATTATAGCTATGATTATTTTCCATATTAGAAATTAAAACATCTTAATATTAAGTATTATGTAATACTGATTATATAATATACAATACAATATTGTTAAAACATCTTAATATTAAAATAGTTTTGACCTTGCATCCCCTCTGAAAGTATTTTGGGCACTCCTGGGCCACACTTTGAAAAACACTACTTGACAATATAGAACAATGAAAAGTATATTTGATTTACATTAAATTATCTTTCTCACTAGACTATCAGTTCCTTCAGATCAAGGTCTGGTTTTTTATTTTCTTTGTATTCTCAGCACTTGGGACAATGCCTTGACCCCTAGTTGGTGCCTAATTGATACTGATTGGCTTGAAGGCACATGACAAGTTTTGGGCTCTGCCACTTACTGTGTAACTTTGGGTCAGTTACTTCATTGACACTCAGACTCTTCATCACTAAATGGAAATAACCACGGAGGCAGTGAGTGGTGCAGTGGATAGAGAGCCAGGCTACTGTTTTCTCATCTGTAAAATGAATTGGAGGAGGAAATGGCAAACTATTCCAGAATCTGCAGTATATGATTATGTAGGAATACTATTGGGCTATGATAAATAAGGAGTAAAAAAGATAGTTTTAGAAAAATCTGGGAGGACTGACATGAACAGATGCTAAGTGAAATGAGAACCAGAATATTGTACATAGTAAGAGCAATGTTGTATGATAATCAA
Organism: Myrmecobius fasciatus; assembly: GCA_023553655.1. Taxonomy (NCBI): domain Eukaryota; kingdom Metazoa; phylum Chordata; class Mammalia; order Dasyuromorphia; family Myrmecobiidae; genus Myrmecobius; species Myrmecobius fasciatus. Next base: position 42,248 of record JAJPUD010001222.1, on the reverse strand, counting down.
TAGTGAATGACTTAGCTATTCTGATCAATACAGTGATCCAATACACTTTTGAAGAATTTATGATCTACCTCCAAAGAAAGAACTGATGGAATTTTAATGAAGATTGAAGCATATTTTTAAGATTTTAAAATTTTTCTTGTTTTTCTTGGCTATGCTTTCTTTAGCAACACGGCTAATATGGAAGCATGTTTTACATGACTTTGCATCTATAATTTCTATCAAATTGTTTGCTCTCTCAAGGGATGGGAAGAAGAGAGAGAGAATTGAGAAATATTTAATGAAATAAATAAAAATATATTGGAGAAAAAAGAAAATGCAAAGAAGTCATAGCTATGTGTGTTATAGGGATTTGTAGTTTGTGTGTCTGTATGTGTGTGTTTGTTGGCAGGACTAACTCTCTAAAGCAGTGAGAAGGGACATAGGATATGGAGTGGATGAGAGCCGAATATGGAGTCAGGAAGTCTGACCCATACCAGCTATGGGACCACAGACAAGTTAGTTAACTTATTAGTGAGCTGGGCAACATTCTGAGATGGCAAGTTTGGGATTCATTGCCACTGTGCATCAGAAGGAGGTTCCCACACTAGACACAGATGATATCAGAGGCGAAAAAGACTCAAACACTGACACAAGATCCCTTTTCCAGTAAGGTGTTTCAGAGCAGGCTTTGACTGGAAATATGTTTTGACACACTAATTATTGAATGGAAAAATAATTCAGCAAAAGGTATCAATTTGGATTTCTTTCTTTACCAGAATCTCACCAGCCCGTGAAGGTCATTCAAAGGGAGCTCAGGCCAGATCTGTCTTTGGTCTCAGCATTCAGCAAATCTTATTTTTGTGGCTGGCTTGGCCTGAGGCTCACTGAGAACGGGCAAGCCATTCCCATCTCTGTCTCAATTTCTCCATCTGGAAAATGCAGATGCTGACACTCACCATCAGATAATGTTTGCAAAATGTTTGGAGATCCTTGCTGGTCGACAGCATGTAGCTGCAAACTGTTAGGGTTTCTCCTTTCTTACAAAAAATTTCTTGTTTTAATTGAAGAATTTGGAATACTAGCACCCTGTTTCTTCCATAGGCAACGGGACCTGTTCTGCACTGACCCCTGCAATATCCTCACAGAGTATACAGACATTCTCTGCCTACTACTAAGGGACTGCAGGAGCTCTTGGAAGCTGGTTTCTAGCCGTAGATGACTCACAGCCTGATCAAGTTCCATGATGGACTTTTGAGCTAGAACATGATGGTTCCACTCAAGAGAGTCTTTTAGGGACATTCCTTGTTCTGGACTGAAAGAGTGAGAATACCTCTAAACTGTCCAGAGGATCAGGGAGGAAGGATGAACTCTTTCTTCTTTTTGGCTGCTCTCTGAGCTCTGTTTTTTTTATTGTTGTTGTTCTTTCCTGATCTTAGGTAAAAAAGGATACCAAGATGCAATTGTCTGGGGTCACCTTGTGATATTTGAAAAAAAGCATAGTAGGGGATATCACAGGGGTTTTGATTTCTTGCTTTTGTGATCACTAATGGCACAATGGATAGAATGCTGTGACTTATATTAGACTCATCTTTCTGAGTTCAAATCTGATCTCAGATACTAATTAGCTATGTGATGCTGGGCAAATCATTTAACCCTGTTTGCCTCAGTTTCCTCATCTGTAAAATGAGTTGCACAATGAAATGACAAATCCCTCCAGTATCTTTGCCAAGAAAACCCCAAATGGAATCATGGAGAATTGTTCATGACTCAACAACAAATATCTATCTAACCTTGAGTTAGTTTTAGCTGATAGGAATAATAAGTCTAGTTTTTAGCTTAATTGAATCATCCAGATGAGTAAGGCCAGGTGGTATTCTAGTCTTGATTTAATCACTGGAAGGCTAGAAACTTTTGAACAAGTATTAATTCAGCTCAATTTGACAAGCATTCATTAAGACTACTATGTTCTAGTCACTTTACTAATTACTGGGAGGGGGGAAAGGGAGAGAAGAGCAGGTAAAAAGAAAAATAAAAGTAGAAATCTCTGCCCTTAAGGAGCTTACATCTACTAGAAGGAATCACAGATAAATATGTAAGGAAAGAGAGTGATCAGGGAGTTGCTGATCAATTTATGTTTTCCAATCTATCTAGTGAGATTACAGAGGATGGACATTTGAAGACATCTGAGAGATATTTCCCTCTTCCCACCACTGAATTTAAGTATATTTACTGATAGGGTATACAGAATCCAAGATGGCTGTTTAAGTGGGACTCATAGAATCTTGTATAAGAAGCCATTCCATTCTATGACGTGTCTCTGTGTTTCAGTTTTTCAGTTCCTCTGATTTCCACCGTTCAGAAAACAGACCAGCACCCAGCAGAGAAAACATGTTCTGGGACATTGTAGCCACGAACCATTTCTTCCCCATTGACCTCCATTGGGCAGATGAGGGGAAGTGAGAATAAATATACATAATTTTTTCTTTTTAAAAATCCATTCACTTTCTAGGTTGTCCTAACCTCTGTCCCAGCTGTGATGTGTGTATCCTTTTCAGTGGATGTTGAGTGCTAGCCAGAGGCAGGGCTTAATTAAACATCAAGAGAAGCTTTGAAAATGAAAAGAACCACTTCAAGCCCAATGACTCTGGAACAGGCCAAATGGGCTATTCATTGCCTATTAATGATGAATGGAGTCCAACTGAGTCACACTTGCAACAGAACTGTTGCCCAGCATAGGAAATGCAAACACTTCATAATCAGGCAAAGAAAAATGGGCCATCAGTACCAGTTTTTTCCAGGACCCCAGAGAACACACCGATCATCTCCAGAGAACATTGTATTTCAAGCCAAGAACACTAGTTATTTCAGTGTGTAAGCTAAGGAGATATTAAAGTTTATTGTACTTGCTGGTGCAATATGAGTATGATATTGGCTCTCATTTGAAAGCAGGAAAGGTATTTTGCTTGATCAGAGAGTGGAATTATTCCAAATAAGTAGCATAATGCTATTGAAATCAAATTCAATTCCACAGGTATTGAAAACCAACTCTACATAGAGGCATTGAGGTAAGTAGAGGTACAAAGATTAAAACACAGATATATAAACAGATGTTTGCCCATCTCCTCTTGCCTCTTTTGCTGGTTCATCAACCTTACAGCACATATGTATGTACAAGCATCTCCCCAATTGGGGCAGGGATTTGTAATTTTTGTTTTTTGTATCCACCGTGTACTTGCCGTATAATGGAACTTAACAAATGCTTGTTGAGAGCACAGTGCGTAACATATATACCATTGTAACCTCAGTGCCTTGAGCAAAGATTGGTCACTGGAACAGATCTGGTTTATAGCATACAGAAGCAAACAGACACAGTAGGCTAGTGTTTGATAAACTGAAAGGAAAAACTCACTATTTGACAAAGATTACGGGGAAAACTGGATAGTTTTCTGAAATCTGTCAGAAATTAGACTGGTTGGACATTTTATACTAGATATCTAGATAAGCACCAAATGTTTACATGCCCAAATATGAAAAGCCACATCATAAACAAATTAGAAGACAAGGAAGAAATTACCTTTCAGATCTATGAAGGGGAGAAGACATAAATAATAATAAATAAGTGATAGAGAGGATCACATAAAATAAAATGGACAATTTTGATTATGTAAGATAGATAAAATTCTTTATGCAAAGAGATATAACAGTAAAGTCATTGGGTTCTTTGCATAAGATTGTCTGATAAAGTTTTCATATCCAAGTTATGTAAAGAATTGATTCAAATTTATTAGACTAAAAGCCTTTCCACAGTAGATAAATGATCAAAAGATCTTAGCAGCTTTCAAAGGAAGAAATTCAAGCTATTTCCAATCATATGAAAAAAAAGATCTAAATGACTGGTATGTTAAAGTCATATAGAAATAGTACTAGGTCCTACTCAAGTATTCTTGCAAGATGCATGTTGATCTATATTTTTTATATATTTTTTATTTTGCTAAATATTTTCTAATTACATTTTAATCTGGTTTGGTCTGAGTTTGGGTTTTTGCTTGATGCATCTGTTCTAAATCATTAATAATTATGGAACTATGAATTAAAACATCCTTGAGGTTCTACCTCCTACCAATCAGACTGGCAAAGATGACAAAAGAAGAAAATGATGAATTTTGGAGGGACTATGGGAAATTATATGTCCTAGACCATTCCTGGTAGAGATATGAATTGGTTTAGTCATTCTGGAAAGCAATGTGGTACTCTGCCTAGAAGATTATCAAAATATGCATACATTTTGACCAAGCTATACCAATACTAGACTTACACCCCAAAGTAATCAAAAAAAAAGAGGAAAAAGAGCTACATAGACAAAAATATTTGTAGTCATTCTTTTCATATTGGAACTTAAGGGAGTGTTCCCTTTTTGGAGAATGGCTAAAGATAATAAATTTAATATTAGATTATTGTGTGATAAGAAATGATGACATGGAAAATTTTGGAGTAAACTGAGATTTCTATAAACTGATGTGGAGAAAAATAAATAGAATAATTTACATAATGATAACAGAATTACACAGAAATAGAGAAAAACAGCTTTGAAAGACTTTGGAACTCAGAACAATGCCATGATAAACTGAAAATCCAAAAGTATGAAAATGAAACATGCCACTTACTGTAATAACTAACTAATATGGAACTAGCTAATATGGGATTTGTTTAACTGGATAATACAACTATGTATCAAAAGCTTTGTTTTTCATTTTAAGAAAAGTTTATTTGATGGGGAAGCAGTGAAAGGAGTAGATTAATAAAATGATTGTTAATTGGAAGAACAAAATAAAAAACTATTTTTAAAAACTAACCAACATATAAATGATACAATATTCTACATCATAGCATCTTTGATTCTGCAGTGAAAGGAGAAAGATCTTTTTTTAAATTCTTCTTTGGAGTCAAGCTTAGACTTTAATTTTTATAATATAAATGTAGGAACACCACAATGGAGCTTAGATTTAAGTTGGATAAGAATGATTTGCATGGGATGGAGAAGAGAAAACAAGGCATTCCATGTTGTGGCCTCAACTCTACTGTATCCAATGTGCCTTCTACCCTTTCCCCATCCAAATCCCATCCCTTCTTAAAGTTTATTCCCATCTCTTAGACAAATTCTTCCCTGACCATTTCAGGACATCACAGAATCACAAAATTTCTGGGTTAGAAGGAACCTTATTTGTCATCTTCTATGATCCATATTTTCCCCTGAAGTCTCTGACTACAACACAACTAATAAATGGTCATCCTATCTTTTGTGTAGTATAATTAAAAAGAATACTGGTTCAGGAAATCAAAAGATATGAGTTCAAATCCCACTTCTGAATATTACTACCTGTGTGTCCCTAGGCAAAGCATTTTCCCCACTTCTCCCTTTAAGTTTTCTGTTTGTAACACAAGGTTTGAATTATATGGGATATGGAAGCCTCTTTCAACTCTATATCTGTAATGTTTTAACTCTCCATGAAGACCTTCCAAGGCAGTCCATTCCAGTTCTGGAGAACTCTGATGATGTGGAAGTTATTCCTTATATCCTCAATTGTCCTCTTTGCAACTTTCACTTGGTGCTCCTAGTTAGCCTTTTGGTGACCAGTAAAACAAGTATAATCTCTTCCACATAAAATGATTAAAGTACTACATTTGGAATCAGGAAGTTCTGGATTCGGGCAATCAGTTGGTTAGTCAATCAATTAGAAAACAAGCATTTATTAAGTGCTTACTATATGCAAGTCACTCGGTTCAAATCTACCTCCTTACCGTTTAAACTTTCCCATCCTCAGTTTCTTCATTTGAGAAATGAGGAGGTTGAACTACTTGATCTAAGTATTTACAGATGGTATCATGTTGCCTCTTCACCTTCTCTTCCTATGGCTAAATGCCTTCCACCTCCCAATCCATGCACTGATCCTCATGTGGCCTGAGCTTGATGCTCTCAAAATGCTCCTTAACCTCCATTATCACTCATCAGCTTCCTATAACACAGTGCTACAAACTGAAGACATTATCTTTCTCTGAAGTCCTGGAATGCTTACAGTCTATTGTTCTTAATTATACCCTATTCTGTACTGATTCTCTCATTATTTCAGTCGCTTTTTTCTTGTCTCCTTATCTAGATTGCAAACTCAGCAGAGGGAAATAAATAATATTTTTCTTATATCTCCCATGAAACCCAGCACAATGTTAGACATGTAATAGGAAACATAGGAGTACAGAGAGTATGTGTCTATTGTCCAGCAAACCTAGCCCATATCCTTGGACACCTAGAATAGGTATTCAATGAAATTATTGATTTGTAGGTGACACAGTGGGTAGAGTGCTAGGTCTGGTATCAAAAAGACCTGAGCACAAACTTGACTTAGAATCTCTTAGCTGTGTAACTCTGGGAAAGTCATGTAACTTTTGTTTACCTCAGTTTTCTCAACAAAATAAAATAAAAGTGATAATAGTATCTATCTCCCAGGGCTGGTGTGAGGATCAAATGAGATAATTGTAAAGCATCTGGTACAGTATCTGCCACGTGGTAGGTGCTTAATAAATGTTTGTTTCATTTCCTATTCTTTCTCCCTTCTTTCCTTCCCTTTCTTTCTCTCTCCTTCCTTCATTTTTCCCTCTCTCCCTCCCTCCTTCTGTCCCTTCCTTCCTTCTTTCCTTCCTTCCTTCCATCTTTTCTTCCTTCTGTTTAAATAAGATTCTTAAATCTTATTTAAAGATTGAGAGTACAAGGCCTGGAATCAGAGAGAATATTTTCCTCAGACTCTGTATCAGTGTGCTCATCTTTAAAATGATTTGGAGAAGGGAATGAAAAACCACTCCAGTATCTCTGCCAAGAAAACCCCAAATGAAGGTCACAAAGAGTCATAAGACTGAACAACAGCAAAGGGTTCATTATCCATTCTGCAGGTTATTCATGCTTCTCCTCTGCTCTTCTCCTTTTTAACTTTTTCATGACTTATACATATCCCCAGCTGAGGGTGAGCCCATGGAAGAATGCTCAGAGTGGGGTCCATCATTTTCCTTTTTGCCAGCAGCTCTAATAAGAGATTGGCTGGCTGAGTGGAAATTGAAATGATGACCTAATGAATTTTGTGTGATTAAGTATGGGTTTCATTCATCCACACCTTTCTTATCCCTCATGAACAGAGAGGTCAGGAAGGGCTGGCTCTGAGTGTATGAGCAGAGATCATTGAACTCACTCTGTGACCTTCAAATGGGACTTAGTCTCTCTGGGTCCATGTTTTTTCCAACTGTACTTATGATTGGTTTGTTTCAAGTGGAAAGGGGTATTTCAGAGTGATATAGTGGAAAGAGCATTGGATTAAGAGTCAGGTTACTCAAATCAATTTGGTAAATGAGTGTTTTAGCTTTAGTTTGAAGATTTCCATTGAACTGTAACCCACCACTTCTTGGAATAACCCATTTCACTTTTGGACAGATCTCATTGTTAGGACATTTTCCCTTGTGTCAAGCCTAAATCTGCTTCTTTGCATCTTCTACCTTCTGCTACTAGTTGAACTCTCTGGGGCCAAACAGAAAAAGTTAAATTTCTTTTCTTTCCTTTTCTTTTTCAAAAATTTTTGCATCTGATTTTTTCCCAATGACATGTACTGATCTCTTTTCAAAAGGAGTTTGAATCCCAATTCTGACCTTGATAGTCTGTGTCTTTGAACAACTCATCTCTTTTTTTTTTATTAAAGCTTTTTATTTGCAAAACATATATATGGGTAGTTCCTCAACACTGATCCTTACAAAGCTTTCCGTTACATATTTTCCCCTCAATCCCCTCCCCTCCCCTAGATGGCAGGAGGTCCACTACATATTAATTATATTAAAATACTTGACAAGTCGAATATATGTATACATATTTCCATACTTATCTTGCTGTGCAAGAACAATCTTATCTACATGAACAAAAAATATCTGAGAAAGGAAACCCAATGCAAGCAAACATCGATAGAGAGCATGAAAATGTTGTAGTCCACATTTCATGTCCCTCTGGGTGTATATGGCTTTCTTCACTGAACAATTGGAACTGGTTTGAGACATTTCATGAATAACTCATCTCTTAACCTCTCTCTTATCTAAAAAATAGGATCATAGAATTTTACAATTAGGGCCAGAAGAACCCTTAATGGCCACCTAGTCCAATCTCTCCATTTTATAGAAGAGAAACCTGAGACTCAGGGATAAGGGATAGTAACGTTCCTAATAATGTATCTACTGCATGGGGTGATTGTGAGGAAAGTAAACTACAAGTTTAAAAGGCTATGGAAATGTGGCGTTTTGGGTCTAGTGGGCCACCATTGTTCAGGAGTAAAAGTGCACCTTTTACATCAGGGGAAATAAGGGATGTAGGGAGGAAAGGAGATAAGGGATTCTGGTTATATTTTTCCACTATCTTCCTCCACTTGCATCCTATCCAAGTACCACATAAATCATTTATCCCTGTCTTCCTCCATAGGAATACATAGCTTATGGAAGCTGCTTGTAGACAAGCATTTGGAAGTGAGTGTCAAGCACAGGGAGCTCCTCTGAAATGGGCACTGTGTCAAAAGGACATATTGATTGAGATTCTTTATTTCAGCCACCAAGGAACTGGCTCTTCCTCTCTCAGTACTGTGTGAGACAGATTAATCTAGTTAGCAATGGGGAATTCATCTCAACCAGAGTGTTGGGTCCTGCAGGACTCCACAAAATCCAGAGAAGCAGCTAGATGGCATAAGGAGAGAGTGTTGTACTGGGAGTCAGCAAGAACAGAGACTGAACAAGAACAATGAATGACATGCTTTTAAATTTAATCTATATTATTAAGGTTTTCTCCATCACCTTTCTTAAGTCTGAATAATCCACAAAACAATAAATCAGATCTCCATTTGAAGCTTTGCTGATCTCCAAGGCATAAATACTCATGCTGAAAATTTAACAATCAGATCACTTCAGCCAATTGGAACCGGTTCTAGCTTATCCCTGCATATAATTACGTGTATTGTTAAAGCAGCAACAACTGATTTATTGCAGTGGCAACATCTGGACAGAAGATGGAAAGTATTTAGTCTGAAAACGCTGGGATGGTTTCCTGTTACATCATTTTCGTGCCATTTGGTTACTTGCATGGGGTGGAGAATGTGGTTTGAGGAGGGGAGAAGAGTTAGAATTAAACAGTTCTGTTTTAAGAAAACTGTTTCTAAAATTCTGACTTTAGACAGGGACTTATTATTTGTTCTATAAAATAATTCTTGGTTTCATATAGAGATGGATTTTGGGGTTCCTTTAAAACATTGAGCTACTCTCTTGCATTTGTAATCGTGTTCTATTTGACATGCAGCTTTTCCAAAACACAGCTGTGAGGCAGAATGAGGAAAACCAACTTGAATGCAAAACCTTCAGACCATTTCCTCAGCAGAGATGAGAAACAGCCTGTGCCTAACCAACTCTGGAAATAACAGCTTTTATCATTGGAAGGCCACTTCCAAAATTCGTGAAATTTTCCCTCTCTCTCTTTCCTAGAGAAATATTAGGACTTATTATTATTGTTCAGTCATTTCCAATGCTCTGTGACCCCATTTGGGGTTTTCTTAGCAAGGATATTGGAGTGATTTGCCATTGCCTTTTCCAGTCCATTTTACAGATGAAGAAACTGAGGCAAAGAGGTTTAAATGATGTGCCCAGGCTCACCCAGCTAGGTAGTGTCTGAAGTGAGATCTGAACTTAGGAAAAGGAGTATTCCTGACATCAAGCTAGGGGCTCTGTGAACTATGGTGCCCCTTAGCTGCCATTATTAGGACTTATTATAATAGAGCAAAATGAACTCTGCTTTACAGTAATAAGATGTTTTCTATATTATACTTTATGGTTAAAATCTTGCCTATTTCCTTTTTGGTTTGTAACTTTTGTAGTGTCAGGGTTGGGAGGACTGATTGAAAGTGAAAACAAAGGTACTCAGTCCCCCTCTGGCTCCCACCCTTGGAATGTAGGAATTATCTGCATGGTCCCCGGGCTGTCTTTCTTCTCCCGCTGGGCATGATTGGCATTCTAAGTACCATCCTCCACAAGGAGATCTTTGCCCTGCTAGTATTGGGGTGAAATAGTGGAGAAGGGCAGACTTCCTGGATGACTCAACTTCCTCCTAGACGAAAATGACTTGTTTTCACTAAAGTCGAAAGGCTTAGATCCAGTTTTACTGTGGGATGCTCATTAAAATTAGTAAATCCATATCATTTTCCCTCATGTCTCATATTACTCCTGAGTCCCTATCAGCATTTAGCTGCCTCACTGTAACTTCCATCCTCTGCTACCAGTTCAGCCCTCTGGGGCCAAAGAGGAAAAGTCCAATCCCTTTTTAAAAGGAGTTTCCTGATCAGCAGGATGATTTCAGAGAGGCCTGGAGAGACTGACTGATGCAAAGTGAAATGAGCAGAACCAGGAGATCATTGTACATTGCAACAACAAGACTATACAATGAGCAATTCTGATGGACGTGACTCTTTTCAACAATGAGATGATTGAGGTCAGTTCCAATGATTGTGATGGAGAGAGCCATCTACAACTGGAGACAGGACAGTAGGAACTGAGTGGGGATCACAATATAGCATTTTCACTCTTTTTGTTGTTTGTTTGCATTTTGCTTTCTCAGTTTTTTTTCCTTTTTGATCAGAATTTTCTTGTGTAACACAATAGTTGTATAGATATGTATACATATATTGGATTTAACATATATTTTTAATATGTTCAACATATATTGTATTACTTGCCATGTAGGGGAGGGAGGAGAGGGAAGGAGAGAAAATTTGGAACACAAGATTTTGCAAGGGCTAATATTGAAAATTATCCATGTGTATATGTTTTGAAAATTACAAGCTTTAATAAGAAAAAAGAAAAAGAAAGAAATGAGCACTGTCACTTTCTAAGTATTTAACACTTTGAAATTCTAATGTCATAATTCTAATATTATATTCAACTTTTGGCAAAAATTAATATCAAGCTCATCAACCTATAGTTTGATGAGCTCCCTTCTTCATATTCTTTTTCTAAATCGTCAGTATTTTTTCTGTTTCCAATATTATGGCATTTTTCTAGTTCATTAATTGTGTATGCGTGTATATGTGTGTTAAAAATCAAGAGCAGAACATGTGCAAAAATGTTTGTAAATGCCCTTTTTGTAGGGGCAAGGAATGGGAAATGAGTGAATGCCCATCAGGGAATGGCTGAATAAGTTATGGTATATGAATATAATAGAATATTATTGTTGTATTAGAAATGATGAACAGGTTGATTTTAGAAAAGCCCAGAAAGACTTACATGAACTGATGCTAAGTGAAATGAGTAGAACCAAGGATCTCCAAGATTATGTGATAATCAACTGTGATGGACATGGCTCTTTTCAGCAGTAAAGTATCAAGGCAATTCCAATAGACTTGTGAGGGAAAGAGTCATCCACTTTCAGAGAGGACTATATAGATTGAATGTAGATCAAAGCATTGTATTTTCATCTTTTGTTGTTTGTTTTCTTTCTCATTTTTACCCCTTTTGATCTGATTTTTCTTGTGCAGCATGATAAATGTGGAAATATGTTTAAAATTGCACATGTATAACCTGTATTGGATTACTTGCTGTCTAGGAGAGAAGAGGTAGAGAGAGAAAAATTTGGAACAAAAGGTTTTTAAAAGATGAATTCTGAAAACTAAAGCCTATTATTTTTTTTATTTTTTTTATTAAAGTTTTTTATTTGTATAACATATGTATGGGTAGTTCCCCAGTATTGATCTTTACAAAGCTTTCCGTTACAAATTTTACCCCCAGTCCCTTCCCCTCCCCTAGATGGCAGGAAATCCACGACATGTTAATAATGCTGAAATACTTGACAAATTGTGCAAGAAAAATCCTATCTACAAGAAAAAAAAAAAAAAAGAAAATCAGAGAAAGGAAACACAATGCAAGTAAACCTTAATAGAGAGCATGAAAATATTACGTTGTGGTCCACATTTCATATCCCTTTCTCTGAGTATATATGGTTTTCTTCAGTGAACAATTGGAACTGATTTGAGACAATTCTTTGTTGCAGAGAGCCATGTCCATCAGAATTGATCATCATGTAATATTGTTGTTGCTGTGTATAATGATCTCCTGGTTTTGCTCATTTCACTCAGCATCAGTTCATGCAAGTCTCTCCAGGCCTCTCTGAAATAATCCTGCTGGTCGTTTCTTACAGAGCAATAATATTCCATAACATTCATATACCATAATTTATTCAGACACTCTCCAACTGATGGGCATCCATTCAGTTTCCAGTTTCTAGCCACTATAAAAAGGGCTGCCACAAACATTCTTGCATATGTGGGTCCCTTTCCCTCCTCTAAGATCACTTTGGGATATAGGCTCAGTAGAAACACTGCTGGCTCAAAGGGTATGCACAGTTTGATAGCTTTTTGAGCATAGCTCCAAATTGCTCTCCAGAATGGTTGGATCCGTTCACAGTTCCACCAACAATGTATTAGTGTCCCAGTTTTCCCACATGTCCTCCAACATTCATCATTATCTTTTCCTGTCATTTTAGCCAATCTGACAGGTGTGTAGTGGTACCTCAGAATTGTCTTAATTTGCATTTCTCTGATCAATAGTGATTTGGAGCACCTTTTCATATGACTAGAGATGGTTTTAATTTCATCATCTGAAAACTGTCTGTTCATATCCCTTGACCACTTATCTATTGAAGAGTGGCTTGAATTCTTATATATATGAGACAATTCTCTATATATTTTAGAAATGAGGCCTTTATCAGAACCATTAAATGTAAAGATGATTTCCCAATTTGATGCTTCCCTCCTAATCTTGTCTGCATTAGTTTTATTTGTACAGAAACTTTTTAACTTAATATAATCAAAGTTATCTATATGGTGTTCAATTAGGAGTTCCATATCTTCTTTGGACATAAATTTATTCCATCTCCACAGGTCTGAGAGGTAAACTATACTAGGTTCCTCTAATTTGCTTACAATATTATTCTTTATGTCTAGATCATGAACCCATTTAGATCTTATCTTGTATGTGGTGTTAGGTGTGGGTCAAGCCCTAATTTCTTTCACACTAGTTTCCAATTTTCCCAGCAGTTTTTGCCGAATAGTGAGTACTTATCCCAAAAGCTGGGGTCTTGGGGTTTATCAAACACTAAATTGTTAAGATTATTGCCTAGGTTGTCCTGATAACCTATCCTATGCCACTGATCGACTGCTCTATTTCTTAGCCAGTACCAAATGGTTTTGATGACCGCTGCTTTATAATATAGTTTTAGATCTGGTACAGCAAGGCCACCTTCATTAGCCTTTTTTTTTTTTCATTAATTCCCTTGAAATTCTTGACCTTTTGTTCTTCCAAATGAACTTTGCTACTATTTTTTCTAGATCTGTAAAATAATTTCTTGGGAGTTTGATTGGTATGGCACTAAATAAGTAGATTAGTTTGGGTAGTATTGTCATTTTTATTATATTCGCTCTGCCTACCCATGAGCACTTAATGTTTTTCCAATTGATTAGGTCTGATCTTATTTGTGTGGAAAGCATTTTGTAGTTTGGTTCGTATAGTTTCTGACTTTTCCTTGGCATATAGATTCCCAAATATTTTATCCTATCATCCATTATTTGCAATGGAATTTCTTTTTGTATCTCTTACTGCTGAATTTTGTTGGTAATATATAAAAATGCTGATGATTTATGTGGATTAATTTTGAATCCTGCAACTTTGCTAAAGCTGTGAATTGTTTCTAGTAGTTTTTTAGTTGAGTCTCTAGGGTTCTCTAAGTATACCATCATCTATTATTTTTTTAAAAGGAAGTTTCCATCACAATTCTGGCTCTTACCAGTTGACCAACTCACTGTTTTATTCCTAGTGTTTTCATCTATAAAACAAGATCATAAATTTTATATTTAGGGCCAGAAGACACTTCAAAGATCACTTAATCCGACTCCCCCTTTTTATAGAAGAGAAAACTGAGTCTCAAATCTTTACCCCAAGATCAGTCGCTGTTTCTTCCTTGTCTAACCTCCACTCATAAATAATAAAAAAGACTAATAAAAAGAATTTATGATTGATCATACTTTTGCATAGAGTAATTCAGCATTTGGGACAGGTAAGTGGCATGCTAGATAGAGTGCTGGTCCTGGAATCAGGAAAGTCTCAGATACTACCTATGTGATCCCAAGCAAGTCACTTAACTGTGTTTGCCTCAGTTTCCTCATCTGTAAAATGAGTTGGAAATGGAAATGGCACACTATTTCAGGATCTTTACCAAGAAAACCCCAAATGGAATCATAAAGAGTTGGACAACCAAAAAGTTCCCAAACAACAATAAAAGGTAAAAAGATGAAATAGATAGACATTGTTAACTTGGATATGAGAAATGAAAAGTGAGGAATTAGGATAACTTCTAAGTTATGAGACTGGGGGACTAGGAGGACAGTGATGCCCTCAAAAATACCAGGGAATTTTGGAAGAGAAGAGAATTTGTGGAGAAAGATAACTGGCTCCATGTTGAGTTTAAAGTGAATATCGGATATCCAGTTGAAGATGTCTGAGACTATTAGAGATGGAAGAGAAGGGAAGGGAAGAGAAAAGAAAGGATGGGAATGGAATGGAATGGAAAAATGTCACTGGTAGGGGTCATCTAAGAAGGGATGCAGAGAGTCCTGGAAGAAACATGCCTATAGTACTAACTGTAGCAATACTTGAAGTGGCAATAGGGGTTTGTGTGTGTGTGTGTGTGTGTGTGTGTGTGTGTTTTGCAACCAATCAATCTTCATTGATTAAATGCCTTCCATATGCTAAGGTACTGTGTTTAGCATTTTCTGCTACTTAAAGGTAAATCTATGTTCCAATTCTAGAAGTTGCCTCTTGCTTTTAAATAAAGGAAATTTGCATTGGGACGTTTAGTCTGAATGCTCTAGTACATAGTAAGAACTTAACAGATGCTTGTTGACTGTTTTTTCCTTAACACAATTTTGGGTTTCTTCATTTCTTTTGTTTACTTATTGAATTATTTAGAAACATACCTGTAATTATACTGATTTAGGGAATTATATATTTAATTAGGTGAAGTCTTCTAGCTCAAAAATCTGGTCCAATTCTGTCATTTTATGGTTGAGCAAACTGTTTTTTAGTCTGTTAATTCTTTTGTTCTATTCTTGAATCTTTATTACAGTGTTGTTAGTTAAGTGATGTGCTAAATGTCATAAATCCATTATCCATGATGAAAGGAGGTTTTGAACTCAGGTCTTTTAACTTGGGATTTAGTGCTTCTTTTATATATCAGTTCTTTCCCCCCTCTATTTGAAATGCCCAAACCAGTGGATGAGTGACTGCATAGTCAGAGTTCATTATGGAGAAAATACTTTGCAAACCTTAAAATATTAAAGAAATTCTGGTTATTATTATTGTTATCTCATTCTTTGCATTTTTGATGGAGTTCAGATAGAAAAGGTCTTATGACAAGTTATTATTTTGCTTGGTTTCCATTCAAGAATATTTAATGAGGCAGCTTACCAACTGGTTTAGTGGATAGAGCACTAGATGTGGAATTCAAATATATTTTCAGACATTTACTAGCTGTGTGACCCTGACAAATCACTTAATCTCTGTTTGCCTCAGTTTCCTCATTTGTAAAATGGCTCGTTATAAAGATAAAATTATCTGCAAATATTAAAACACTATATAAATGCTGGTTGTTATTATATTTAGTATTCAATGGACTATTGCATAGGTGGATAGAAATAACTTTTTGCAATTAAAAAAAAATTAGGATATTAGCTCATCCTCTGTAGGCTCACTGAAAACATCCTCAATACAACTCCAACAGCAGACAAGGATGATAAACAAGATCTCAGTCTGTGTTCATGTTATTTTGATCTCTTTGGTCAAATTCCTATAGTTGGAAGGATTTTTATTATTTTTTATTCTATGAAGTTTAGAAATTATAACAATTTGGGAAAGTGACATCTATTAGAAATGTTGCTATTAAGGCTTTATACATCAAGATTAAATCCAGATGATTGTGTGTAACCATAAGATCTTTGAAAATGGTCCAGTTATAATAAATTTTACAAGATGAATTCTACAAAATATTTTGAAATCTGTATTACAGTATACAGATTTGTCATTTGTCATTCCATGAAAGAGAGAACATTTCTTTTTTATTGCTAATTTTACACCCCAAACTTTTTTCTTTAATGTTAATTTTTTTTATTGTGAGTTCAAAATTCTCTCCCTTCTCCTACCCAGTTAGAAAACAAGCAATATGATATTCATTATATATGTGAAATCATGCAAAACATATTTACATATTGGTCATGTTGCAAAAAAAGCAGGAAAAATAAAGTGAAAAAATATTTCATTTGCACTAAGAATTCATCAGTTCTCCATTGAATGGTGGATAGCAGTTTTCATCAAGAGTCTTGAAATCATTCTGGATCATTGTATTAATCAGAGTAGCTAAGTCTTTCATGGGTGATCATTGTTACAATATTGCTCTTGCTATATACATTGTTTTCCTGGTTCTGCTCAATTCATTTTGCATTAGTTCATTTATGTTTTTCTAGGTTTTTAAAAACCTTTCCCTTGGATATTTCTTATAACACAATAGCATTCCATCAAAATCATATATCTTAACTTAAGCCATTTCCTCACTGATGGACATCATTTCAATTTCCAATTCTTTGCCATGACAAAAAGAGCTATCATAAATATTTTATACATATGGGTTCCTTTTTCTATTATTTCTTTGAGATCTGTACCTAGGTATGCATGCTGAGTCAATAGTTATGTGTTATGCAGAGTTTTATAGCCCTTTAAGCATAGTTCCAAATTGTTCTCCAGAACAGTTGGACCAGTTCACACTTCCACCAACAAAAGGCAACACTTTTCTAATGTACAATTCTAGCTACAAGGTCATTTCTTGGTAAGTGTTTGGTAGATGCTAAATTTTAATAACCTGCTGTGATGTTGTTTAGTTTCCATTATTTTCCTGCATAATCCACATGGACCAACAAATTCAGCTTCTTTAAAGATATACCTTCCATTATTTCATATGGCAATGACCTAATCCAGAATTTCCATCATAAAACCTTCCATTTCCACAAACAATTCTGCATAATTCAGCCATTTGATTGACATTTCTTGATCAACATATTGTTGATATGCACATTATTCCATGTGTATGTCCCATAGATGGCTCTTTTTTTTTTTACTGTAGTTTTATTGTGCTGGGTTTTGTTAGTATATTTTCTAAATGTCTTACAATCCATTTAACAATTTCACAGTTGCACATTCAGACTAGTATTGCATAGATGTTCATTGCTTAAAATAGTCTCTTCCCACTCAGGTTTGATTTCAAGACGCTAGTTAATTCAACATATTCCTATCTGTGTCTCCAAGAAGCAGCCACACCCTGGTAAAACCACTCAGATAGATGAGCTAAACCAGAGTTAAGAGTAACTGATAGACCTCAAATTCATTGGTGAGTTAAGGGGATGTCTACCCTGAGTATGTAAAGACTTCTATTGGCAGATTGGGAAGATGAGAACAATTTGTTCCAATGTTCACAAAAGCAGCTGAAGCAGTGAGAATAAAATACTTAGAGCTTGTTCAGACATTGAAGATGCCAAGGTCATCCACTACATCTTGGGTCATCATCAGTTAACTTGATTT
The DNA here is from genome assembly GCA_023553655.1 of Myrmecobius fasciatus. Lineage (NCBI taxonomy): Eukaryota > Metazoa > Chordata > Mammalia > Dasyuromorphia > Myrmecobiidae > Myrmecobius > Myrmecobius fasciatus. Next base: position 24,539 of record JAJPUD010001222.1, on the reverse strand, counting down.
TTATCTTGCCTGGACTTTGTTGACTCTGGAGGAGAGAGTAAAGGGGATGACATTATACAACTCTGTCTCACTTAAATCTAATTAATGTGTAAGTCAAAACATTACCTTCACGATATCATGGGATCTCTGAAAACAAAAGGTAGAATAGCCATAATAACCATCATCTTCTCCTGGATCTTTTTGTGTTCAAACTGTCTTCCCTGAAGGACACTAAAGAATTAAAAGAAATAACCTCCTTCCATTGACTCAGTGAATTCTGAATTCAAACTCAAAATTTTCAATCTTTGTCTTTCTTTGCTCTGTGCTAAGAATTTTACACTTAATGAGTCCAAATGACATTTGAAGTTTTCACATGTAACATAGAAATCTGTCTAATTTTGATATTTATATTTTATAAAATAGTATTTGTTATATAATAATAACAATCATTATCTTTTTCTTGCTTAATTTCTAACTTGAAGGATGCCTGATTGTGTCAGAAAAGGCTCCTATAGCAGTTAATTACCAAGAGTTTAATCTATTATCCACTAGATTCACTTTTACTCTACCTTGGCCTGAACTTTCTTCATGAGTAGGAACAAGGATATTTCCTACTTTTTTATGATTCTACTGAGTATTTCTCGCTCCTTGCTTGCGAGACATACCAAGACATACCACTGCCTTGTTGGTCACCTGACCTTCTCACTAACTCAAACAAGGTTAATAAAGCAGAATAGGCTTTCTCTCTTCACTCATTTGAAGCATCTGGGGAAAAAGGCTTTGATATGGCAGAAGACTTCCTTTAGCTCTTCACTGACTTATAAAATCTCTAGCTTTCTCCAAAGTACAACTTTTGGGATGATGCCTTTTTTAATCTGCCTAATTCTTGATGCATTTTTCCTTTTGAAATAATTTTTATGTTCCTTTCTATGTTGTATTTCTTTATCTTTATAAATGGATCCCCCAATAAAATATAAATTCCTTGAAGGACTATTTTCTCCTCTCTCCTTTCTTTATCTCCAGTATTTAGCATAATATGTTGTTGAATAGAATAGAAAGCCTTTGCTATTGATTTATTCAAGCTAAAATTCTGAACTCCTACTATGTGTAGACACTATGAAAGATGGAAAGTTTATCAGATATCACTCTTGTCCTTAAGGATTTTTGCTGGCTCTGCTAGAGACATCCTGCTGTGAAGCATCAGCAGTAGCCAGCTATGTTGCAAACAAATGTAGCATCAGGAAAAATCACAGCATTGAACTGAAAGAGGAGGCGTTTCCCAGTTGGTTTCTTTTATTTTATATGTATGAATGGGTCCAAAACAGTGATTATATAGAGCAGCAAATATTGAAGAAAAAGGCAGGCTGGGAAGACAGCAGAACTTCCACTGAATCTGAAAGGCAATTTTTTTTCAAAAGAAAAAAAATATGACAGGGGAATACTGGTAATTTTGGAACTGCTCCCCCAACTTTCTGTTTCTCTTAATTCTCTCTCTGTCTCTCTCTCTGTCTCTCTGTCTCTCTCTCTCTCTTATTAATCTTCATTGACTCTGGATGTAGTTGACTGGAAGAATATTAGAAAAGTCATTCAGAAATACAACAAGCAGTTGTGTGATACTGGGAACTGGTTACTCTTTTCTTAATGTTGACAAAGAAGTTACTGGGCAAGGTTCAAACTTTACATATGATACTCTTCCTACTCTTGTGGGACTTATAATCAAGAAGTAAGAAAATGCCAATATGAAGATAGACAATATTGTATGAAAAATCATGTAAAACAAAATGCTAATTACATATATGTGTATGTCCATGTATACCTATATGTATTCAGTTGTGGCCATCTCTAGGGCAGGGTGAACAGGGGAAAGAAGGAAGAAAAAAAAGGAGAAAAAGAAATTTCCTTGATAACTTTGTTGTATATTTAAGAGCAGTAGCAAAGCTATATATAGTAGATTTGCAGTTTCATGCGTAACCATCTTTTAAAATTATACCATATTGTAGAAATGCTTTATTCCATAAATTAAAAATAAAAATAAATTAAGAAAAAACAAACAGAAAAAACCAAAGTTCTATGTGAAAGCTAAGGGAGACGATAGTTAATCATAATGGGATTAAGGAAGATTTCATGTAGGAGGTAACATCTGAGTTCAGCATTAAAGAATACATGGATTTAACCTGACTAGAGTGGACCACTTTGGGAAGTTGCCTTATTAGTGGATAGATAATGACTTAAACTCCCCAATTCTTCCTGCCACCTTTGGAAAAGAGGCTTTTGAGTAGATGGGGAAGCTAAGAAGAGGGAGAAAGCTGAGTAAGTGAATTGGGTAAAGGAAAAGAGGGAGAAGGAAATGAACACCAGCACTAGCAGGTATGTATGCAATGCTGTGTAGAGCAGATGGGAGGTCGAAAGTGGTTGTGGGGAGTCATGAGCCTGACGAATGAGGAAATATGAACTATGTCCTCTACCAATTTTTCCCTGATGACCTAGTTCTGTTCAGAAACATAGACCAGAGACCTTTCTTTCCTTCTTCATGGAGAGGAGAAAATGTTTGGTGAGTCATTTACTCACTCTAAAATCTATATTTCTTCCCTTTAGGTTTATGAAGTCTACTTTTTCTAAATGCTTATTTTGTTTCTTAATACACCAAATATGAAAACCCTGTTGGTCAACAAAATGTTAAGCCTAGTGTAATCTATTTAATGCTTATCTATAGAGAGTAGGAGAAAGAAAGAGGAAAACAGAAAAAATGACAGAGACAGAGAGACAGAGAAACAGATAAAGAATTAGTTTCAAAGGTAAAATGTTGAGATCAAGCTGAACTTGAGAGCTTGGATCTACTTTAGAATGGTTGGACAAAGTGGAAGATCAATAGTGAAGTGCTGCCAGTCTGACAACAATTTGGAGAGTGTTTATATCAGGAGACAAAATTGCAAACAGGTAAAAACTGTAGACTGGGAAGGGAGAAAGGGGCAAGTGTTGTAGGTTAGACTTGATTCAGGCTGGTCCAGTGGTTTCAGTTCAAAATTGGAATGAAATTAAACACTTGTAGACTAACAGCAAAAGGAAGTTTTGTAAGTCACACTATGCAAAGGATGCTCAGCAAGGGCACAGCACTGATTGAGTTGAATGCAGCTTTCCTGCCTCCAGGTGTTAGCTTATGTACTTAAATCACCTGGAAGCTATATCAATGTTCCATCTCTCCATGAGTCTAAGCTTTAGTCCCCTGAGTTCATTAAGTCTGAAGGATGATTTTGATACCTTTCAAGGAAACAATGAGCCTAATCGACATTATTACTCTTACAAAAGCCGTCATATTTTATTTTCATTTCCATAATTTTGCCTATTTAATTTGGATGAAGGATTATGGGAGATATGCTCTATCATAGAGAAAAAGGAAAGCATATGCAGAGACACAGTGTTGAGAATAATGGCAAACATCATGACATATGAGTAGAATATTCATATGAGTAGCTTGATTGGCATCTGGTGCTTCATGAAATCTAGGAAACTGCACCAACATCAGTCATTCTCCTCAGAGAAAAATAAGTAGGTGGCACTGAGGCATAGAGATTGCATGCATATTCCCTACAATGGACTGCATGTATAATGATAACTTCTTAGTGCCAGGGTCCGATGCTCTAAGACTCTAAATTGAACCCCTATTTTCCTCCTGCAATAAGATCCCCCAAACTTAATCCCATTGTAGTTAATTTCTTGATCCGTTATAAACTGTGAGTGAAAAAGAGAAATATCTGAGATTTATAGAAGGACAAAAACTGATCTTTTTCCATATTTGAAAATATAGTCAGTCAGCATTCCAACTAAGAGCATCAGCTGGGCACCATGTGGCTGTTTACAATGTGACAGTTTTTGCTGAATTATTGATGACCTTGAATACCTCGGGACCTCCCCTTCTTAACAAATCTCACTCTGTATTTAAAATTTAAAGAGGTAAAATGAGCGCAATCTCACTCTTGATTACTCCCCTCTTCTTCCGACATCTGAGCTCTAATTTTTAAGTCAATTAGCCTGGGAGGTATCTCTTGGGAGGCAGCATTTGTTCAGAAGGCCAAGTCTAGCCCAGGGAAATAGAAGCCCATGAATTAGTCTTTCTTCTAAGTCCCATCTCTACCATTAAAATATTCTCTGACTCTAGGCCAGTGTTTGAACTCTCCTAGGTTTTGGAAAAATTAGGAAGAGTGATGTCTATTTTATTCACCCATTAGCAATTCCCTACTTGGGTTTTCATAGAATTATATAACCATGCTCTGAGAATTGGAAGAAATAATTTAGTTTAACTTGTACCTAAACAGGACCCCACTCAACAGTCCCAACAAGTGCTTGTAGACTTTCAGGAACCAGGAAATTTCCCACCTCCTGGAAGCAGTCCATTTTGCATCTGGATAGCTCTAATTCTTATAAAGTTTTTGGTTTTTCTCAATAGATTCAAAATCTGCCGCTCTGAAATTTCCACCCATTGTTTTGCCCTCTGGGGTCAAGTAGAACAAATCTTCTTCCACATGACAGCCTTTTAAATACTTGAAAAAGGATTTCATGTGCAGCTTCAGGCAAAACATGCCTACTTCCTAAAACAGATCCTTATAGAATATGGCCTCCAGTCCTCTTCCTGTGTTAGGTTTCCTCCTGGGATAATTCCAATAATCTCATGGCATTCCCCAAACCTAATTGTAATTGTCTTTCATGTAAAAGGTTACCTTACATGGAATCATTTTTAGAAGAGGCATAGTTAATATTACGCAGGGATTTTGACATTTCCCCCAATGCTTTAGCATATGTTATTCACTGATGCTTATAGACCAAAATTCTTCCTAGTGCAAGTCCCACTTGGCTTAAAATCTAACCCAAATCTCATTCTCTCCTCCTCTATTTAATATTCTCAATTTGTTAATACCTTTGTGCAGGGAACTGCTGATAAATGTATAACCGGGTCTAAAAAATATACTTAAAACACAACAGTAAGTCTAATCAACATAATTAACTATGGTCTAGACTAGAAGCTGTCCAAAGACAGGGAAGAGGAGGAATCAGAATGATATAGGTCAAGAAATAAGTTTACATTTCCAACAGCAATGAATGAGTGTAGCTGTTTCTGTTATAGATCTGTGATGAGTTCTAGCATCATTGCCTCTGTAGCATGTGAAAGATGAAATGATTGGGGAAACAAAGGTTTGATATCCGGAGCATATTGATTTATTAAGCAATGCATGAAAATTGTTCAACAATCTGGAACTAGACATCCTCATCTTAGACTTGGAGCCTGAATACAGGGAGAAAGATAATTAAATTAATTAATCAGAAGATTAATCAAATAAAACCAATTAATTAAAAGGGTACAATACATTAGGAAATTTGTAATTGGAAGAAAGATTAGGGACCTTCCAAGTTGGAGTGGGGAGACTAAACAGACATAATTTAGTATTCCACTTACCCAAGTGTCTTATTCAATCAAAGGAGCATGAAAACAATAACTAGTTGATAAACAGTGCCAGTTTTCAGCTGACATATGAGTTGCTTGAGATGTACAATTCTGAGAAAATTCCTTGTACCAATCTTGGGACCTGACTGTGTTTCTGGTCAGATAACCAAGGTCCTTGGTTAATCATCTCTAAGTAGCAGGTAGAGGCAGTCCAGTTTCCCAATCACGCAGCTAGAATCAAACAGTACAATAAAATAAAGGTTCATGTAAAACCAGAAAAAAAAACAATTTAAAAATCATGTTGGGAAATATTACAACAAAACAGAAAAACCATGAGAGAGAGGAAAAAAAACAGAAAAAAGAAGTTAAAATAGCATGTATTGATTTACATTCAATCTCCATAGTTCTCTTTCTGGATGCAGATGGCATTTTCTATCCAAAGTTTATTGGGATTGCCTTGAATCATGGAACTGCTGAGAAGAACCAAGCCTTTCACTATGATCATCACACATTCTTGCTGTTATTGTGTATGATGTATTTCTGGTTCTGCTTGTTTCACCTGGCATCAGTTTGTATAAATATTTCCATGTATTTCTAAAATCAGTTTGTTCATCATTTTCATAGAACAACATTACATTATCTTCATATACCACAACTTATTCAATCATTCTCCAATTGATGAGCAACTACTCATTTTCCAATTCTTTGCTACCACAAAAAGAGCTGTTACATTTTTGCACATATGGTTCCTTTTCCCTCCTTAATGATTTCCTTGGGATCCAGATCCAGTAAGTTTGCTATTTCTTCATAGGGTCCTTGAATTGAGAACAAAACTCCAAGGATTTGGCATGCAAAAGAATATGGTATCACATTTATGGTCACCAAAAATCCTGAATAAAAGACTATGAGGCTATAAATAGACTCACACGTCCAACACTAGTCTTTTAGTAATAGAGTTTATTGCTTTCCAATTAACTTTCCTAGTAAAGACTATCCAGGTATGACTAGAGATGCAAGAGTTCATTAAAGACTGTTTATTTTTCAAGGCTTGCACCAGATTGCTGTATAACAACTCAGAAAACAACAAATTAATGTTTCTATGTTGTATTTTATTTTATTTATTATGTTAAATATTTCCAAATTACATTTTAATTTTAAGTATTGGGCACTGTGTTGCCCAGCAGCAAGTTGAAGACCTTTCTCTCCATCACTAATAATTAAAGAAGTGCTAATTAAAATATTATAAGGTTCTACCTCACACCTATCAGATCAACAAAGATGACAAAAGAATAAAATGACAAATGTTGGAGAGGCTGTGGGGAAACAGATATACTAGGGCACTATTGGTAGAACTATGAACTAGTCTAGTCATTCTAGAAAGCAATTTGGAATCATGCCCAAAAAACTATCAAACTGTACACATACTTTGACACAGCTATACCACTAGCAGGCCCATATCCTAAAGAAATCAAAGAAAGAAGAACAGATCTATATGTTGTTGTTTTTTAAAAGTACATCAGTATGAGTATTGCTCTACTGCTGAATACTAGCTGACAAAAGTGACTTCATGTTTGCACAGGGACCAGGAAGTTTCTATATATCCCAAATTAGTTGAATCAGCTTTATTTAGGCAAAGAATGCAAGGCTCTCTAGATCATGATCAGTTTAGTAGATTTCCTGTATGTAAGGTTAGCAAACTTTCTTACTCACAATGCTCTTTTAATTAATAAGGGGAAAGTTGCCTATTCTCTGTTTGATTGCCTTAAATGTCCCCTTATCTCTTGGTATATTTGAATCTGTCCAAAAACTACTAACAGATATAGGAGTAAAGAACATGACCTTTGAGCATGGGCTTTGTGCCCTCTTGGTGGGATGCATCTCATCCTATCCCCACACCAATCCCTCTGTGCTTGTGCTTGCCTGTGGGTCTGAAGAGCTGAGGGCTCCTTGCATGTCTTTGAGTAATAAACTAACCAATGTTTTGAGTAACTGTGTTCCTGCTCAGTAACTTACTCTCAATCTGCTCAGAAGCAGTTTAATTCAAATATTGGAAATTGAGGGGTGTGAGCCTATTGAGGAATGGCTAAACAAATTTTGGTATAAGAATATAATAGAATATATTGATGCAAAAATGATGAAACAAACTCTTGGAGAAAATTGGGAAACATAGATGAACTGATGAGCAGCTGGGAAGTACAGTGGATAGAGTACAAGGCTTAGAGTCATGAATATCTGAGTTCAAATCAATTTCTTCATGTGTAAAATGACCTGGAGAAGGAAATGGCAAACCACTCCAGTATTTTTACCAAGAATCTCCAAATGAAGTCACAAAGTCGGGCATAAATGAAATAACGGAGCAAAATATGAACTCATATAGAGAGAAGTGAACAGAATTAGGAGAATAATTTGTACATTGATGATAACATTGTAGAAAAAGTTAACTTTGAAAAATTTAAAACTCTAATCACCAATACAGTGATAAACTATCAATCCAAAGGAAAGAAGATAAAATATCTCCTGTCAGATGGATAATGGACTTAAAATGCAGAAAGACGTTAAACATCTTCAAATATGACTAATGTGGGGATTGGTTTTTCTGTACTATGCAGCTATGTAGAGAGCTTTCTTTTTCTTTTCTTTTTTAAAATTTTGTTTAGTTGGAGAAGAGTAATGGCAATAACAGAGTAACACAAAATGCTTATTAATTGAAAAAAAACTTTTTAAAAGAGAATTTATTCCAAAAATATGATTAGGAATTTTTGTATCTTTGGCAAATACTAGTAACTGAAAACAAGCAGCATAGTGTATGGGTAGGTGAAGGACATGGCAGCAGATAATACCCCAGTGGTAAGGAAAAAACCTTGGGGCCCTGGATTAAGGCTGTTGCTGAGGAAGTCACAGTGTTGGGGTGAAGATGACTAGAGTAAAACAGAGGATGAACTCATGTTAGCCTGCCATCTTATAATTTCTAATTTTAACAAATCGTTCTTGCTAACAGTCCCAAGTTTTGTTCTTTTTCTACCACTCAAGTGCCACCAATCAAATCAATGTCTTAGATCAAAGCTTCTTAAACTGTGGATTGCAACCCCGAATAGGATCTTATAACTGAATGTGGGGTTGTGAAATTATGATTTATTATCAGTAAATATTTAATATGTATGCCAGTTTCATATACCTATATATCCAAGATTGTATAAAAATTTCTCAAGAGAAAAGGGGTCATGAGTGGAAAAAATTTACGAAGTCCTATCTTAAGTGGATAACCATAAAAAAGTATACTCTGAATGCTATACAATGAATGCTATACAAAGCAAACAAGCCATGGCCCTTCCCTCAGAAGCTTGCATGAGCAGCTCTGAATAAAAAATGAACAAAAAGAAAAACAAAATCTGATTCAGGGAAAATTTTGAAAGGACAAAATTATTTGTAGGTCCATAACCATTCTGAAATGATTGATAAGGTCATTCTAGGTAAACAATCCATTCTCAAAGCATTGAGATCCAGAATGATTAAGGGTTAAGGAATATCTTTTTCTAACTTCCATCCTAAATTTCTGTATTCCTCATTCAACTCCTCTCCCAATGCAACCATCATTTGAAAGCAAATTACTTCTCTTTTGGGAAAAAAAATACTAATTAATACCAGAATACCATCACTGCTACTATCCTATTTTTAGTGCTTTATCCTTTCAGAATTTCCCCTGGATCAGATAATTTTTTTTTAAATCAAGGCTCCCCATGGCATCAGCTCTTAAGGGAAGAACCATAGCTGCATTCATATTTTCATCACATATAAGAACACAGAAAATAATGTTTTATGGTTATTCATCAAAGACTTTTTGTCTCTGGACTTTTTCTCTTTGTCCTCCTTGGAATAATGTTTTATGGTTATTCATCAAAAACTTCTTTTTTGTCTCTGAACTTTTTCTGTTTGTCCTCCTTGGGACAAAAGCCCTAGAAACCAAATACTTCACATATTCATCTTGTTATTTCTGAAAGACCCTATTAGGATTAATAGGAAGCCTTGGCATTCATCAATGGTGATACATTAGTGGGCATTATCAGAAGTAAATAATTAATTTGTGCCTCAAATATAGACACAATCAAATTATAGACATTTAAACTAAGGAGACCAGTCACCAAGTGTGTGGAGGACTTTGACATCTCACTAATGATCCAAACATCTTCCCTTCCCCCAAAAAACCCCAAAACAAAATAATTAAGATTCCTTAGGTCAAGGCAGTTAAATACAACTGGGGACTAGTCATAGCAAGACACAGTTTAATGACTCACCTCTTAGCCCCCTTACAATGGAGAGAATAAGAAACTTAAAAATGAAGTTAAGAGGGAATGGCTGAATAAGTTATGATATATGAATAATGTATTGTTCTATAGGAAACTATCAGCAGGGTGATTTCAGAAAGGCTTGTTATGTGAACTGATGCTAAGTGAAATGAGCAGAACCAGGAGATCATTATACAGGGAAACAGCAAGATTAAGTGATGATCAGTTTTGATGGACATGACCCTTTTCTTTTTTTTCTTTTTCTTTTTTGTTTTGCTGAGGCAATTGGTGTTAAGTGCCTTGCCCAGGGTCACACAGCTAGGGAATGTTAAGTGTCTGAGGCCAGATTTGAACTCAAGTCCTCCTGACTTCAAGGCTGGTACTCTAACCACTACACTAACTAGCTGTGCGACATGACTCTTTTCAACAATGAGGTGATTCAAAGCAATTCCAATAGACTTGTGATGGAGAGAGCCATCTGCCTCCAGAGAAAGCCCTATGGGGACTACATGTGATCAAAGCATAGTATTTTCATCTTTTGTTGTGTGCTCACTTGCTTGCTTTTTTTTTCTTTCTTGTGCTTTCCCCCTTTTTATCTGATTTTTTTTGCACAGCATAACAACTGTGGAAATATGTCTAGAAGAATCACACATGTTTAACCTATATTGAATTATTTGCTGTCTAAGGGAGGGGGGGAAGAAAAGAGGAAGAGAAAAAATTTAGAATACAAGGTTTTGCAAGAGTGAATGTTGAAAATTATCTTTATAAATATTTTGAAAAATAAAAAAAACTATTATTAAAAAATAAAATAAATGAAGTTGAGAATAATGGAAGAACAGCAAAACAGGGTCTTCACAATCTTTACTGATGGGGGATTTCCTATATAGGGATCACTCCAGAAAACTTTTTTCTCTTCTTTCTGCCCTGAAGTAGCTGATATCCAGGGACCAGGATATCTGTCCCACCCTGGTGTGTCCACTAGCATGAAGTAGGGCATCTTTGGAGGGCATCATTTCATCAATCACTAATAGTTCCCAATTAAAAATTGCATGGTTACTGGCCTAAAGAGAAGCTATTTGTAAATATATAGATATTTGGAGTCACAATTCTTCATCCAGTGCCCATAAAAATATGCCCTGAAGGCAAGATAAAAGGGAGATACAACACATTAACTTGATATTAAGTCTGGTGCATGGTGCAGGCCCTAGGCACTAGCTCTTATGTATGATAGAGGAGTCAATAGCATCCTTCCTATGCTAGAAGTACTTTTCATTTCAGCCCAGAGAAGGCCTGGAGATCAAAGCTTAATAGTCACCTTTCATCACTGTTCCAAATGGACTTGGTTTTAACAGTATTTAAAATGAATTAAACATGAGGCAGGATTCTAGCAATTTACTTGGTTAGTATGCAGTACCTGTGAAAGACAGGCACTAGATGTTAGGGATATTTTCCCCTTAAAGTACTAAATTCCATTATAATGAAAGTTAAAGTATTCTCACACTTTTTTGTTGTTGTTTTATAAGAATTTTGTTGCATTAAGGATACTTTGTCTTCATGTTTTTCAAAGGGTTTTTTGGTGTGTATGAATTATTCAAATATATTGACTTGCAAAGAATTGTTTTTAAAAATAGGCTTTTAATGTTTTTGTTTTTATTTAGTTTTGAATGTTCTCATTTTATTCTTACATGAGGTAGATTTAACTGAGTTTGAAAAATGAAAAAATGGGCTTCAGTGAGGGTTACAAGAACTGCATTCTAGTTGTAGCTGTGCCTTTAATTCTTTCAGTGATTGCATATATTGCTGAACCTGATTTGGTGTGTCCTAATTTCTCCATCTGAAAAATGAGGTAGACTCCCTGATTCCTAAAATTTCTTTCAGCTCTGAGAGACAATGAATGAATAAATGAATTGATGGATGAATGAATGAAAGAAAGAACAGAAGGTTAAAAAAAAGTTGCCTGCAGTTACACAATTAGCTAGTGACAAAGCTGAGACTAAACTCAACTCTTGACTACCAGCAGTAGTCTGTCTTCTTCCCATTATGTTATAAAAGGACCAATGAATAACTCTGAAAATTTGGAGATAGTGTAGAGATTTGAATTCTACTTGTATTATTTTGATCAGTATCATTTTATTAGTGTCTATCAAGTATTCAAACTCAATCAACCTTTGATTTTTTTTTAAAAATCTTACTATTACCAATTTGCACTTTCATTTCAACATACTGTTACTCTATTAATATGCTTTGTGAGATAATGCCATGGTGAAAAAATGTTCAGTGATGCACTAAAAAAAAAAAAAATGGATTCAAAGTCAAATTGAGTCCTGAGTTCAAATCCTAACTTTGCCATTTACTTATATGAATTTGAGTGTTGTCTCAACCTCTGAGATTGTTTTAAATCAGGGGCTCTTAAACTTTATGGTATTTTGGTTCTCTTTGTCCAAAGCTAGAATCAATTTGCCTACGGAAGTATTTTTAGCAGATTTCACAAACCTATGACATAAACCTATTGCATAAATCTATGACCCAGGTTTAAAAACCTTAATGGACTCAATGAAATCCATACCCAGTATTCCCAAGTCTTTAGTCAAGATGTCATTAGCATCAAAGCTGGGGGGTGGGGGTGTTATGACTGGCAATTCCAAACGGACCCAGCATTCAATCTGGGACCTGTTCTTCTTTGCCTGCTTGACTGACTGTTTTGGGCTTCCCCACCCCAGAAGTGCTGATGTGGATGTGGATTTACTCATTTCCCAACCTTACTTCTATGCCTGAGATTTGAAAGCCTTGAAAACATGAATGACTTGCTCAGATGAGACCCCTGAAAGCTCAACTTGTCAAACAAGCAGACAAAGGGGCCCTCCGACAGTTTGGTGGTGAGTTTCTTCCCCAAAATACAGAATAACTTCTCCTTGGTAACGCTGATTATGATGTGAATCATAAGGTATAATCATGACTCTGGAAACTCGTTTTATAAGTATAACCTGCATCCCCTGCCTTCCCTTTCAACTTCAACCCCCGTCAAGAGAACGGTACATATTACAATGTGCCTTTTTTAAATACCATGAACCATAGTTTCTTGAATGCTGCATTTTCCAAAATGGGGGCTCAATGACCACCTGGGAGGTCTTAAAGAAATTTCACAGAGCAGGATTGTGAATAGCTATTTTGTGAAAGCAGCAGTGAAATTAATGTTTCAGTCAAATTCCTTGCATCTATACTAAGCACTGGTAGCTTATTATAGCTCAGTTCCAGGGGCAACCAACCCACAAGATGAACTTTAGTAGCATGAGAGGTGGTTGATACCAGTGAGACCAGCCATTTGACAAAATTACAACATAGATAGTTTGTATTTAGTGCCTTCCCACCTACCTTTCTGTCATCCTCCCTCTATAAATTTCCAGAAACTCCAGGGACTTCATGCTTCTTCCTGACTGACCAAAACTTCCCACTATGTAATACTCATCCTTTCTCCTGAATTGTTCCATATTCAAAAATTATATTTCAGCTCCCATCAAAATTTCCACTCCTTCAATTGGCTTCTTTCAGTGAAGTGTGTTAGGAAGATATCTCTACTTAAACTAATTCACCCTAATGAAATAAGCTTAATCCTCCCGGAAGTGTATTTTCATTTTAAAAGAAGGGAAAACACAAGTGACTTTATAATTAGATGGAGGTGGAGAGAAGGAAGCTAGTGAGAGCCTACTCTGGACAACTGTTCTTGCCCCTGCCTCACTGATCACAAGCTCATTAAATCATAGAACCACAGCCATGGAGTTAATCTGCCCTCCAGAATAAAGGGAAATTGGGAGATCATCCAGAACAGTTTCTATTTCATCACTCCATCACTATGGAGCCCCAGGGATGAAGACTAGACCTTTTCATCGACTCAGAGTTCCATGGAGCTGACCAAACCTTTCACAAGTTGTGGCAAGAGATAAGATTCCCAGCTGGTGAGGGATCAGAATTGTGGAGTGAGCAAGTAAAAGTCACAAGGTAGGCAGACAAGTTGGGGAGTTGATAAAGCTAGAGATGTTGCATGTTGGGAAAGAATGACCACACACTCCTTTATAATCAGATTGAATTATTGCAGCTTGAATTTGCCTCTTGAATGCAACAGCTTTCTCAGTTTGCTGGGCTAAGTTTGCCTTAGTTGGGGGGTGCCTTAGCACCCCACACATGTGAACTTGGTCCCTCCAGCTTCTTCAGAAATCCTTTTACCTGAAAAACTTCAAAGTTCATTCTAACTGTTCTCTGGGAACACAGCTGTATTCTCTTAGACCATCAAGCCCAATCCTTATCCAAGGAATGGATCCCTTTTACAAAGCTCTTATAAATGGTCAGCTAGCCACTGACTAAGTATCTCTGATGATAGGAAGGAAATCTCACTATCTTGTGAATCAGCTCCTTCTGTTTGGAGGCAGCTCTAATGATTAGCCAGTTATTTCTTATATAGAAGTGAACCTTGGCTATGCTTTCCACATGGCTGGTCCAGGGTGTCCTGGAAGATGAGCAGAAGTTGCCTTTGTTTCTAGGAAGTAATGAAAGAATCGGGCAGCAGACTCATGTTTGTCAGGACACAGCTCCAGATCTGGATTCTAAGGCTACCCTCCAGTCTCCAGGAAGACTAGAATGAGCAAGGCTAACTGCCAGGCTCAGGGTAGGTTTGGAATAGGATACCCAAAGATAGTGGGGGACCTATTATGGAGAAAGGGAAAATTGGAGGAAAGAGTTTGGTTACCAACAGACCAAGTGATAGAAAGGAGAAAGGGAAGGGAAAGGCAACAAGCATTTATGAAGTGCCTATTATGTGCCCACTGCTTTATAAACAGTATCTCATTTGATCCTCATGATACCCCTGTGAGATAAGTGCTATTATTTTGGCCATTTTGCAGTCAAAAAAAATTGAGGCAGACAATAAGTTAAATGACTTGCCCAGGATCACATAGCTAATAAGTGTCTTGGATCAGATTGTAATACACAGAGAAACTGAGGCAATATAGAGATTAGAGATTTTTATAGTTTATTGATAGTAGTGGAGAGTTTGGACTGGCAGCCATATTAGCCAGCCGTCTGCATGGGACTCTTGTCTCAAAGTATCCAGCCAGTGAGGGGCTCCAGGGACTCTCCTAGGGTTCTGGCGCTCGGGGAAACAAAGGCAGAAGGAGGGGCAGAGCACTGAGGGATAGAAGTTCCAGGAAAGGAGCATAAATTCATTTCTGACAGACTGGGGATATGGAGGAAGGATCATAAATTCTGATAAGGAGCCAGGAGACACTGAGTCTGAGACCAGAAAGAGATGCTCGAACATTGGAGATAAGCCATCTGGAGTTTTAGGACTCTGGAATACTAGTGGTCATAGCTCTGCAGCCCTAATTATCTTTTTTTTTTTCTGAGGCAATTGGGGTTAAGTGACTTGCCCAGGGTCACACAGGTAGGAAGTGTCTGAGACCAGATTTGAACTCAGGTCCTCCTGACTTCAGGGCTGATGCTCTATCCACTGCACCACCTAGCTGCTCCTGAAGCCCTAATTATCTCAGTCCTAATGACCAGGAGGGGAGGATTGCCACTAGGTACACTGAGGCAGAACAATTCAGGGAAATTGAGGCAGAGCAATTAGGGGAAACTGAGACACAACATTGCACAACAAGATTTGAAGTCAGATCTTTGTACTCCAGGCCCAGCACTCCCTTCATCGCACCATCTAACTGCCTTTTAATGGCGCCCAAGGTTCAAATGGGATCTGCAACAAGGGTGATGCTGTGGAGCTGCCTGAACCTTCTGTCTGGGTCTCTACAACTTCCCTTCTCCCTTGCTCAGGATCAGCACTGGGCCAAGCTGACACCCCAGTGAGACAGAAGCCGAGACAGGGAGCTGTTCTGGTCATTCCAGATTCTGGGGTTGTTCTGGGTGAAAGTAAAAATCCCCCCAAATCAGCTTGGAAGCAGTGTCCCAAGTGCCGGGGAAAGAATCTCGTTCTCCTGTTAGAGGGAGTCTCCTGATGCTCTGGAACAAATCGCCTAACTTCTGCCTCAGTTTCCATTTCTGTAAAGGGGCAGGACTAAGGTTCTTCCAGTTTTAGATCTTTGATCCCTTAACCGTTCTCTACACAACTGAGAGATGAATGTGTTGATCAGGTGCACCCCACCTGCCCCTCAGCTTTCTTTTTCTTCCCCCAACTTTTCTCCTGTTCAAGCCAATCAACATCCCCCATGCTCTTGTGTGCAGGGTGTTTCGCCTCTACCAACCTCTCCATCACCTACATTGCCTGTGGCTTCTCAGCTTCGTAAAACTGGGCTTTTGTTTTTAGGTAGTACCCCAGGACCTGTATTTTCTTTGTGTGTACTTCCTAAACTCAAAATGACTTTTTGGAGGTGCAAGACTCATGTCAAGGCCTACAGTGTAGATGGCACCAGAACTTTGCAAAAGAGCTTTCCATATGGTACAGCATTTGCCACACATGAGCATGAAGTCAATCTAGCATAGCTGGGAGCCTGCCAATGCACCTGTCCTTAGTGATGGCAGGTAAGGAAAACTACAGGAGAGCCGCAAAGATCGTGCCTTTCGTAGCCAATTCTTCCCTTCTTAGTTCTGGCTCCTTTGCCCTTTTTCTAATTTCTGGGAGGAAGTTATCCTTTTGTGCAGAAAAACTAACCATTAGACAGCTTGGAAAGAGCTTCTGGACACTTTCCACGGGTCAGAAAGTCCAGACTCCCCAGGGCAGAGCTTATGACCCTACCACCAGTTCCGTGATTATTGAATAAGTTGCTGAACATTTAAATCAGGGACTTCTGAACCAGATTTTCTGTCTCCTGGGAAAGTAAAGGCTGAAAAGCCATAGTGCACATGTAATAGTGCTGACATGTTAATGCAAGAGACTCTAAAGGCAGATAACCCAAGTTCAAATCCCATGCCTGATGCTTATTACCTGCGGGATTTGGGGAAAGACACTTCCCAGGGTCTCAGTTTCCCTATCTGCAAAATGAAAGGATTGGACTAAGATGGCCTCTGAGTTCCCTTCCAATTTTAGAAATATGATTCTATGACTATACTTTCCTATTTATCATAATATTATTATTATAGAATATAAAGCATTATTATTATTACCATCACCATCATCATCATCATTATAAATCCAGGGTTACATGTGGGAGAGGTGCTGGCCAAGGGGCAGCCTCATTGATATTGCATGCCCCAGGTAGCAGATGCTTCTATGAATTGATATTAGATTAATGGGGAAAAAGTCAGGTTAGTGACTTCAATCACAAAAAGTATTTGAAGGACAGCTTCAGAAGAGAAAATTAGTCTGGGGGATGGCAAAAGTGCATAAAAAGAAAGAGAAAAGCAAAGGGACATCGTTTCCTGCTCCATGATGATAATGACAATGATGTTTATTCAGCACTTACCCAAGCAGTGGCACATGAAAAGCCTGTCCATACCCCAAGACCCTTCTATTCTAGTAAGGAGCCAGAGGGGACTGTTGGTCAGGGGGGAGCATTTTGCTTTGCAAAGTTCTAAGGATGGTGAATAGAACTACAGGGGAGAAAATTGCCACCTTTTCCAGAGTCAGTGGCAATATTGATTAAGGCTCAAGAAAGGGGAAGGGGGCAGTTTGGAGTAAACGTGTCTGGGAGCAAGATGGTGAAGGGTGAGGTGACCAGTATTAGGGTGCATGAGGCTACCTGGATGTAGGTGACAAGTAAGACAATCACTAATCAAGAGAAGAAAGTAGAGGAAGTAAGACTGAAACACTGATAGAGAGGGAGCCCGAGGCAGAAGTTTCTCCAGAAATAAGAAGGGTTAGGTTCTCTCTTGTTCCAGCAGCAAGAGAAGGAGAAGCTGATTTATGTATAAGAACATTATTATTTGTTGTTGTTGTTTTGTGAGCATCAGCTGGCACAGCTTCCTCCTCCTCCCCTTTGGGCCAATTCCCCAAACTAAGCCAACAGCTCTCCCCAAAAGGAACATCAGCTCAATTAAGCAAACTCCAGAGACAGCTCTGATGAAAGGTGAGGGGCAGGTGGGGTCCACCTGAACAACACCTTCATCTCTCAGGCTCTAGCTCTAGCTCCAGCCAGAACTATTGCCATCTCAGGGGCCTTCCTTTGTCATCCTATACTTTTCACACACCCTCTGCTCCAGCCAATATATATTCCTCAAAGTGTTCTAGACACAACTCCTAGCTTCTGTTCTCTCCACCAGAAATGCTCTCCAGCTCATCTCTATCTTTCAAATCTATTCCTTTTTCAAAGCCTTCACCTCTGAAAACCCCAGCTGGAAGTGGAATTTGATTCAATTCAACCAGTATATAGATCAAGACCTACTATGTGCAAAGCACAGTGTGAAACAGAAGTCACTAAAGTGGGGGACCAAACTTTCACACCTTTCCTCAGCCTTCTTTAGAATTCTGTGGATTCTTCCCTGATAATTGTATTTTCCCCCTTTGCAATACAGTCTTGCCAGGTGATCCTTAGCACAAATTCCTATCACCCCAGTTACTCTACTCAAAAATCTTGACTGGCTCCCAAGTGCAAATCCCATCACCTAGCCTACAAAATACACTCCCTCTCCTCCACTACCTTTCTATCCTTGTCTCCCACTGCTTCCCAATAAGAGTCCCACACTGGATAATCCTGAAATATTCTTTCATATCTATGTTCCTGGTCTGTTTTGTCATCTTCAAGCACAGCCTAAAAGGCTGCTTCCTCCATGCTGACTTCCTTGATTCTACCAGACAAAAGGGATACCTCCTTTCTCAGAACTTCTCAAGCACTTAGCTTGTACCTTTCATATAGTGCTCTAGCTCATCTATTATCTATCTTCTCTCTTTATCTCACCCATCTGCCATCTGTCTATCTCTTTGCTTTAAACTTTTCCTCAGAATTCACCCAATATAGATAGCACAAGTTTTAAGGATCCCTGATTTATAGATAAACAAAAATTGAGTCTGTGGTAAATGAAGTGACTTGGCTAGGATCATGCAGCTTGAAAGCATCAGAAGTAGAGGCAAGTTTAAACCTTTGTCTCTTTGCTTTAAACTTTTCCTCATAATTAACCCAATATAGATAGCACAAGTTTTAAAGATCCCTAGTTTATAGGGATTGTCTCCAACATCAGTTTTCATGTGCCATGTGCAAATTCAGTAAATGGCTGTAACTGATGATGGTGATGATCAATGTATTAGGTACATGAACTTGGAAGGCAGAGGGTCCCCCCACTATGATTTTGCTTTCTTGTAGAGTAGGAGTGGGGAACTTTTTTCTTCTGCTAAGGGCCATTTGGATATTTATAACACCATTCATGGGCCATACAAAATCATCAACTTGTAGAACTCAAGTAGTGGGAGGCTGTTGTTGTAGCTAGCTTTCAGCTTATCACTGTGTGTGATTGCAAATGATTTCACAAGGCCTTACATGGCCTGAGGCTTGGATATTCCCCTGTTGTAGGACATCCAGAAAACCACCATGCAAAGTGTGGCAATAAAAAATATCTCAGAAGAGTCAGGAAGGTTCTCCTGAAGCAAAAGACTCCGAAAAAGAGAGACTAGGGACCCACATAGCAGCCAGGACCACTCATCAGTTTTGGGAAACTGGCTGTATTTTTTTTTACTCTTTTCAGCGCTCACCTCATGGCAAGACCAGAAGCTAGAGGAAGATGCTCTGAGGAGGAAGGCAGGGATGCTGACAACAGGACACAGGTGCATAAACTTCCAATGTAATTATCTCATTAACATCAGAGCAGGTTGGGAGTCAGCACAGGGCCATGCAGACTCTAGAGGGAGAGAGCTGGGTAATTCCTCCTTTGGTCTTCCTGAGTCTTCAGGCTAATACTCATGCCTGGGCCTCTAGGGAACAAGAGTCTGAACAGACGCTCATCTCAAGGAGCCGGGGCAAGTGTGGTGGAGATGGCACTCTAGGCCCAGTGATGGAGGGCTTTGAAGGGTACAATCAGAAATTTGTATATGTGATAGAATAAGATTTATATAGCACCTACCATGTACCAGGTTAAGTGCTTTACAAATATTTTATTCTTCTAACAATCATGGGAGATAAGGTGCTATTGTTGTCCCCATCTTACAGATGAGGAAACTGAGGCACTTGGAGATTTAATGATTTGCCCCAGTGTCACCCAGTTAGTGTCTGAGGCCTTCCTATCTCCAGTAGGAGCAGTTCATCTACTATATCAAAGCTGCTTAACTCAAAGCAACGCCATGTAGGGTCATGTAACTGAATGTGGGGGGTTCAGGAAATTATGATTTATTATAAATGTTTGACTTGTATATCTACTTTGTATACTTATATACCCAGGATTGCATAAAAATTTCTCAGGCAAAAATGGATTGTGAGTGGGAAAAGTTTAAGAAACCCTGCACTGCACCACCTAATCACAACCCAGGACATGTTTTATGACTAAAAAAGAGATGTAATCATAGCAGTTTGTTAGAAAGGTTACTTAGTGTGAAGAATTTATTAAAAAGGGAATGGAGATGAGAAAAGGAAACAGATAGGAAGTTATCATTAGGACGTGAATTAGAGTGTTTTGCTGCAGAAATGGAAAAGAAGAGTTGGGTATAAAAGATTCTACTAAGGTCAAATCAACAGGACTTGGAAATTGATTGTCAGTTTCCACTGTTTCTCCTCTTGCCTTAGTCTCCTCTGCTGGAACTTGCTCCAGCTATATTCAGTAACTGTGGGTGTTCCCCAGGGGTCTCTGCCTTCCTTGTGTTATGTCACTTGGTGTCCCATCAGCTCCCATGGATTTAATTATCACCTCACTAGAAAGAGATGGTTCTCAGACCTCTTTGTCCAGTCCTAACCTTGTCTCCTCCAGCCTCACATACGTACACAAATATAGTATATATACACATATAATTTTCATTGTTATTTGCATCTGATCTCCTCCAACCCCTGAGGGCAGGGACTGTGTTTTTGTGTCCCTTTGTGTAACCAAGGCTTAGCACACTTCCTGGCACCTAGTAAATAGTAAACATTCACTTATTGACTTCACAGGAGGGAGAGATGACATGGAAGTTTGGGGCTTGAATGACTCAAAGGAGAGGGGCCCCGAGAAGTGGTGATTGATCCCCTTGTCTCAGAGGCGACCATAACATCAATGACCATAATCTCAAGGAGGTAATACTATGACATGCAAGTGAATTGGATCCAAATGAGGGAGGGCTGTGCAGAAGCACCAGTCTCACTTTCTCCTTCGGAGCCGTCTGGAGATGTTGACTCTAATACTGAATTGAAGTGAAGTGAATATTGATTCATTTTGATAGAACTGAAGAGGTTGGGAGGAGGTAGGGAAGGTTAAATGGACTGCCTAAGGTCATAGAATTGGGGATCAGGCTGGCCCTAAATCTTTACACTTGGTAACTCCACTTTTTCTTGAGTCTGAGGGTATTTCATTAGTAATGCTCCCCTGCCTCCAGTCCTCTTCCCACTTCTCTCCTTTCTTGGCCATCCTTAGCCTCCTCTCACAAATAAGAAAATGGAGCTGTCAGCACAGATGGGAGCCATATACCAAAAGACAGAGCAAATTAGTGGCCCAGTCAGGGCTAAAGCTGAGAATATCTAATGGCCAGAGACATGGGCACTAACCTAGTCTGATGAATATAAGTTGATGGTATTCTTTTTTCTTTAGCTCCCTTGACAGTCCCTTGCTGATATTTCCTTATTTAATTACTTTCAATGCAATTTCCCCCTAAAGACTTATCTCTGTCCTCTCCTTGTCTTATTTCTGTGTCTGGTTTCCTGGAGAATTTTTATGACAGCCATTTTGGCAAGTGCTTTTGAGTAGAAGTCTGTATTCTCAGAGGTAAATTTTTCCAAAATGAAATGAAAGATATTTTTGGAAAAATATCTGAAAAATCCAGAATGAGTAGGGTATTCCATTAAGAACAATTAACTAGTTTTCAAAGACTCTAGTCCCTAGAGAACCACATGAGGTCAAAAGGATTTCAATATCAGCTGAAATAAATCCCATTGAACATCTGAGGTCTATACTCCTGACATCCACTATTAAATGTGATGTGACACATTGCACTGAACAACAGCCTGCTGGAGGATAAGGAGAGACAGAGGTTTTGGGTATAGCTTCTCCCTCCAAGAAGATTCTTACTTCAATTCTCAAACAAGAATCCTCCAAAAGGGAATTATTTTGCCACTGGATGGATTCATTGCTTGACTGGTTCACCATTGGGCTGACTGTTATTCTTACACATTGATTTAGGAGGGTGTCTGATTTTTATACCCAGTCACAAGGTATTTCCTTAGTGGTTGATCATTTGCTTTCCCATCGCTGGCTGAAGCCTTGGTCATAATGATTTCTAGTTTTTTAAAGGCATTTTCACAACTCGTTTATACTATTGATTGATTCAATCAGATTCTGAACCTTCTATAATTACATTAATTGGAATAGAGGCCTCTCCCTTAGTTCTGCACCCTGCTACCTGTGATACCAATAGAGCATCCTTGAAAGTGATGACCCAAGAACTCCATCCAGAGTAGTTTAGCATTACTCTCAGTTTCTATTCTGGGAAATTGTCCCCTTCTCCCAAAATCAAAGTGAATTTACCCTGATCATGCAATTCTTCTTTTGGTTTGGGATTTTTTCTCTTCAATATGCTAATACTTTTAGCCAGCTCATCTCTTTTGAATCATCCTGAAAAAGAATTTGGAGAACTGTTTGAAGTCTCATGGCTATGCTTTGGGCACCCTTCCGGTCTGGACAACCTGGTTCTCATGTCCATTACACTTTCAAAAAAAAGAAGAATGAAAAACTTGTTAGTATAGATGCCTTTTCTCCATAGTATTGATTCTAAGGAGGGCAACTTTACACATTGGAAGAGTGCTTTGATATATTTGCAGTCAGAGGAACTGGATTCAAATCCTGACTTTTATCATCATCATCATTATGCTTCTATATTAAATCTTTAATCCTTTGATGTGTGGGAATATAAACAGGATTGCTATGAAATATGCATGCACATATTTATATGTACATGCATGTGTACAAATATCCACATATATCCTATATTTAGTAATAATCACTAGCATTTAATAATTATAGCTAACATGTATACATATCTAGTATTTAGTAATAACTTATAACTAGCATATATTAGCATATTGCATTAATGATAGCTAAGATATAGCGATAAGTACATATGTAATATATGCTGTATAGATGGATGCATGTATGCTGTATATGCATCTATCTACAAATATATACACTGTCATATATCCCATATGTGCCATATAAATACAAGGTGATTTGGGTTGGTGGATACTAACAACTATGAGAATCAAATCTCATAAAGAGGTCTTTGAACTGAGCCTTGATGGGAAGAAAACGGACCAGCTGGCAGAGACAAAGAAGTAGAACATTTTAGGTGTAAGGAATATCCTATCCAAAAGCCTGGAGGTGGAAAATGGAATGTTGTGGACAACAGAAAGTAGTGCAATTTAACTGGAGCTCAGGAGGGGAGAGATGTATAATCAGCCAGAAAAGGTAGATTGGAGCTATATTGTAAAAAGCTTTAAATACCCAACTGAGGAGGTGTTTTGCCTTACAGGCAAAAGGAAGACACTGTAGCTTTTTGGGCCATGGGAATGACATGTTTGGCTCTGTCTCTTAAGAATGTCACTTAAGTAGCTGCATGAAGGATGGACTAGAGAAAGGAAGCCCTTGAAGTAGAGTAAAGCTTCTTAAACGGTTGTGACCCCATATGGGGTCATATTACTAAATGTGGGGTTATAAAAATTCGGCAGCAATAAAAGTTTTCTGAATGCAATGACCAAAAATTTGCTCAAAATCAAACATGTCATGAATCTGGGTTGTTTCTGGCAGCACCTGTCCAGGTTGCATCCCACAACTTCACTGCAGCATTGGTTCTGAACATATAATATGTGCACTTTGTATTATATATGCACACAAACTGCCATATGCACCTGAGCTCAGATTTGAGACAGGGAGGTATAAAAGTTGGTAAAAAAAAAAATGGGTCTTGAGTGGGAAAAGTTTAAAAGACCCTGAGGTAAAGAATCCAATTTAGAATTACAGCAATAGTCAAGGCAAGAAATGATAAGGGCCTGAACAACAGCAAAGGCTATCTGAGTGGCAAGAGAGGGACAGATACAGCTATATAAATTCAAAATAGAATTGAAAATAAAAACCTCATCAAGCCTATATATTAAATAACTCTTTTATATCAAAGCATATAAAATATTTTTAGATATTCAATTACAGAGCATTCCTTAAAGACACAAAAAACAACTAAAATATTTTGAGGAATATTCAGTGCACATGGTTAGTCCTTGCTAATATTATAAAAATGACAAAGCCACCAAAAGTTATTTATAGCTGTAATGCTCTAGTCAAACTATCAAAGGAATATTTTGTAAAATGACATAAAAGAATAATTCATTTGGAGGAAAAAAAATTCTAGAATACCAAAGGTAAAAAATGAAAAAGTTAAAAACAAAGGGATAGGGGAAGCTAGGTGGCGCAGTGGAAAGAGCACCAGCCCTGAAGTCAGGAGGACCTGAGTTCAAATCTGATCTCAGACACTTAACATTCCCTAGCTGTGTGACCCTGGGCAAGTCACTTAACCCCAATTGCCTCAGCAAAAAAAACAAAAACAAAAACAAAAACAAAAACAAAGGGATAATAGTACTTCTAGAATTTAATCTATATTATAAAATAATAGTCTTCAAAACTATTTGGTATAGATTAAAAATAGAGATCAATGGAACAGATGAGAGAAAGGAGAAACAGAAATAATACAGCTTAGTAATCCAATATAGTCAGTAAAATTGAACACCTTTCTAATCCATTTT
>JAJPUD010001221.1:454969-474087 GCA_023553655.1 Myrmecobius fasciatus | reverse complement strand
TAATGGTGACAGTGGGCAGCCTTGTTTCACTCCTGATCTTATTGGGAATGGTTCTAGTTTGACTCCATTACATATGATGCTTGCTGAAGGTTTTAAGTAGATACTACTAATCATTTTAAGGAAAAGCCCATTTATTCCTATACTCTCCAGTGTTTTTAATAGGAATGGGTGTTGGATTTTATCAAAGGCTTTTTCTGCATCTATGGAGATAATCATACGGTTTTTATTAATTTGGGTATTAATAGAATTGATTATGCTAATTGTTTTCCTAATATTGAACCAGCCCTGCATTCCTGGTATAAATCCTACTTGGTCATGATGTATTATCCTGGGGATGACTTTCTGTAATCTTGTTGCTAAAATCTTATTTAAAATTTTTGCATCAATATTCATTAGGGAAATGGGTCTATAGTTTTCTTTCTCAGTTTTCTCCCTACCTGGTTTAGCTATCAGCACCATATCTGTGTCATAGAAGGAATTTGGTAGTACACCTTCTTTCCCTATTTTTTCAAATAGTTTATATAGTATTGGGATTAATTGTTCTTTGAATGTTTGGTAAAATTCACATGTAAATCCATCTGGCCCTGGAGATTTTTTCTTAGGGAGTTGATTAATAGCTTGTTCTATTTCTTTTCCCGAAATAGGGCTATTTAAATAATATATTTCCTCTTCTGTTAATCTGGGCAATCTATATTTTTGTAGATATTCCTCCATTTCATTTAGATTATCAAATTTATTGGCATAAAGTTGGGCAAAGAAACTCCTAATTATTGCTCTAATTTCCTCTTCATTGGAGGAAAGTTCTCCCTTATCATTTTTGAGACTAATAATTGGATTTTCCTCTTTCCTTTTTCTAATCAAATTAACTAAAGGCTTATCTATTTTGTTGGTTTTTTCATAAAACCAACTCTTACTTTTATTTATTAATTCAATAGTTTTCTTATTTTCAATTTTATTGATCTCCCCTTTAATTTTCAGAATTTCCAATTTGATATTTAATTGAGGGTTTTTAATTTGGTCTTTTTCTAGCTTTTTTAATTGTAAGCCCAGTTCATTAATCAAGAAGACCAGAATTCAAATTCAACCTCAGACACTCATTAGCAGCAAAAAAAAAAAAAAAAAAGGAAAGAAAAAAGAAAAAGAAAAGAAATAAGGTGGTTAGGCAGAAGGGATGGATTACGATAACATAAATTGTATTTTGGACATGTTAAATTTAAGATGCAGCTGGTGCTTCAGGACTAGAGTTTGAGAGGTTTAGAGCTCAGTGTCTAGTGATGTAAAGAGGTTAGAGAGGATACAGGAGGGAAAAATGATTTGAGGATTAGGGATCATTGGCAAACTTGATGTCAATAGTTTCAATATTGTTCCCAAATTACCATATAAATGGTTCCTAGTTTTTCCAGATTGCTTAAGTTACTTAAGTGAAAACCCCTTTCTAAAAATAAAATGCACAAAAATTATTACACACAATTAAGTCATACAGGTACAATTATAAAACATTCTTTAAAGAAATAAAGAATGGTAAATAATTTGAGAAATATTCATTGATCATTAAGGTAAGGACTATCTTTAAATTTCTTTTGTAATCTCAGTTCTTAGCACAGGCCTGACACACTGTAGATGCTTAGAAAGTATTTATTGATTAATTGCTGACATAAAAATTACAATATTCAAGATTGAGTGCTATACAAAATTATTAAAAATATTCTTTATGGAAGTAGGCTATATTATAACAAAATTCATAGAAGGACCAAAAGATAAACTTTTTTTTATTAATACTTTTTATTTGCAAAACATATGTATGGGTAATTCCTAAACATTAACCCTTACAAAGCTTTCTGTTACAAATTTTTCCCCCCTACTCCACACCCCTCCCCTAGATAGCAGGATATCCACTACATGATAATTATGTTAGAATACTTAAATCGAATATATGTATAGTTATTGCCACACATCATTTTTTTGTTCAGGAGAAATCGTATCTATAAGAAAGAATAATCCGATAAAGGAAATACAATGCAAGCGAACATCAATAGAGAACATGAAAATGTTATGTTGTGGTCCACATTTCACATCCCTCTCTCTGGGTGTATATGGCCTTCTTCACTGAACAATTGGAATTGGTTTTAGCATTTCATTGTTGAAGAGAGTCATGTCCCTTAGAACTGATCCTCATATAGTATTGTTGTTGCCGTGAATAATGATCTCCTGGTTCTGCTCACTTCACTGAGCATCAGTTCATGCAAGTCTCTCCAGGCATCTCTGAAATCGTCCGTCTGGTCGTTTCTTACAGAGCAATAATATTCCATAACCTTCATATACCATAATTTATTCAGCCACTCTCCAACTGATGGGCATCCATTCAGTTTTCAGTTTCTTGCCACTACAAAAAGGGCTGTCACAAACATTCTTGCACATGTGGGGCCCTTTCCTTCTTTTATGATTTCTTTGGGATATAAGCCCAATAGAAACACTGCTGGGTCAAAGGGTATGCATAGTTTGCTAACTTTTTGAGCATAGCTCCAAATTGCTCTCTAGAATGGTTGGATCCGTTCACAGCTCCACCAACAATGCATCAGTGTCCCAGTCTTCCCACATCCCCTCCAACATTCATTGTTATCCAAAAGATAAACTTTCAAGGGAAGTAAGAAGTGTGGGAGGGAAGTAGGAAGTAAGAATGAATGAGGAAAGGACATTCAGACCTCAAATTATATTATAAAGCAGTAATTATCAAAGACTTTTAAATAAAAAAGATCATAAGCAGAACAGAGGTTAGATATACTTATAAAGGAAACTAAAATTAAAAATAAAAGGTATCTTGTTTTACAAAAGAAAACAGGGAAAAGTCAAAAGATTGTGGTGATAAAGATGCTAGAAGGTAACAATGCTAAAATCTTAAAAATGTATAAATTATTTCAAAGAATAGTTAGAGAAAAGTAAAATATCTTAGAAAAAAGAAGAGGGTAAGCCAGGCAAAGATAAAGCTATAAAAAGTATACTAAATTGGGGGGGGGGGGAAGAAATGATATGTACTATTTGTGGAAATATTAAGTTACCTACTGTAATGGTATAAACTAATTAGAAAAACCTATAATACATTTGTATAATTTTCTAATTTCTGGAGTATGATATTTAAAATGTGAAAACTATTGGAAAGAAATGAAAATGCTCATTCAAAATAAGGTATCAATTTTGAAGAATTTAATTGCATTGCTGTGTAGAGACAATAATTGAACTTATGAGTTGCAACCAAGAGAATGCTTAGAGAGAGAGAAGACAGCACACAATACAGCCTTAGTTATACCCATGGTCAAGAGGCAGGAGATTAATGATAATCTAGTAAGAAATTGAGGTCCCAGACATGGAAGATAAGAACCAAGAGAAACCAGTAAAAAGAAAGTGGTCAACAGCATCAAGAGATATAAGGGAGCCCAGTGGATAAGTGCTGAACACAGGCAACTGGACTATAGCATTTAGGAGTCCACTAAAAACCTTAGAAGAAAAAGGAAAGAAACAAGCATTTATATAATGACTGCTATTAATCAGGCATTGTGTGAAGTGCTTTCTCATTGCTGTTGTTGTTTTAAGCAAATAACTCATTTGATCCTCACAACAACCCTGTGAGGTAGATCTATTATTATCCCCATTTTACAATTAAGGAAACTGAGGCAGGGAGGTTAAGTGATTTGCCTAAGGTCACATAGCTAGTAAGTATATGAGGTTTGATTCAAACTCAATTATTCCTAACTCCAGGTTTGGCAATCTATTTACTTTGCTAGTAGTTGTCTCTGAAAAGAAGTTTTTCAATCCAGTGATAGGTCTGGAAGTCAGACTGAAAAAAAAGAAATGAAAAGGAAATGAGATAAGGAGAGTATAGTAGAAGTGTAGAAAGTATAGTGGGTGAAGTAATGAATAAATGTCTGTCTCAAGGAACTTGGCTATGAAAAGGTGAAGAGATCTACTCTAGGGAGTCCATTACTATCATATCTTACTGTTGGATCACAGCTTCTTCCTTCTCCTTCTTATCTGTGAGTGAGGAGTGAGGAATTGTTTCCTATAATGGAGGAATGCAAGGTACTCACATGAGGGAAGGCCATCCTCACCCCATCACTGGCAAGACTGCATTTGATTAGAACATACCTCTTTTTTGGAGACTGGAATGAAGAAGGAGACATATAGCAGGGTTTTGAAAAGGAAAAGAGAGGGGATGAGCTACTCTGCTTCTTTCTCAGCAAAGCAGGAGAAGTTCTCCACTGTCCATGATTGGGAAGCATACCATTTTGTAGGCTTGAAAAGAGAAAGTTTGGAACAAGTACTGTGTGTGGTGTGGTGTGATGTGGTAGAAAGTCAGTCAGGGATGAATAACAGGCTTTCTTGCACAGCTGTGTATGAGAGCTGAATTCAAACCCAAACTCTAACTAAACCTAGTACTGATCTAGCTATCCACCCATATTAACTAAAAGTAATCACCCAGATTTCACCTTCAAGTCAGACAGACTAAAAACAAAAAACAAAACAAACAAAAAGTTGGCTGCTGGGTTTTGTTTTGATTTTTTTTTGGGGGGGGTCATCTCAACTTATATTTTCCCTCCTATTCTTCCAGGAGTCATTCAGTAGACTGAATTATATACCTACTCATTTAATATTGACTTTTATTATTGTACAATCACCTTTTGGAAATCATTCCTATGCTTTGGTGCCATGGACCCTTTAGCCAAGTAGATGAAACCTATGATCCCCTTCTCAAAATATTTTTATATGCATAAAATACATAGCATTACCAAGAAAGCCAATTATACTGAAATATAACCAGTAAAGAAAATTATTCAGATTTCGTGGACTCCAAGTTAAACACTTTTGTACAGAATAAACCCAAGCTTATTAATGAACCAAACATTATTACCTTTCTAATTGAGTTTGGCAGTTGTGGTATTCAGTTATTTTGGGAGTGCTGAACTCTCTTTGACACCTTTTGGGTTTTCTCAGCAAAGATACTGAAGTGGTTTGCCATTTCCTTCTCCTGCTCATTTTACAAATGAGGAAACTGAGGCAAACAGAGTTAAATGATTTGCCCAAAGTCACACAGCTAGCAAGCATGAGACTGACTTTGTACTCAGGTTCCTGACTTCCAGGCGTCCCATTCTATTCATTCTATCCACTGGGCCATCTAACTATTTTTGGTAAACACAAAGTAATTTTGATCTCACAATTTAGCTCAGGATCATAAGATCATAGAATTAAAACTGGAAGAATGGTACTTGGAGATTAAGCTCAATTTTCCTCCCTTCTCCCATTTTTATAGAGGAAGAAATAAGGTCAGGATTAAGTGTCTTGTCCAAAGTCAATCAGTCAGCATTTATTAAGTGCCCCAGAGTGTTAGGCATTGTGCCAAGCACTGGAGGTACAAAAAGAGGCAAAAGATCAATCCTTATCCCCAATTAGTTTGCAATCTAGTCACATAAAACTGGGACTGTGAGGACCTCAGGTCCTAATTCAAAGTAAATGCCCTTTCTACCACAGGAGAATGAAAGAACAATAGAAAGTTTGGACTAGAAAGGATCTCAGAGAATAACTAGTTTAATCTCTTCTATTTTCATTTGAAGAAACAGAGGTTTGATGAAATTAAATGAACTGACCAAGATCCACAGTGAATTACTAGCAGACCCAAACCTCTTAAATCCCAGTTTAGCATTCTCTGTTGTACCACAGACTAATTTAGAATTGTTTTAAAATCCTGCACATAGCTTATCAAATAGTTAACCCAGATTCAAATAATCAAGTTGATTGTGCTTCATTGCAAAAACAAAGGAAGGTAAGCTAGCATTAAAATTGGCAATGCTGCTGAAATCTTTCCATTGGAAATGTTTGTTTCTCCTACCACTATTTAAAAATATTAGGCAACCCACAACATATTAAATTTTTTAAAAACGCAAAAAAAAATCATGCAGAACTGCCTTAAAGTAGGACATATTTTTAAAAAGGTAGTTAGCTGCTACTTTTTTTATGTACTCTTGCTCTTTCCAAACTCATCTTCCAAACATTTGGGGAATGTATTCAGTCATGTGTTAACAGAAACTCAACTTATGTTGGCTTTTTACCTTACACATACAAAAGGTGACTGTTGAGAAGTTGCTTTAAAAAGGTATGTGGGGAAAACATATTAAGGATTTTCCTTTATAGCTGTGCATAAAATTCATTATTAGCCTGATCTAGTATTGCCTCAGGAAATGATAGGTTCTTTTTTTAGAGGTCCTTAGAGGTCTGCAAGTGGAGACCAGATGATAATTTGTTTGGTATACTTTGGTGGGTTCTCCTTTCATGTGTGGGTTGTATTATATGACCACTAAGGTCCCTTTCAACACTCAAATTCTGTTACTTTGTGATTTGGGGATCACTTTATGTGCTTCAAGCCATGAAACCTAGTAAACTCTAATGATATGCCTGGTGATGATATGTGACTTTCTTGAAAAATCTAGAGAAACAAGTGAAATCATTTCATAAATATCAAGGCTCTAATGAATATATGACCTGATTTGGAAGTAATAAAGATGAAAAGACTATCAATAAAACTATTAGAATATCTTAGTTCCTTTCTAAACACAAATAGACAGCTATTTAAAAAATAAAAAAGACTATATTGTTCATTGAAATGATTTCAGTTTTATTGGATTTCATATATTTAAAAAAAAAACAGTTTAAAAGCTTTGAGATTTCTTTCTGTAATTAAGGGGAAAAATCCTTAATTATCCTCTACCAGAGTCTTGTAAATATTCATCATGATTCTGGGTTCTTAATTCTATAACAGCAAAATATATGTGTTTAACAAGTCCTAGCAAACTCAACTTCCCATGCAATCAGTTAGTAACATTTAGTAAGTTTATTTACTAAATACCAAATGCTAAACATTAGTAAGTATCTGTTACATGCCAGGCATTATGCTAAACCCTGGGATACAAAAAAAAAGGCAAAAGATAGTCCTTGCTCTTAACAGAAATGGTTTCCTTTCTTTATAAGGTGAGATTTTAGTTAGGATGTGAAGAAGCCATGAGAGTCAAGAGACAGAAATGAAGATAGAGAACATTTCAAGGATGGGACATAGAGAAAATGTCTGGAGATGAGAGATGGAATGCATTTTTGTGGAACAGCATGGAGACTAATATCACTGGATGGAAGCATATAGAGAGAGAACGGAGAAAGGGGGATAATGTAAGGCATAGGAAAACAAACAAAGGAATATGGCAGGAGAAGAGGGGATTTAAGAAGGGTTTGATCAGCAAATAGAGGATTTTGTATTTGATCCAAGAGGTGATAAAGAACCGCTAAAGTTTGAGTGTGGAGATGACATGTTTAGACACCATAGATAGGTGTGTCTGTCATTCAAAGGTAACCCAGCTGTTTGTACATATTCATCATGTGGAAGTATCTGGCCACAAAAATTCAAGACCATAGATTAAGACATAGGAGAGGGACTGCAAGTACTCATGGCTACATATACAGATTTTAGCACATTTTTTAAGGCAAATGCAACTACACTTTTTTGGAACCTTGTATAAAGGGTACATATCTTTCTTGTATAAAGAAAGAGGGATGTGTATGTGTGTGTGTGTGTGTGTGTGTGTGTGTGCATGAGAAAGAAAGTGAGTTTCTTTGGACACATACACACACAGATAGATAGATAGATAGATAGATAGATAGATAGATAGATAGATAGATAGACAGACAGATAGTGAGAAAATTATTTTGGCTCTTTAAAAGTGGAAAAAAATTGTTCTGTTTTAAATTTACCAAGCTGAACAGAATACTTAATCATTTCTGGTGTGAGAAAAATGGGCATAAATTTAGTTGCTAAAGAATTTGAATCAGATAACTGTTGGAGGAGATGTGGGAAAACTGGGACACTGATACATTGTTGGTGGAACTGTGAACGGATCCAACCATTCTGGAGAGCAATTTGGAGCTATGCTCAAAAAGTTATCAAACTGTGTATACCCTTTGACCCAGCAGTGTTTCTACTGGGCCTATATCCCAAAGAGATTTTAAAGAAGGGAAAGGGACCTACATGTGCAAAAATGTTTGTGGCAGCCCTTTTTGTAGTGGCAAGAAACTGGAAATGGAAAGGATGCCCATCAATTGGAGAATGGCTGAATAAATTATGGTATATGAATGTTATTGAATATTATTGTTCTGTAAGAAACGACCAACAGGAGGATTTCAGAGAGGCCTGGAGAGACTTGCACGAACTGATGCTGAGTGAAATTAGCAGAACCAGGAGAACATTATACACAGCAACAAGACTATACGATGATCAATTTTGATGGACATGGTTCTCTTCAACAATGATGTGATTCAAACCAGTTGTTCAGTGATGAAGATAGTCATATACACCCAGAGAGAGGCCTGTAGGAACTGAGTGTGAACCACAACACAGCATTTTAATGCTTTCTGTGAATATTTCCATGCATTTTGTTTTCCTTCTTAGGTTGTTTTTTCTTCTCTTTCTAGATCTGATGTTTCTTGTGCAGTAAGATAACTGTATAGATATGTATACATGTATTGTATTTGTCATATAATTTATCCTATTTAGCATGTATTAGATTACTTGTCATCTAGGGGTGGGAGGTGGGGGGAAGGAGGGGAAAAGCTTGGGAAAAAAAAGTTTTTGCAAAGGTCAATGTAGAAAAATCACTCATGTTTTGTAAGTAAAAAGCTTTATATAAAAAAAAAGAATTTGAATCAGAATAATTGATAGGTAAAACCACTTAATGCTAAGGTTTATCTTTTAAAAACATATGCCCCATTTACCCCTTTTATTCACCTTTATGAAGTTATATATTTTCCCCAAATTTGCTAGAAACCTGCAAAAACATTCACTACAGCGTTGTTCTGTTGTGGATGATTCCAAAAGAGTTATCACTGAAGTCCAAAGACCTTCTTATTTCACCTTTGATTATCCCACAGTAAGATTGTTGTAGAAAAATTGTTGTATAGTACTGTTAATATAAAGTAGCTAGTGATTATCAATTATCTTCAAAGTTTTAACAATTCAACATTAAATACTAACTATGTATAAGGCATAGGTAGGGGTAAAAGAGATTAAGATGAAAGTGATATAGTTCCTTATCTAATCCTGCTTGGGCTACACAACATGATTAGGGATAAGTACTACACCTATGATTTCACTGATATATAGAATTCTGGTGAGGAAACTCCCTTTACTAATGAAGGTCATCATTTTCTAATCTTGCTAGTGGCTTGGAATATTGAGAGTTTAAGTGACTTGTACAAAGTCACATAGTCAGAATGTGTTAGAAGTGGGACTTGAATCCAGATCTTGCATCTGAGTTTGGATTTCTATTTACTACACTATTCCTATATTCCAGTATTCCTACACTATATTCCTTAAATACATACACACACACACACACACACACACACATACACACTCACACATGGATATTTAAATATCAATTGAGTAATCAAATATCATTTTGATATTTAAATGTTACCTATATATACATACATATGTGAAAGGAATAGTCTGGTTCTCACCTATCCTCTTCACATATTCTATATTATAACAGACTGACCTCTCAGCTCTTTATCTTTGGCTCTCTGTTTTTAGCATTGACTTTTCTCCCTCCTGCTATTTCCATCTGTTGGAATTCCAACTTGCTACATTATTGTTCATGAAACTTTCTATAACCTTCCTCCTGCTTCCCAAATGATTTGTTCTTAAAGTTCTGGCTTTGTTTTACCCTTGTCACATTTTATCTTGTATCATATATAGAAAGGCAGTATGCCATGAAGAATAGATTATATATGGGATTAAGAAAATTTGTATTTAAATTGTGTTTAAACCTACCTCTAACATTTGACCATAAGCAAATATTTTAAACTAAGTTTGGTTCCTTATTTAGAAAATGGGGATAATGATTCCCATCTCACAGAGTTGTCTATGAGTCTCAAATAAAATAATGAATGTAACTTTGTAAACTTTAATGCAATTTATTATCATATATGTGTGCAGAAAGAGGCAGAGATTCAGAGAGACATGCTGTATTCCATTCACCACTCCCATTAGACTACAAGCTCTTTGAGGACAGGGATTGGGTAATTTTTTTAATCTTTGTATTCCCAGTGCCTAACATAATGCCTTGAATAGAGTAGACTGACCCTTAAACTGACTTATTAAATTGGGGTAAGCTTGGTTATCTGGAAAGATTTTGAAATTTTGAAATTTTGAATTTTTTGATTTTGAATCATTTTGAATGATTTTGAAATTTTGAAATACATCTCAGAAATGCCAGGTAAATGAAAGTGCTTTCTCTAATCTAAAGGAGAGGTGTCAAACATGAGACACCCCACTTGAACCTGATTAAAATGTTTTCCAGAACTATTTAATAAAAATAAATTTAAAATACTGTAAGCAGTTTTCTATATCAATATATGGCCAGCTTCTACCTTACTTAGACTTTAGTGATTCTGATTTCTATTTAAGTTTGACATCACTGACCCATTAGCTTGTCATCAGAAATAATGCCAATCTCTAGTCCCAATTCTTCTGATTCAAAATGGGTCTTTTAGCAGTGAAAAATGAGAGGAGAATGTTGTTCACCATGTATTTTATTCCTAAATAACTGAAGGTTCTAAAACTAATTAAGTGTAATTTCAATTTCCATAAAGATTTTTGCACAAATTTTTTGTTGACCTTATGAAAAACAATCTGCCTTATATTCCTAGATATTACCTCAAATGTTTTAGATGGAAGAGAAATAAAATTCCCTTTAAAGAATAAATTTGAAAATTTAAATAGGGTAATTTAAAAGTGTTGTTTAAGATACTGTCTTTCAAAATTCTGCTTTTCTACAATCTCATCATTTCTTAACAAACAAAAAACCACAAAACCCATTATTTTTGAGATCAAGTTTTCTGAATTGTTGACCTTAATTTTGTGTTTGTTCTTTGTACTATAAAAATGAGAAATTCAAAGAAATGAGGGAAGACTTGTATGAATAGATACTGAGCATAACAAGCAGAACCAGGAACATTATGTAGACAATGACTACAATAATGTAAATGAAAACAACACTTTAAAAAAAAAAAAAGCATCAAAACTAAAATTAACTGCAATGACAAATCTTGATCCCTAAGGGGAAAAAAAGAAAGTCTACAGGTTTGGAATGTTGCACTTGCTATTTGATGAAGTCTCTTGCTGGTCTTTTTTGTTTAAGTGGTTTTCTTTTTCTCAGGAGAGTTTTCAATGGGACAAGGTAATCAGAAATCAAAGTATCAATAAATTTATTAATTATTTTTTTTAGCTTGCTCTCTTATTCTTATCATGCTGAATAGGCCAACTATTCATATTTTTGTCATTCAGTCCTTTTTCAGTTTTGTCTGACTCTTGTAACTCCCATTTGGGTTTTTGGACAAAAATATTGGCATGGTTTGCCATATCCTTTTCCAGCTCATTTTTAGAGACGAGGAACTGAGACTAACAGAATTAAGTGACTTGTCACAGTCATGCAGCTAAGTAAGTATCTACAGCTTGATTTGAATTGAAGAAGAGGACTCTTTCTGATTGTCAGTCCAGAGCTCTATCCATTGAGCTACTTAACTGCCTTTACTTTTGGTTGGACATGAAAGCATGGAGTTGTTTTTATTCTGTTATTGGAAAGGCCAGAAATTTGATAAAAGAAGGGGATTCTCAATAAAGTTCATTGAAAGAGAGAAATGGATCACAGCATTGAAATCTAGAAATAAACATGCTGTTGATATATTGTAATCACAAATTCTCAACTAAAAGTTCTGATGCCTAAAACAATTGCTTAAGATAAACTTTTCTTTTATTATTTGGCAATTTAGGGAGAAATAGGATACAAGTTTGTCCTTCTGTCTGCTGTCAGTCACATTGAATCTTGTATCCTTTAATATTTATATACTGAGTAAATACCTGAGAGATAAATGAGGAGTCAAAAATAAACAGTGTGTAAAAAGACTGGTAGTGTAAATGCACCAGAGAGCTTCATGACGGGTGGAAAATAGCGTGTTACACAGAGCATACCAAGGTTATCATACCCAGCCACTTACACAACATATCTTAATCAAGCAGAGATAAAATTGGTCAGGGAAGGAACAAGTTTGTCCTGGGTCAACTGACCTGGAAAATACTTTCATCTTTAATATTAGTCACTATCCACAATTCTCTTCTTCAGAAGAGCCAACTTAGCTTCTTCTCTTTGCTTTGTCAGTGAAGACTAAATATCTATTCCAATGGAAAGAATTCTTGGTTAGCAATCAGGAAACTACTTTCTCATTAGAGGCTTTGTCATCTATAGTAACTATGTGATCTTGGGTAAGTCCCTTAATATTTCTGTGCTTCATCTATAAAATGAACATAAAGCAACAGTATTTCCCCAATACTGTTGATATGAATTTTTTTTAAAACAATCTTTCAGTGCAGATGTGGAGGACAAGAGTATCTGGGTTGGTTTTGTTTTGTTTTTGTTTTGTTTTAATTTGTTTTTATTTCTTAAGGAATCAATAAAACTAAAAAAATATATATTTTTTTAATTTTGCCCTTCAAGAGTGTGCAATTTATTTCTGCATTATTGCTCCGTATTGTAAAATCTGAATAGGTAAATCTTAATATACAACAACCACAATTCAGTTTATACAATTGGATATGTAGGTGGTATTTATTGCTTTCTCTATTTTGTAGATGAGAAACTGAGGCCCTCAGGGAATTAGTGATTTGCCTATGGGAACACAGTAAATGCTAGAGACAAGATTTAATCTCAAATCTCTTGACTTTGATTCCAGAACTCTTTGTATAGTACAGCATAGTATCTCCTTGCAAGGCACTATTGCCACTGCAACAACAGTGTTTTATGAGGATCCCTTTTCCTTATTGAAACTCAACTTAAGTGAAAGAATACCCTTTAGATGGGAAATTATATGTCTAAATATCTTCTTATAATTTTGAACTGTGGAATTATTTATAAAATTGTAAGCAGAGAGGTATCAATCTGAAATACTGAAAACTTTTTTTTTTTTTTTTTGCTGAGGCAATTGGGGTTAAATGACTTCCCCAGGGTCACACAGCCAGGCAGTGTTAAGTGTCTGAGACCAGATTTGAGCTCAAGTCCTCCTGACTTCAGGGCTGGTGCTCTATCCACTGTGCCACCTAGTTGCCCCTGAAATACTGAAAACTAAATACATATTATTTCCTCCCTCCCCTTTACAGATGTTATATGAGTTGATTATAAATGCAGATACAATATTGATGTATCATGTCTCTTTAGATGGGTAGCTAAGTGGCAAAATAGATAGGGCATCAGGCCTGGAGTCAAGAAGTCTCATATTCCTAAGTTCAAATCCATCATCACACACTTATTTACTAGCTGAATCTGGGCAAATTACTCTACCCTGCTTCCTTCAGTTTCCTCATCTGTAAAATGAGCTGGAGAAGGAAGTAGTAAACCACTGTCTGTGTGACCCCTAGACAAGTCACTTCACACCATTTGCCTCAGTTTTCTCATCTGTAAAATGAACTGGAGATGGAAATGACAAACCACTCCAGTATCTTTGCCAAGAAAATGTCACAAATGGGGTCATGAAGAATAACATCCATGAAAAGACTAAACAATTATTGTTACAGGCATATTAAGGCATATGGGCAGGAAAGAAGGCTGGGATTGAGGAAAATGTTGATTTTTAAGAGTCAGAGTAGTCAAATCCTGTCATATAACATATGTGATCTTGAGCAAGTCTCTAAAACTCAATTTTCTTATCTATCAAATTAAAACATTGGATCAGATGACCTCCCAGTTAGCTTCCAGATCTATATAAATGAACCAATGAACCTACATATAGAGACAAGTGTTTGCTTATTTTTTTTCTTTCTGTGTTTTTTCCCTTTTCATCTTTTTTTTTTTACATAGCATAACAAATATGGAAATATGTTTAGAAGAACTGCACATGCTTAACCTATATTGGATTGTTTGCAGTCTAGGGGAGGGGACAGAGAGGGAAAGAGAGAAAAATCTGGAACACAAAGTTTTGCAAAGATAAATGTTGAAAACTATCTTTGCATGTATTTGGAAAAAATAAAGCATTTTAAAAATTAATTAATTTTAAAACTCTATCAATTACTTTGACCCTCAGTATTTAACTCATCATTTATTGGGGTAAAATGGAAATCCCTTGAAGCTTTCAATGTATTGTTCTTGCTAAGCAGATGAAGTGATGATGGAAGGGAGACTGGGGGGGGGTGTTTCACATATTCTTGTCATTAAGATGAGATGTGGCACAAAAAAATTTTTAATCCACCAGTCATGTCAAATTGAAATAGAAATGAATCTCTGTGTCAGTATATTAACTTAGAAAATTATCAAGTTCTATATCTATGTTGTATTGCATTTATATTGATTTTGTTAAACATTTCCCAATAACATCTGAATATGGTTCAACTGCACTATGGAGTTTTGCAGGCCACTATTTCATGCCTATTGCTGCTTTAGCAACATACTCCCTGAATAAATCTTTCTTTGTAATAAACCAATTCAGCAAAAATAGCAAAGTGATCAAATATATACAACTTTCTGCCCTAGTAGTACCATACCTCTTCAGAAAAAAAAAAAAGTTACTTGTTTTATGGTATCTATAATTAAACAGCTACTTAAAGAGTACTTTCTGAAGATTTGAAAAAGTGGACCAGTTCTTTCTAAAGTAACAGACTTTTAGGGGCAGCTAGGTGGTGCAGTGGATAGAGCACCAGCCTTTAAGTCAGGAGGACCTGAGTTCAAATGTGACCTCAGACATTTAAGGCTTCCTAGCTATGTGTCCCTAGGCAAGTCACTTAACCTCAATTGCCTCAGCAAAAATAAAGTACCAGAGTTTTTCTCAGGGAATAGCACATCTAGGAGATCCTGGCCCATCAAGACACCATAATAGAGTCAAATAGGCAGATGAGAGTCACCAGTCTGTATTCAAATGCTCACATCCTAAAGATCAAAGAGCTGGGAGGGGTCTTACAGATGTGTTGGCCATCTTTTTTCCAAATGAAAATTGGGACACATGGTCTGACAAAAAGCGTTCCTTTTGCAAAACTCTTAAAAGAACATTTTCTTTTCTTAAAACTAGAACTGCCATTTGGAGGTATGTGGAATTTTTCTAGCTCCCATAGATAATTTGCAATAGCATTAGGACTGTGGCTCAAATCTCCTCACTTAAAGTTTAGGGTCATTTGCACTAAACTAAACATACTCTCTGTACAATCAGTGCTCAATTTATAAGCTAAGTTCTATTTCTAAAATCTATTTGTAAAAAGAGCTGTTCAGAATTTGTAATATATTTCTCTTTAGAACTGATCTCATATGTGGTGGTTAGGTTTTCAGGTCAACCCACAAAATCCCAGCTAACCTATAATGTACCTGAAATAGAATAAAGCACTATTGATGTTATAGGTTTTGACTACCCAGAGTATCAAGTCAGAATTCTGATTTGGAAAATCCAGTACAATATTTCTCTCTCCCCTCCTCCCCCATTTATCTGCTAAGAGATATTCCTCTATCCTAACACCATCATTCTTCTCTCCGACAAATGTCATCTAGTTACTAACATGGTGGTAGTCCTTGGTTCTATGGTAGAGTTTTGGCTAGCCTAAATTCCCAGATCTTGTACTTCTGTGAGAAGGCATGACCTTGAGAAAATATTTTTTTCTCTTTAGACTGCAGTATTCTCATCAGCAAAATTAAAGAGTTGGATTGATCAGAGTTCTTAAGTTTTTCAAAGCTATTTTTTACAATGTTATTATAGCATAAATTTTTTCCCCTGATTTGGGTTTCCTTAACTGTACCAGTTCATACAAGTCTTCAGAAGTTTCTCTGAAATCATACATTTCTTATGATACAATATTTCATTTCATTCATATATTATATACTTTGATCATTCTCCAATTGACGTCTCCCCATCCCCAGCTTGGTTTCTTCAATAAAATTCAATAGGTTCTTCAATAAAAAACAATGATCAACCATGATTCCAGTAGTACCAAAGATGAATAATGTTATCCACATCCTGACAGAGAGGTGATAAACTAATTATGCAGAACAGGACATGTATTTGGGGTATTGATCAATTTAAAAATTTGTTACAAAAGTTTGCTTTTTTCTTTTTTCTTTTTTCCTGAAGTTGGGAGGTAGTGGAAATAAGTTCTCATTAATGAAAAAAAATCAATAAGAAAATAAATGAAGGAGGTTGATCAGAGAGAACCTAAAGATCCTTCCAATTCTGTATTTCTTTTTCTTCTGAGAATAGGGTTGGGGAGATTTAATGGATTGATCGAAAAAGCAGATTAAGACTTTCTAGCAGGCTCCCTATCACTAACTTTCTTTTATTTAGAAGGTCTTGGGGATTGGTTGCTGGCTTCCTTTTTTATTGCCATGACTTGTTACTTTTGACCAGGATTTAGATTTTCTTTCCATAGTCTATAGAAAAAGCCAAATATAATCTCCTACAGAGTACCTTTGAGATTTTCTCTCTCTTTCATAATTGGTAAACAGAGGATAAGACAGTGACTAAGAAGAGGTTTCCTTACTCACTTTTATTTTTATCCTTTACACAAGCGGAGGAAAAAAAAAATCATACAGAGGCCCTAAAGAATAGACCTTTGTGTACAAAAGGCTGAAATAAGATGTATCTACGTTTCAAAAGAAAATCACACTTGGGCTACCCCAATACTGAGCCAAAGAAACCAAGTCTTTGGTTTTCTGGATGGGAGATGAAGAAACCAACTCAGCTGAAGACCAGTTCTGGGCCCCTCTATTGAGGGGCAGAGAGAGAGAGTGAGGTAAGCAGCTAGCTGCAAGGATTTATCATCCCCTCCTGATCAAAAGAAACTAGGGAGTCCCAAGCAGCAGCCATTAGATTAGGAATGAGGGGGAAGAAAACCACAAAAATACCAAATGCATTTATAGAATGTAAATTTCTCAGCTACTATTTCGTAGTACGAAATAGTAGCTGAGAAAGAAAGGCTTTCTTTTTGCTTGTGCTAATCTGTCCTCCCCCATCCCCTGCCTGCCCAGTTTTCACAGTGGCTTACTTCTAGAAAACAAGACCCTACACAAAATCAGATATTGTGTTATAAGAAATATTTAATCATAATATAATTATCCATATCATTATCATCATACAATCTTCTACTTGCCAATGACATTTGTGTAGAACCTACACAAAATCAGATATTGTGTTATAAGAAATATTTAATCATAATATAATTATCCATATCATCATCATCATACAATCTTCTACTTGCCAATGACATTTGTGTAGAACCTACACAAAATCAGATATTGTGTTATAAGAAATATTTAATCATGATATAATTATCCATATCATTATCATCATACAATCTTCTGCTTGCCAATGACATTTGTGTAGAACCTACACAAAATCAGATATTGTGTTATAAGAAATATTTAATCATAATATAATTATCCATATCATTATCATCATACAATCTCCTACTTGCCAATGACCTTTGATTATTGACTTCTTAATATTCTCCACTTAAAGCTCAATGTAGAACATATCAAGTAAAAGTCACTTACTATGAATTTTGAGAATGATCACAGGGAAGCAGAGATTTATCATACCCTTGAGATCATTAGACACAACCTAGGAAACCAAATTCAATCGAACTCAAGAAATATCCAGATTCAATCCATGTAGCTCTAAGTGAGTAGCCATTCTTGTTCCAACATAACACACCTGAATCTTCTTTAGGTTTATTCTGAAAAGTCTGGCAGCTAAACATAGCACATCATGGTCTCAATACTTCGAAATTTCACCATCTAGGTGGGAAGATGCTGCTACTTTTCAGTAAACTGTTGTGTGAGGCAGCTGCCCATTTTCAGCTACTTACGTACTAATCATTGATCCTAATCAAATTGCACGTGAAGTTCTTAGCAGGGGGTTAGCACTGGAGCTCATACTGATGTCATTTACTATAATTCCTAACTTTATTTTCTCAGCAGGTGAGAGAGATTTAGTGATCTGACACTATTACTATTTTTTCCCACTTTTTAAACTAGAGCTTTGAACATGACCAGTTTAAAGCATCCCTATAGGAACCAACGAATGGGTCATTAGCCAAATAAATCTGAGAACTCAGGGCTGATATAAGGGGTTTTGAGCATCTGGATATCTTTTTTTTTTTTTTTTTTTTTTGTGGGTTGGGTTGGGTTTGGAGTAGGGAGAAAAAATGGGAAGCAGCAGAAGACAAATATTTTCTCATCCTTCGTTAAAAAAAGGTTCTTGGATAAAATGAATGAATGGTAAGAAGAGTAGTATTAACAGTTGTTGCTTTGAATTTGTATAGTGACTTCCTTTAGAAAGAGCTCAAAGCATTTTTCCGATCTAGCATCTCCCTTGATTTCCCTGTACCCCAGCCAAGGAGACTGGGAGCAGAAAGTATGGAGAATGACGGGACAGAGTGGCACAAGTCACTCCCAACTCATTAGTTCCAGAATATTTAGGGGTGGGGAGAGGGCGGCGACCCAGGAGTGACTGCCTTACATTCCACTCATTTTTATTGAGAGATCAGGTTATCAATTGCAGACCCCTAAAGCAGGTGCAGCACAAACAAGTGTAATATAATGGAATGTAAACTAAGCACACCCCTTCTGTCCACAGGCTTAGAGTTTCATTTGCTCCCCCACCAAGAAACCTGAAACAAACAAAAAAAATGCAAATGGCCTCTGTCTATTTGACCCCCATTCCTCACCTGATCTCTCAGGTTCTCTTGCATTTGAAAAATACCTGCCCCGATTGGTAGGAGGCAGTCAGCTCTACGACAACCAGTTCCCCCTTCTCTCAAGACGCAGGCAGGAGACCGAGAAGCCAAAAATCCTTAGTCTTTTTATGCCCCCTCTCCCTCTGTTCAAATATCCACCTTCACGCTGATTGGTTCCTGGTTACCTCACTGCCCCCTTGTCTTTGAAGAGTTCTCAGCGCTGCAGTCGCTCTCAGACAGGATTAGGATCTCCATACTCCAAAAGTGTCTATTGATGCATGTGTGTGTGTGTGTGTGTGTGTGTGTGTGTGTGTGTGTGTGTGTGTGT
>JAJPUD010001221.1:439751-454959 GCA_023553655.1 Myrmecobius fasciatus | reverse complement strand
TGTGTGTGTGTGTGTGTGTGTGTGTGTGTGTGTGTGTGTGTGTGTGTTTGTCTGTGTGTCTGTGTCTGTGGGTGTTTGTATTGACCCAATCTGACAGTAAGGAATAGCTTCTTTTAGTGACTTCCCTCTCACTCTGTCTCTGCACATAACTATATTAAAATAATTTGGCAGATTCCCTACTCCCTCCAGCTATGCATTGTTGATTGGTTTAGTTCTAGGGGGATTGGCGGAGTTTTTGCAGGCCAGAAAAAAGTCTGGAACCCAGACTGATTCACCTAGTATCAAGCCACAAGTTGCTGGAACGGGAACAAAGCCAATTTGAAAATTCAGGTGTCCTGACTCTCTTGAGACATTCCACTAAACTAAACTCCTTCAAAGAATTATAAATTCCAGTTTTGATCTTTTTCTTTTTACACTTTTACTCAGATTCTAGTGAGAGAGAAATTATTTGGTCTCTCCCTCATTTCCCCTTTTTTTTCTTCCTTTCTTTTCTCATTTCTTCTTCTTCCTCTTTCTGTCTCTTTCTGTCTCTCTGTCTTTTTCTCT
The DNA here is from genome assembly GCA_023553655.1 of Myrmecobius fasciatus. Taxonomy (NCBI): domain Eukaryota; kingdom Metazoa; phylum Chordata; class Mammalia; order Dasyuromorphia; family Myrmecobiidae; genus Myrmecobius; species Myrmecobius fasciatus. The sequence goes on along the minus strand of JAJPUD010001221.1, from coordinate 454,413 downwards.
ACCCCCCCCCTCATTTTTCTTCTGGCACACCTTAAAACTGCTTTTTTTTTTCTTCCCTGAAAAAAAAAGTCATTCCTAACTTTTCTTTAACATTGGCATATGGAATGAATATATTATTTGCAAAGAAAGTTAACTGGAAGAATTTCCTTTTTTTTTTTTTACATCATATTTGTTTGCTGCATATACAACTGAATGTTAAATTCTGTTACAATAGACCATTGAACTGTTCTCATTCTTTTGTTGGGATAAAATTTTGTTATGGTCAATACTATTTAAGACAAAATAGTATCTAATGATAGAAGTAATCTGAGTAATCTTGATTATATATAGATTTTTTTTATTCTAATAGTATTTACTGGAATAGGAATTAACCTGTATTTCAGATCCCATATTCAATTAATGTTTCTAGTTTAACAGTGTTCTCTACTTGCATTTAGTTGAGTTTAGAGAGTTCTAAGACTGTCTATAGGAAACCAAAATAACAGAAGTCCAGTTGCTTTATCAAATTTAATTTAAAAAATAAACAATCCTTGAATTTGTCCTGAGACCAATCACAGCATTCTCTGAAATCCTAATTCTTTTTTGTAAGTTAGAAAGTGTAATGAAATTCAGCTTTAAGATAGTTTAATATCATAGTAAGTTGTATCTTGAGTTCTTGACACACTACCAATTCATTCCTTCTTAGGACTTTGTCTGGGTGGGGGTGTACTGAATGTCCTCTCAGAGTTCTTAACTATGTAGTTATTTTTGATCCAGAACCTTTCCACTGATTGCCCTTGAGTAGATATGTCATATTATCACATTACCTTTGGAATTTCTTCACACTGTGACCCAGATTCTCAGTAAGGCTACTAGATATGAAGACCTTTTTTTCCACTTCTCGCTTTAGTTGCCAGTGACCTTGTAAGGTCATGCTCCATCACACACAGTAGACAATAATCTTTGCTTCTATAACTGGGGTGCTCATTTGAGTTCATCTTAAAGCAAACCAAAATATGAAGGTCTTCCCACATCTCTGATATCTAATATTTGCAAGTTTTAGAAATGTGGCTTGCCAGAATTATGTTTCTGTCTACTTATCTTTCTTTGTGTAAAATAATATAAGAATTATGCATGGCTGGATCTTAAAATCCTGAGAATTCTATCTTTAACAATAGAATCAAAGAAAGCATTGAAGATCATGGTTGCCAAGAAGTTATGTATATATCTCAATCCTCATTTTCCTTAATAGTCCAATATGGAATCCATAGTTTAGCTGTGGGTTGGATGAATTACATTTTAAGGCAAGGAAGTTGATTAATTGTAGATATGAATGCTACATAGATGTTGTTTGATGTTGCTACTCAAAGATCTTACAGAATGGAGAAGGTGAACTACCAGTAGATTGGCAAATTTTGTTTAGATATTCAAAAAGAAGATGTTAAAACCAAAGGATCAGAGATTTAGTGCTAAAGGGAAACTTAAAGGTCATTGAATTCAACACTCTCATACTATAGATGAGGACACTGAACCTGAAGGAAGGCAAAAACTATATTAAGGCTCATACAGCTAGTTAGTGTTTGATGGAAGATACAAGCCCAGGTTTTTCTGACCCCAACTCTCTCTTCCCATCTTCTATAGGACCCCACCAGATTCTTAAGAACAGAGAACACTGAACTTGATAAAATACTCAGAAACATTCTAGAATAGACTATTAAAAGTATGGTTTGTGAATACTTAGAAACAAAGAAAAAAATGATGCGTAAGAATTGGTGTGGATTCACTAAAATATCATAACCAAAAAAAATCCTTTTTTACAGGTAGCTGACAAATTTATATAGGGAATGCTATGATGAACTAGAATCCAGCAAGGAATTTAACAGAATCTTTCATGATATCCTTGTGGACATTATGCTTAGAAATGTACTAATGCACAGTTAAGTAGACTGGAATTGGTTCACTGATTAGATCCAAAATCAGATTAATAGTTTGATGTTAATCTGAAAGTAGTTCTCTTTTGATGTACTCTAGAACTATTTCTCTAGCAGCTATATGGCACATAGGTTGGAAAGTGAGAGATTTTAGTTAAGGACACTATTGCTAAAGTCTTAATGAAAATTGGTGAGGGACAAAATTAAGGTAATAATTATGAATGATGAGAAAGAGTCAGATTCAAGAAGTGTTGTGAAATAGGATTAATAATAGTGATAATGATAATAAAAATGACAACTTCAAACATTTACATAGCACTTACTATGTTTCAGACACAGAGCTAAGAACTTTATAATTATTATCTCATTTGATCCTCACACCAACTTTGAGAAGTAGATGCTATTATTATATTCATTTTACAAATGAGGAAACTGAGGCAAACAGAAGTCAAAGAACTTGCCCAGAGTCCCACCATAGTAAACGTCTGAAGTTGGATTTGAACTTAGATCTTTCTGACTTCAGACTTGGCGCTCTATCCTCTGCACTACCCAGAAGATTTGGCAAGTAAATGAATATACAGGATAAGGAACAGTGAGGAATAGAGGATGACTCCAAAGTTTGCTAGCAACAGGTGCTAAAGGCCTGTACTAGAGATGAGCTCTGGAAACTGTCCACACTTAGGTCAGAAAAGAGAAAGTATTTAGAGGGAGATTATCACTGAGATCAGTACTGGTACACAATTTCAAAGATGGCTAGTTCATGGGAATGCCTGGATTGTTTTGGGTATTTGGGGGGCTAGTGGGAGATCTGTGTTATAGTTTTTTGGCCATGACAAAACATACTGTATTCAAGAGGGGATCTGAATGATGATATTTGACCAAATCAAAAATCCTCATTTTATATGTTTAGAAAAATTACATGTGTTTTAACCTATATTGGATAACTTGCTGTCTAGGAGAGGGAGATGGGGGGAAAGGAGGGAGAAAAATTTGGAACACAAGATTTTACAAGGATGAATGTTGAAAACTATCTTTGCATGTATTTTGAAAATAAAAAGCTTTTATCAAAAAAAAAAAGAACCCTCATTTTACAGATGCAGAAACTGAGGCTCAAAGAAAAGCAATTAATTCAGGTTCACATACTCTATTGAATGTAAGAAAAGGGACTTCAACCTACTCTTATAATTCTTAGACATGACTCTTTTCACTCTACCATACTGTATCAGGCAACAATGTTCAATGTTCTGTTTTTTAATACCATTGTCTCCATAATGACCCTGGGTAATAGCTCTGGCTACAAGTATTCTTTCTGCTCATTTGTGACACATGCTACTAAAACTGTGGATTTGAACCCTAAATTGGGCTTAAATATGCTTCCAATGGAGGAGGTCTTCAAACAAAGGTTGTGTGATCATATTATGTCATAAAGGGGATCCTTGGTCATTTACAGGATAAACTAGATGGGTAGTCTTAATTTCAGACTATTGTTTTAAAATCCAAGGCTTGAAGAAAAACCAGAAAGGGTAATTCAATAGAGACTTGCCAACTTTCCTCTTACTAAAATACTTTGCCAAATCAAAGCAAAATGTCCCCATTTTGGTGATCTGGAATGCCACATGGAGCTATTTTTTCCCCTCTATCTCTACCAGATAATATTCAAACAAAAGAATATTTACTGGACATTTTTGAAAAAAAGAGTTTCTTTTGTATGTCACAGGCATCTAAAGAAAGTGTCATTATTGCCTTGACCATGACACTGACTTTTCTATACTAACATTCATCCTACTATGACTGTGAACTTCTCTAACTTATAAAGTCAAATACACACATATAAACTTCTTGATCCTGTTAGATCCTAAAGTTTTCATCCTTTTGTCTTTCCTTTTCTGAACTTCTAGAAAGAGAAATCTCCACTGATCTCCACTTACTCTATAACCACTAATACTTTATTTTTTCCCTAACCCTCTTTCCAACTCTGTAGCAACCTAATTATACAATCCAATGATTTTTACATCTTTCATTGATTATTGGCCTCCTTGACTTCTCAATAGAACTTGAAACTGTTGATCACACTATCTTTCCTCTTTAATATTCTCATCTTTTGTTTTTATGGCATGGCTCTATGTTGGTTGTACTTCTCCCACTCTAACTATTCTGACTAGTTCTTTCTCTTGCTCCTTAATGTAAGAACTCCCCAAGACTCTGACCTCAACCCTCTTATCTCTCTATACTTTCATTCTTTGCAATCTCATTTACTTCCATGGCTCCAATTACTATCTTTATATAGATGATCTCCAAATTTGTATTTCCATCTTCAATCTTTCCCTAGACTTCTATTTTTATATTTCCAATTATCTCTTAGATTTATTTTGTACTTTGAGTTTGCTATTCATACCAAAAATTCAAGATGTCTAAAAGTGACCTCATGGTTCCAATTTGTCATTCAAATGCAAAACCCAATGCAACTCAAACACAACAAAACCATTCTTCCTCTTGGATAAAGTTTTACTGATTAGACTATCACTTTAGCAGTCAGGATAAAATTCTGAGTTTTCTTTAACTCTTTCTTGTCTATCATTCTTTCCAATTCCCCAAGTTTCCCCCCCTCCCAGTTTTGATCAGTATCTCAATCCTATTGGTTTTACCTTACATATATCTCATATTCATTTCTTCCTTTCCACTTTTATTCTGGCCCTTATTATTTCTAAACTGGATTATTGTCTCTTACCTATCAATCCATCTTTCACATGACTCCCTACCTCAAAGATCTCCTCCTTGACATTTTACACAAACCATATTTCTTCTTGTACCCATAAATTAGGTCACACTATTGCCTCTGCTATAATGCAATCCTACCTTTTCCTCAAACCAGGTTAAATCCTACCCAACTTCTAAGGGTAATTTCAAGTTCCACCTTTAAGTATTTCAGCACACATGGATCATTTTCTTGGTATTTCTATTGCACTAATGGTGAGGAGCACAATTTGATATCTAGTTACTATCTAATTTCTTTTTGGATTCTAATTTTGACTTTCAAACTTGACTTCCAGATCCTTCCAGACAGAATACATGTCTTACATTATGTTTAGTTTTTAACAATGACTCAAAAGATGAAACCATAAGAGATTCTCATTAAAGTGGTATTTATTGATGGACTAATATTCTGAGGTCAGCACAGATTCATCCCAATCTCCTACAGAGCCTATGTCTATAAAAATGTATAATATATGAATGGATTTTATAGTGCAAAATGTAATATTTTTGGATTGTTAGATCTTTCATTTCATTGATCCTGGCAACTCCTGGCATGGAAATTCTAGCTGCCAGTAAAAAAAAAAAAAAAAAAATTGTACTTGCCTGACATTTATAGTCTCAGAGAGTAAGCTGGGAGCATTGAAATTTTAAGTGACTTGCCCATGTTCATATAGTTAGCATGTATTTTTATACAGCAGGTCTGGAATTCAGTCCTTCCTCTCCCAACTCTGAAGCTGACACTTCATCCATTATATTATACTGCTTCTCAGGAATTACTTAAATTTGTTAATATTTTTAAGTTAACAAAATATTCCAGCCCTTAGCACAGTGCCTGGCAAACAGGAAGCACTTAATAAATGCTTATTGACTAACTTTTCTCTATGGGGTAGGTCAAAAGAAAATAAACCTTAGAGAGTTCTCCCAGAACAGTTAAGTGTCAAGGTTCACTTGAACCCAGACCCTATGACTCCAAGATTAGTGTTCTTTCCACTACACCCTGACCCTGAGATTCTGGTTGATTGTAGAAAAGCTCAAAAATATTCACCATATGGCATTCAACCAGAAAGAATTTTAGAAAGGCTTTTCAACCACAAATTGTGAAATATAAGGGATTATCCAGGGAACCAGGAATCAACTAACTAAAACATTTATTTCCCCAAGTATTCTAGGTAACCAAAGAATAACCAAAGATCTGGGAATCTTATATAAGTTTTATCCTTAAAATTAGCAAAATTACCTGCATTCTGATTCCTGTTTTCCAGTTTCTTTTATACTTCATCCTAAAAAGATTTTTTTTTAAAGCTTAGTATATATTCTATTGACAATATGTATTAAACGAATTGCAGCAACACAAAAATGAGCTTCATTTCCACCATCTGAGGGAATAAGACCTGCATACTTATCACAGATGCTAACCATTATAGATCTGAATTAGGCACCAAAGAATCTAGTCAAGGACATGCAATTATTTGCAAGCATCTCTCATTATTTCACATTTTAATAGATATTTAAAAAAAAATCTAAGACAAAAAACACGTTGTTATCATTTCCATCATGTAAAAATGGTTAATAGAAAACCACATCATACAGTTGAGGAACCATAAACAAACACAGTATAGACAAAAATTAAACAAAACAAGTGAACTAATTAACACATTTCCAAAACAGAAAACTAGAATTTGATATATTGTAAGTCTTACGAAAATAACAGCTGCACTTATTAAAAACCATTTATTCCAATGCTACATTATTTTCAAATTTATTGCCTTCCCCACACTGGAAAAATTATACTATGGTTTCACGGTCTACATGTACTTCTCTCCCCCTCCCCCCCTTCTTTCCACAAGTAACAGCTTTTGGAACTGGACAGTTGGTTACTCATTAAGTCAGGTCACTTGATAGAGGCAGTCATTTTTCCTGGCTGTTTTAGAAAGCTTAACTACTTTGAAGAAACATCTCCAAGAAACAGTCTCATAAAATGGAAATGCACCACCCACCTGGCCTTTTACCTGTGCATTTAATGTAGGATGGAGTATCCTCATAAACAAGTCCCTCAGGCTTCTGTTATTATTATTTTAATTAGCTTAAGATAATGACTTGCATCAGAAGAGCCCACAGGGACTACTGATTCATAGAACTCTCAACCAAGTAAAAGATACAGCTGATTTACATTTATTCAGATCTTCCTTTCAGCTTTCCAGAGAGAATCTGGTAGATCATAGATAGTTTCCAAGTTTGCTGATGATAACATGCTTTATAATCCACTGGAGCTTTCTAGGACTATTCAACTGTCTCCCTACCCCCCATCCACCACTACCCCCAAGGGGGAACCCTGCCTCTGAAGGGTTAATTTGCTTTCACTAAGGACTTATTCCCCATTTAAATGTTGTATTCTCTGAGAATTTTTGTTTCTGAGATACTATTTCAAAAGGAGAGTCATGAGAAATCTTTTTCCTGCTTAACCTTTTCCCTTTTCCAGGTCCATAACTTCTTACTTTTAACTATTATTGTTTTTCTTATTGGAAACAGTAACTGCTACAGCTTAAGCAGAGGATTTTCTAAGCAGAATATAGCTTGTCTTTGCTAGGGCAGACAGAAATTTAAAGAAGGAGCTGGCTGCTTGCCACTTAATGGGGTTGGGGGAGAGGGTGGGGCACTCATTCCTCCTCAGATCTTGCCCAGTTCCTTTTCAGTTCCTCTTCAGCTTTGCCTTCTCCCCCGTTCTGAGAGGATGGGGATTTTGGTCCCTCGGTACACCTTAAACCTTTTGTTTTTGACTTGTAGCCTTTTTAAGTTGAAGAATTTCCTATTAATATAGTTGCTGACTTTGATTCTATGTTTGTCCTCATTGAAGACATTTTGACAACATGGCTGAAGACATCATGCACAAAAGCAAGGGAGCAAGCATACAGCCTTGTTCCATTCCATCAGTGCCTGGAAAAGCTCAAGAGCTTGTCCAGAACCCGGCAAGCACTCCATCATGAAATTGACATACTATACTGATGAACTTCTCTAGGCAACCAAATTTTGACGCAATTTCCCATAAGCCTTCACGACTGACAGTATCAAAGACCTTAGTCAGATCTATAAATTTATACAGACCTTTGTTCTGCTCCTGGCATTTTTCCTGGAGTTGTTGGGCAGTAAATGACATATTGGCCAATTCTCAGCCCCTTCTGAAGCCATACTGGTTCTCAGGTAAATCATCTTTTTCCAAGTGAAGGGTCAGCCTTATTAAGGAGGACTCTGGCAAGACTAAGAGAGAGACTCCCCCTGTGATTGTCACAAACAATCTATTCCCTTTACCTTTATAAAGATGGACAATGAAAGTATCCTTGAACTCCTGGGGCATAACTCCCTCTTGTCATAGAATCTAGAAAATTTCAGTCAATTTTGTATGAGCAATGGACCCCCCTTCACCTTGTACATCTCAGCTGGAATAGAATCAGAGCCTAGTGCTTTACCACACAAAAGTTTCCTAATGGCCTTCAAAATCACTTCTTCAGTTGGAACTTCAGCTAGGAAGTGATTGATTTTAACTTTAGGTAGATGGTCAATAGCTTCAGCATTAAAGACAGTCTGTTGAGAACACTATAAAATTGTTCAGTACACCTCTCTAGCAGCTATTCGGCAAAAACTGCTGGAAAAATTGGAAACTAGTGTGGAAGAAATTAGGGCTTGACCCATACCTAACACCACATACCAAGATAAGATCTAAATGGGTTCATGATCTAGATATAAAGAGGGACTTTATAAGCAAGTTAGAGGAACGTAATATAGGTTATCTCTCAGACCTGTGGAGATGGAATAAATTTATGTCCAAAGAAGACCTGGAACTCCTAATTGAACACCAGATGGATAATTTTGATTATATTAAGTTAAAAAGTTTCTGTACAAATAAAACAAATGCAGACAAGATTAGGGGGGAAGCATCAAATTGGGAAATCATCTTTACATTTAATGGTTCTGATAAAGGCCTCATTTCTAAAATATATAGAGAATTGTCTCATATATGTAAGAATTCAAGCCACTCTTCAATAGATAAGTGGTCAAGGGATATGAACAGACAATTTTCAGATGATGAAATTAAAACCATCTCTAGTCATATGAAAAGTTGCTCCAAATCACTATTGATCAGAGAAATGCAAATTAAGACAACTCTGAGGTACCACTACACACCTGTCAGATTGGCTAAAATGACAGGAAAAGATAATGACGAATTTTGGAGGGGATGTGGGAGGGCTGGGACACTGATGCATTGTTGGTGGAGCTGTGAACGGATCCAACCATTCTAGAGAGCAATTTGGAGCTATGCTCAAAAAGTTGTCAAACTGTGCATACCCTTTGACCCAGCAGTGTTTCTACTGGGCCTATATCCCAAAGAGATCTTAGAGGAGGGAAAGGGACCCACATGTGCAAGAATGTTTGTGGCAACCCTTTTTGTAGTGGCTAGAAATTGGAAACTGAGTGGATGCCCATCAATTGGAGAGTGGCTGAATAAATTATGGTATATGAATGTTAGGGAATATTATTGCTCTGTAAGAAACGACCAGCAGGACGATTTCAGAGAGGCCTGGAAAAACGTGCATGAACTGATGCTGAGTGAAACGAGCAGAACCAGGAGATCATCATACACAGCAACAACAGTATTACATGATGATCAATTCTGATGGACATGGCTCTCTGCAACAAAGAATTGTCTCAAACCAGTTCCAATTGTTCACTGAAGAAAACCATATACACGCAGAGAGAGGGACATGAAATATGGACCACAATGTAACATTTTCATGATCTCTATTGATATTTGCTTGCATTGTGTTGCTTTTCTCTGATTTTCTTTTTTTTCTTGTAGATAGGATTTTTCTTGCATAACTTGTCAAGTATTTCAACATTATTAACATGTAGTGGACTTCCTGCCATCTAGGGGAGGGGAGGGGACTGGGGGTAAAATTTGCAATAGAAAGCTTTGTAAAGATCAATGCTGGGGAACTCCCCATACATATGTTATACAAATAAAAAGCTTTAATAAAAAAAAATATATCAGTACACCTCTCTAAAATCATGTCCTTATCACTAATCAGTGTGGCAGATTATTTTATGAAGTACTAACATAGGATAAGTGTTCACATGGTGGTCAGAAGAAGTGATACTAGGACACTCTCAAGGTCTTTCTTAAGAATTTTAGAACTGATTGTAAGACATGGGAGATACTGGTATAGGACCACCCAACATGGCGTGCCTTCATCAGAGAAGATGTTAGGCTCTATGAGCAACGTAGAATTGAATTATGAGATGTGCAGAGTTAGAGTGCACCCCAAGTGTTCATAGGGACTATTTGTGTCCAATTTGTGGCAGAGCATTCTGAGCTCGTATTGGTCTGATCAGTCACAGTCAGACAGTAACTCAGCTCTAACATAGTGATGTCATTTTAGTCCTCTTACAAGAACAACATCTTCAACCTCATGCAAAGAACTGAGAAGTAAGGAAATGTTGCAGTCCACTTTTCCCTAAACTACCTGTCAACATAATTGGTTCCTATGCAATCCTATTCACTTAAAATCATTATTCTGAGAAGAGGTCCATGATACTCAAAAGTTTTTCCTTAAAAAAACCCCAAACAAACAAACAAACAACAACAAAAAAACACCTCTCCTGTTTTAAAATGAAGCTATCATGGGAAAAGAGGTGTTAAAATGGTAGTAAGAAATTATAGATGATCTTTGTATTGCTCATTTATAAATTTATAATAATACTTATGGCTCTAAAGTGAGAATTTCAGAATAAAGTTGTTACTAATTGACATGATAAAGCATAAATTAGTATCATTAAACTCAAGGCAGTATGGGGAAGGAAAAGAACCTAAATATTGAATGTTTCATTCAAAAGAATTTCTGGATAGATCCTGATCTTTGGAGTGTCTTAGTTAAGATCTTCCTCAGGATCATATTTGGAGGATTCAGATTTTTAAAAAATCAACAAACCAATTTTATATTAGTGAAGACTAATGTGACTAGAAACATATTATACATACATTGGTAGCTGGGGCCAACTTGAACATAAAACGCAAATTTAATTGACATGATTAAGTTGGATGGTAAGAATTCTAGTCAATCATAATAGAATTTTTTATTCAGTTGAATTATTTCATTTATACATAGATATGTGGGAGAGGGAGAGAACCATTGATTCATTGGTATAGGGAACTCCCACCTAAGGAAATTCCCTTTAATAAGCAGAATGGTACCATCTTTGTAATTTACAACTAACTAGATCACTGAGAGGTTAAGTTATATGCTCTGGATCATACAATCAGTATGCGTCAGAAGTAAAACATGAAACTAGTTCTTCCTACCATCCACTTCATCGTGTTTTCTCTCAGTGTTTATTACACATATACACACTCCAGACAATTCCCCTTTGAATATATCTGAATATTCAATTGACTATTTACACACACATACACACACATACATATATGTGTGTTAGAATACCTCCTAACAAAGAAGTAATATACAGCATTGTCATAATATTATATGGGATATATATGATATTATATATAATAACACATCTTATGTATAATATCTAAATATATAATCATTATATTACTCATTGTAATGTTCATTTTGTTATCGATATATTTCATATAATTCTTTTATATATTACACCATCAGTATATTCTATAATATCTATAATATAGTTTTTTACCTACTATGAATTAACATTATATATTATAAAATATTACATGTGATATCATATATTTCATTGATTCTTGCAGTGTAGTGTAGTGCTGCTAAAATCTAAGCATTAGTTGTTGAGTTTTTTGGTCACAAAGTGATCTTTTTAAAAAAAAAAAACAAGGCATCTCTGTATTTTAGTATTTCCTCTCTGAAGAGACCAAATATAATAATGCCAACTATGTTTTGTATTGTCTTCTTGTATGCTCTAATGTTATCTAAATATACATAATTTTTTGGTGTTTGTTTTCCTTTTGGTTCACTTTTAATAGTTCAAAAAAGCAGTGGATATCAAACTGTTGAAGGGTAATGAAATTTTATTTGCATCAGTTTCAAACTGTGAATTATATTAGTACAACTGGTAAGCGGGAATTTCCAAGCAACTACTTATTTAAATGTATATGTTTGATCAAGGAACTGTAAAAGTGCATTGTATATGGATATTTATATTTATATTCTTTAAAACTGATAAGGTCATTAAGTTCTGTCATTATAACATGTATTCTGAAAATATTTCTAACCAAAAGAACATAACATTCTTTGGATAGAGTTGGATTCTTATTGCAAGCACTTGAGTATACTTATTTAAATGATAGTTGGCAAAACTTATGATTCAACAACATGGAAACTTTCCAAAGTGGACATTTGTATATGTAATTAAATTTCTTTCTATGGTCACACAAGCTGTGAGTAATTATCTCAATACCTCCTTAGAAAACATATAACCCAAATCATAAAGCAATCATTTTTTTTAACATATACTTTTTTAAAAAAATTTATTAATACTTTTTATTTGCAAAACATATGTATGAGTAATTCCTAAACATTAACCCTTACAAAGCTTTCTGTTACAAATTTTTCCCTTTACTCCCCACCCCTCCCCTAGATGGCAGGATATCCATTACATGATAATTATGTTAGAATACTTAAGAAATCGAATATATGTATAGTTATTGCCACACATCATTTTTTGTGCAGGAGAAATCGTATCTACAAGAAAGAATAATCCGATAAAGGAAACACAATGCAAGCAAACCTCAATAGAGAACATGAAAATGTTATAACATACTTTCAAGGGAGCCAAAATAATTTACTTGCTTTCCAGCCCAAGGAGGATAACCATTTATCTCCTTCACTATCTCCTCCCATCCCTGTTTGGTATTCCTTGAGTCAGCATAGATAGAAAGGACTATGTACTCTCTGAATGAAGCTTATCATACCGTTCTCAATAAATAATGGCCATGAACTTGATAACAGGGAAGATATTAAAGTTTCTCTGTTCCATAAAATAATGTATTGTCAGGAACAGGAGACAAGTTCTTATATAGGTTCAGTATAGGTAAGAAATATTGGTACTAGCAAATTCTGCGTGGAATTGGGTTGGCTTAAGCTAGCTAAACAGGGAGGACAGACAACTTAATTTCTGAGAAATAATTTGTATTTTGTCAATTCCTACCAAAAGGAGAAAACCTAATACCTTTAAAATATAACTCAAGGTGCAGCTAGATGGTCTAGTAGATAGAGCACTGGCCCTGCAGAAGACCTGAGTTCAAATACGGCCTCAGATACTTAATACTTCCTAACTGTGTGACCCTGGGCAAATGACTTAACTCCAATTCCCTCAGCAAATATATATATATATATATATATATATATTTGCTCCACGATTTCCTCTGATGGAAAACCAATATACACACATACACACATACTTACATACACATACATATATATATACACACACACATACATACACACACACATATAACTCTAAATGGATCTGAATGCACAAAGACATTATCAATCCTTTTGGGATCAGAGAGAAAAGGATGGCTGCTCTAAGTCCCTCACCTACTATAGGGAGTAAGGCAAAATTGAATAAGATACAAATTATTAGCATTCTCATCAAATCTCAATAAAAGTGAGGTACTATTAAAAAGAAACTTCATATAGAAAAGACATAAATTTAGCATTTTTTTTTTAAAGAAACAACTTCACTTGGAGCAGATCTAAATTCCTTAGGAGTGGAAGTAGCAGGAACAAAGATTACATCCCTCCAGGTAATCAGAAGCTGATGTAATTATTTAGAGTATGTGGAAAATATCCAATTTAAGGTCTTGTTTCTAATTACTGATCCTGTCACAACATTGAGGGTGAAAAAATCCTAGTAAGTAAATTACTTGAAAGTAGAGGGAGGTGGAGGGAGCAGTTAGTTGACACAGTAGATAGAGCACTGGACTTGAGTTCAAATCCAGCCTCAGACACTAGCTATGTGACCCTAGGCAAGTCACTTCATCCTGTTTGCCTCAATTTTCTCATCTGTAAAATGAGCTGCAGAAAGAAATGGCAAACCAAGCCTGAATCTTTGCCAAGAAAAACCCCAAATGGGGTGACAAGGAGTTGGACATGATTGAAAAAGGACTGAACAATAACAAAGTAGCTAAATGATCTCCTGTGGTGGTAAATCAGGCTTCTTTGGAAATACTTTAAGTCATCACTTAGATATCTATCTAGATGGCCTGAAAAAAGTAACTTAGGCACACCAGGTAAAGAGCACCAAATGTAAGTGATGTGATTTAAACAACTTCAAAACAAAATCAAAGTGTTTGATTAAAATGGTTCTAACTGGGGATAATTTGCTCAAATGATGTGATCAAATGATGAATTGTAGAGCATATGAATGCTATTTATGTTTTCCTTTCCATTAATATGAAAATGAATTTTTTTTTGGCCAGATAGGGAGAAAGGAAAGGACTAGATATTTATATAGTGTCTGCTATGTGCCATCCACAATACAAACTATGTTTACAAATATTTCATCTCACAACAACTCCAAGAGTAAGATGTTATTATTCCCTTTATACAGTTAAGGAAACAGCAAAATAGAGGTTAAATTCTCTTGCTCAGGGTTATATTACAAGTAAGCAGCTGAGGTCAGATTTGAACACTAATTTTCACAACTCTGGGTCCAGGACCCAATTGGCTGCTCCATGATTTCCTCTGATGGAAAACCAATCAAAAGCCCAAACACAATTAAAAAATGAAACTGAGAGGTACCTATGGCTCTTGGTTGAATATATTTAGTCCAATCTCACAAAAGCCTTCTCCATTGGAAAACAAGGAAAATGTGCATTGAGTTCATTGGTTGCTGCATCAGTCAAAGCATAAAGTGAACTCTGGCCAACACCATGAGATTTTTCAAGCTTGCAGCTGTTGTGATGAGACAGTATTGCCAGTGACACTTTGGGCAGGAAGTGCCTTATTAGA
>JAJPUD010001221.1:388640-430520 GCA_023553655.1 Myrmecobius fasciatus | reverse complement strand
ACACACACACACACACACACACACACACACACACACACACACACACACACTTCCCCAAAGCTTGGTTTTGTGAGACCAAGAGCCTCACTGTAAAAGGATTTCAATCTCCAGGGACCCCAGAAGTCATCAGACAACCACAGACTTCAGTTAGGCAGAGACTAGTCTTATTGAAGAGTGTTTTAGTTCCTGTTCTGGGCTCTTGCTGCCTCCTGGTCACCTGAAAAGAGCTATGCACAGAGGCCAGAGGTTAGTCTCCATTTATAAAAGCTAAATATGACAGTCTCAAAAGCTGACATTATATGTCTCTCCTTACTATGCTCCCAGTGTCTAAAAGCTGAAGGTATGGGAATCCAAACCTTCCTAAAATAGTGTCCTGAATTCAGGCCATACCTTCTAACCAGCCAGGATAAATTTGGTAGTGATTATGGCCTGAAATAATGGATTTCTGTGTTCATATTTCCAATGGTAATATAAACTAAAAATTTTTAGATTTCTTCCTCTCACATTGGCAAGAAGACCCTACCTTTTCTTGAACTGACCTGAGCTACATAAATCTGACACAAATGACTATTTAAAACAAACATTCATTAATGTTGGATCATTTCAGAGACCACAATAAACTTTCATTAATGTTGGATCTTTTTTGAGACCACAATAAACTTTCATTAATGTTGGATCAGTTCGGAGACCACAAATTATTCAGACTTTTCCTATTTCCTTTGTATCTCCAGTGATCATACATGCCATTCTTCAATGTGGTTAACTTTGACAAGGGACTTAATCCAGAAGAGTATATTTTAATTCATTAGGTAAATGGCCTTCTCTGGTCAGGATTCTAGGTAAAGAGGCCTGCTGTGGTGAGGAAGACATGTAGAAAGCCAACTCCATTTAGGGATCTGTATCCACCAGAAGATTAACTGAGAGTTCTCTGTCCATTGGTGGTTGTGTGAACAAGACAGTCTTACCTCTTTCCAGATACATGTATATAAAACACTGCTGGGAGAATATGTACCATGTCTTGGTTTGGTTTCTGATAATGGGAGATAATGATATAATGACTATTTTATTATTTTTGCAAGTTGTAGGATTTCCCCCAAAAAATTTAAAAGTCAATCAATTTATTAAGTTGATGGGAATTATTCTAGGTCAGATTTCTGGGTGTCTCTAGATCTATTATAATTCTATATAGAGGTTTCAAGGAGCTTATTAGTAGATCAAGAAAATTAATTCAAACTAATCAACTTATAAAATCAGATAATATTTCCATTTAAGGGCATAAATAGGCATCCTAGGTGATTCTAAATTTAACCAACCTGGTTTGCTAAACCTAACCACACAGAAAAACTTAAAACTCATCTTGTGAATGCTTCACTAGTGAATATATGACATGCAAAAAACAAATTGCTGTTTTTCCTCCTCTGCCCCAGAAGCAATTCTTTTCCTCATTCCCAAATACAACTCAGAATTAATCCTCAAACCAACAAAATTTCTAAAAGCACTTTAAATTCAAGATCTTGAAATGATAAACAATATAAACAAGGGATCTATGTTTGGGAACATACAACTTAGGAGGGATAAAAAATCCTAAAATGAATTGGTCAAAATAAAGAAACTAATATAGCTTACAGATGTGACTATGCATTCTTTAAATCAATAACCGGGAGGCATTTTTTTAAGCTAAATTCTTCAGTTTGACTTCACAATACACACTGTAATAAATGCCTTCTTGTCCAAATTATGCTCTCATTTATATTTTTTCCTTCCTCTCATTTAAATATCTTTCCTTCTGAGGGCATAGATTTAGAACAGGAAACTTATTCTCAAGGTATCTTGTAAATGGTTGCCTTTGGAAAATACATCTTATTATAGAAATGATCACAGATCTATGAAAGCAAGTTATGAAATAGATCCTTTAAGTAAAAAAGCAAAATACTGTTATTGTTTTGCCCATAAATCTAAAAAAAAAGCTTATTTTTTTTTCTCTAAAGTTCCTTCACAACATCTTTCTAACCACTTATTACAAATAAAGGTCTAAACTCAAGCCATCTTGGCAAAATTTAAAAGAATCTAATTTTAGAACCCAAATGGTATTATTCAACTTGCTTACCTACCTTATTCAACAGTCTCAGCTAAAACTGTCTCTTAGCTATTTTCAAAAATCGAAATTTTCCTCCCAAGGACAAAGATTTACCACCAATAAGGATATCCAAAATTTGAAGTTAACTTTATAAGCACACATCATTTAGAATGAGTTGTAGGGACAACAAAGTAAGATATAAGGGGATGGAAATTAATATTATTTAATTTTGCCAAGATATAGTATGGTGAATTTTTAGTTATATAAAGTGTTTGGAAAGAAATACCTATTCCTTCCACTGGAAAGACAAAATTCCTTTCCTGAGGTTATCTGTGGGTAAAAATTTGGGTCACTTTGCTAGGACTTTTGATATACATTTCTCCAATTTAAATCCTGATATACTGACTACAATATTATCCAAATAAAAACTATAAATCTTGTGACAGAGAAAACATGCAGATCATGGGTGCTTAAAATAGAATTTGCTTATTTATCTTTCAGCTATGTCTAACTCTTCATAATCTCTTTTGGGGTTTTCTAGGAAAAGATACTGGTATGATTTACCATTTCCTTCTCCAGCTCATTTTGCAGATGAAGAAACTGAGGCAAACAAGTGACTTGCCCAGGGTCACCCTGCTAATAAAGTGTCTTAGTCCAGATTAGATTTCAGGAGATGACACAGAAATAGAGCACTGGGACTAGAGTCAGTCACCTTGCAATGATTCTGGGGCATATGAGTTGAGCTGGACATGACTGAACAACAATCTCTTGGCTCCAGGCCTGGCACTCTACCCACTGTGCCACTTAGCTGCCAACTTAAATCTCTAGCAAGTAATTTCTTTGAGTATCCCATTTTATTCTTTATCTATATCTTCTCTAAGTATTACTAACATAATTTATAAGAAATACTTTGTTTTCTAAGCAACATAAAATTGTCATTTGTAAAGATACTATCTGTCACCAAGATAATTGTTTTTCTTACACAACAAAACTGATATTAAGTAATTTTGAATACCTTATTTTATAATAGTTAGAATCTTTTAACCATTCCAATATTTTGACTGCTTCAAAACATTCAATATTCTGTTTTTTCTTTAACATGCTATATCTCCTACAAAGAAGATTAATTATTTGTCTTTCAGTTTACCAAGTATAATGAATTTAATAAAGATATCTCTATCTCAGAGAAATGTTGAGAGGTTTAATTAATTATTGAAAAATAAAATGCCTAACAAATAAAGAACATGAGAAAGATGTCAAATATTGTTTTCCTTTTACATAGTTTCTTGGTAATCCAGGCATGTATTATTATGACAGTTATAAATTAAAATTCACACTTTTACTTGTAGAAAATTAAACATATTAGTGAGGGAATACTATAAATATAAATATTTTTATAATGACCATAACATTTAAAGAATGGATATTGATTAAGTTTATATTTATATATGTTCCAGTATCCAGTACAGTATCTGGCATAGAGTTGGAACTTAATATTTGTTGAAATGACTTTCATTTTAGAGCTATAAGTCCAGCATTTTATACACAGCTGATATTTATATGATAGTTTATGGTTTGAAAAAGTACTTTGCACGAGTTACATGTAATCTAGAACTTCAGTTCTGGACTCAAACAACCCAGGTTCAATCTTGGAAGTCTTTAAATAATTAATCTCTTCGGTTTACCCTTCTCCCTAATTCCCCCCACCCACACACCAGTCTGCTGAGAATTCTGGGAATATCAGCATTTGTTTTATTTCTAGTTTCTAGGGGCCAAAGATCTTTCATAAGAGTCCTAGGTTATTAAGCCATGGAATATGAAACAAGTTTATTAATACATAATGAGGAATACAGACTTCTCCTTCTGGTAGGTCCTACCTTCCTTAGGGGTTAAAACAGCCACCAAAAATTTATAGCATAGGATTTAGAGTTAAACTTTCCTTCTCCAAATAGGACACGAATTTGGAGTCACAAGAGAGTAAACTCCTTTTCCCCAGACCTTCACCATGCACATAATTTAAAATATTAGTAAATGACAAAATCCCAGTTAGCTCTTCCTCATGGCTCTTTACCTCCCTTATTCTTTGGATCTTGTCTCTCATGTGGTTCTTGGGCTTCAACAATTCATTTCCCCCCTTTGGCACTCCATCACTCTATCCTGTTACTGCCTCTATTTTCCAAATCAATATAGCCTCATTCTCTCTCACCTAAGCTATACATGTCAAAGGCTCAAGGCTTAGTTCTTCTGGGCTGCTGCTACTGTTATCATTAAAACTATTCTCTACTTATTGTTGTTACTGATTTCCACTATTCCTCAGCTATTTTGCAATGGTGTGAACCTACTTCAAGGTAGTCAACACTATTCCATCTCCCTTCTTGAATCCATAGGCCCCTCAAGATGGCACACAAAAAGCACTTTCTCAGACAGCTATGTAGAGTCTTGATTCACTTATCCTAATAGAGAGACTTTTGCCTCCATTCCCATATAAATTAGGGTGACTGAATTCCATTCTCTCACATCCTGCCTTACTGGATGAATCGTTTTAAAGTTTTGAATACTCTCATCCTGTTTAATTTACCTTTTCCCCCTTAAATCCTAATTTCAATTTTAAAATTTAGTTTCAATGCCAAATTCTCTCCACCTCTCCTTCTCCACCTATTGAGAAAGCCTATTTATAAATGAAGAAAAGGAGAGCTGGAGTGATTGAGTGAATTATACTTAAGACCACACAACTAGTAAGTTATTGAGCAAGATATACTGATTCTCAATTCATTTGTATGTAAATGAAAGTATGCCTGTTTCATGCTTTATATTTTCCTATTCTGATCATTCAGCTTTGCTGAATATTATCTTCTTGCCACCTGTATCAATTGACTGAACTGTTTTCAGGTATATAAAAAAATAATAGTGCATCAACAGTGAGCATTTCCCCTAAAGCAATCCTTTAAGATAGCTGATGCATCTCAAAAGAGAAACTGACTGTAAATATTTTTTTTTATAAATTTGATATATTTTTATACTAGGAGAATTTACTATATATAGGAAAGCAGTTGTACATTAACTGGTTAATCAAAAGATTCTTTGGTAATATGAATAATTACTTCTTAATTTATCAATTTTTGATGTTTATATATGGAATTTTCCCAAAGCAGGAAGTATGTGTACAATTCTTGATTACTTACAGCTTGGCTGTGATAGATTTGAACTGTGCTCGAAGGTATGGCTATGTTCTTTCCAACTTGAGAGAAAACCTTCTCCTCGATCAATGGGAGGACTCATATTCATTTTCCTTTCCTAAGAGAAAGCAGCAAAGCCCAATTTAAATCTAATAATTATAAAATTTGAAATACTTGAATTTCTTTCAGACTACCATGATTGAAAATGAGCCTCATTATATATGCATAGCACAGCAGAATCCTGTCATAAGTTGAGCTTTTTAATCACAAAGATTCATATATGCTATGGGTAAAATTATATCCTCCCCAAAAGTTAACAACCACATACAATCTAAACCCGATGTAGCAAGATTAGTCTATAAATCAGTTTTTAACCTTAGCTTTTAGCATCAGTGGTGTAAAAGAATTCTAGCTACATTTATTATTCCTTTTCCATAATGAGCAAGTGGGTATAACCATGTTTGTATTTTACATGTCTGCAGATAAAAATAAGTTTCTTCACTTTCTACTGAAGAAAAGGTATGAATATATTTACAAAGGGTTCATTTATCTAGAGTTATAGAAGAGAAACCAATTCTTTGATTAATCTAGATATCTCTGAACTATAAAGTTTCACATCCAGTAAAGGGATTTAGATTTATTAGATGGATTCTTTAAGTTCTAAAATTATGAACCAGGAGAATTTAAATTCTTGTTCCTGATGGTCAAGTATTGTCAGCTATAACATTTTTATAGTATTTTGCATTTTTATATTATGTTCCTTCCCTTAAAAAAAGTTTTTTTTTATTTCAACTTCTGAGAACTAAAGGCAGATTATAATTCCTAGTTATTAGTGTAGTGCCTTGCACATAAAAGGTACTTTATAAAACAGCTTGTCAAATTTAATTAAATACAATAACTTGAAACCTAATAATATTTGACATAATGAGTCAAAATATTTAAATGTGCATTGAATATAGAGCATTTGTACTGGATGAGGGGAACAACAGAAATAGAAAATAATTTCCTTGCTGTTGTGGAATATGAAATCTAGCTAAGATTAAAACATAAGAAATATTACCATGCAATATATTCAAAGCATACACAGTAGCTGGACAATAAAGGGAGACAATGAATAAAAAGATGTCCAAAGAAGATGATCTAGCAACTTTGCTCTAATGGGTTGAAATAGGAAAAATGGAAACAAGGAAGTTATTGCTTAGTAGTCCAAAATATATGCAAATGTAACGACTTGGTATGGAGAATTTACTATAGAGATGGAAAGCAAGAGGGCAATCAGCTGCCAAAAAGGTTAAAGCAGGATGACAGACTATATATGTTGGTGGGAGAGGAAGATAAAGAAGAAAGAAATGAAAAAATGAGTCCTCAGATTCAATTCTGGGAGACTGAGAAGATGGATGATTATGGAAAAATACAGAGATAAGGTTGTAAAAGGGGAAATAAAAGCTCAATATTTGTTTTCATGTTGAAAGACATCTCAGAAACCATCTGGTCCAACTGCATCACGTTCTAGATAAGGAAATTAAGGCCCAGGGCATTTAAGTGATTTGTCCAAGGTCACATAGCTAGTAAGCATCAGATATAAGATGTGAACCAAAATACTCTGACTCAAGTCTATACTTATCTAATTGGAACTATGGGACTTAGAGAGAGGTATAGAAATGTTTAACAAAGTCATAAAATGTTAGAACTGAAAGTGATCTCAGAAATCATCTAACTCAAATCCCTTATTTTACAGATGAAAAAAAAATGGGTTTAGAGAAGGCACATGACTTACCTAAAACTATACAGACGCTAAGAACTACAGCAAAAATTAGAATCTGGCTTATCTTACTCTGAAGTCAGATCTTTATGCTTCTGCTTTGGTGATGAGAGAAGATGTATGAAGAACAGCCATCAAACAAGTTACCAAAACAGTCCGGCCTGTATATATCTTTGTTGAAAGAATGAAGTATAATTTCTAAAACTAAATTTAAAAAAAGAAATTTTCCGGGTGATTGCTTGATTTTTGAAGATGAATGAAGCTGATTATATTCTAAATAGTAATGGTTTATATTAACTGGAATATATGTTCTTAGAAGCAGGCTGATGGGATCTTCCTAAGGAATTTCCTGTCATTTCATTGTTTTTGTTAATTTCCACAATTAAACAAAAATAAGAGCAATTGTGCCTACTGACCTTAAGGAAAACTACACACATTAATCCCTATGAAGCATTTGAAGAGCAAATCTGAATATATTGCAGTGTTATTTCTGAAAAATAAACTTTTGTTTGTTTTAAAATGAACCCTTAAAAAAATCTTGGAACAGCTATTTTACACAAGTATGTTTGGCAATCAGTGTATTCAAAAATCCTCTCAGAAAACACAAGGTATTTGTTTCTTTTCAATTAAAACAACATTCACTCATACCACCCAAACAATTCTCTTCCTGACATTTAATAATTGGTTTTAATCCTGGAGGAGCATGGAAGAGACTAAGTGGAGTTTAATCACTGATAAGATAAATGCCTTGGTATGAAATGCAAAAAGTTACAAAAGAAGCATTGTCTATCAGTAATAAAAGAATACATGAATTAAAAGATCAAAGTTTGACTACAACTTTGAATTTTATTTCTTATTTTCATTCTTGATCAGTTTTTATTTAATCCAAATTACTAATTCCAGATAGACAGTATCTAATGAGGCCACATGGTCTAATGGATAGAATACTGCTGGTAAGCAAAAGTCCTGGGTCCTAATATCAGCTCTACTATCAATTCACTATGTGACCTGGGATAAACCAATTAACTCCATGGGAATTCCAATTTTCTGATCTGTAGAATATGGGAGTTGAATCAGTCATGAAATTGCTGCTGGGATTAACATTTTGTGATTCTAATCTATATAGGCCTTGAGATATTTTTAGTACTTGGTATACGAAACCTTCAAATGCTTGAAATGTGTAAATGCATACATCCCAAATGTAAATTCTGTCAGCAATCCCATAAACACTGACCTAATAAAAGTAATGTGTATGCTGAGTGGTTTTTATCAACAGTGGTGATGCATTTCCCCTGATCCACCTATGCATCCCCTCTGAGAGCAGTGACATGTGATCAGAGAACAGAGTAAATCCCACATAAAGCAAATGTCTCTACAGACACAAATGCTTTTTATTCTATTTTTTCTAAAATTTATTTCTAAAATACATGTAAGAATGTTTTCATATAAAAATACTACAAATAGAGTCAAAATGCCAATTGGGTATTCTTGACTTCTAGATAAAATAGTTAATATTAAGGGTAGTCTTAAATGTCCTAAAGGAAGAACCACACAACAATATTAAGTAAAAATTAATAGAACATATATTTAGAGTTGTTTTTCCAGATCAAGTGAGATACATACACGTGTGTGTGTGTTATGGATATACGTACACATACATATGTGTATTTTATAGCCTTGGAGCCATAATGCAATGAAATTTCTTTTACAAAAGGACTCACATATCTATAAGTGTTGTCTACCTCTAAAAAGTAGAATTATCTGGGGAGACTATATGTATAATCCAATAATTCTGTTCCCTGTTCACTCCCTGTAATTGCAGAACTTCTCATGCAGCACTGCTTTTATTTTTATTTATTAAAGATTTGATGTCTCTTTGCAAAAATAAAAGGTACTTCCCTTCCCATATGAAACCCTCTCATAACAAAGAAAAAAATTTTAAAAATGAATGAATATAGTGACTGTGTCTGATAGTACAATTTACATTTGCAATCTTCCCATACTTCAGCACTAATACAAGGAGGTTTTTCTGATCACCAGTTTTCCAAGGCCAAAATTGGTCATTACAGTTATTCAGAGTTCAACAAATTTTTGGTATTATTTTCATTTATATCACTATATTATTGTGAATGTTATAGAATTATAGAATTTCTCTTGGAATAAAATGTGGAACTATGCTATCTTTCATTGCATTCACCATTTGACATTATTGACACTGAATGTTTCATAGAGGAAGAAGAAAAACTGACATATTACTTAATAGTCAATGTCTTCTTTTTGACCAAAATCAGTGTTACCCAGATTGATCACCCACCTTATTCCACCCATTTGTTTCAAAATGACATTTGACTCTTTTAAAAAAAAATTAAGAAAAAAGAAAAACTTTGAATGGATGAAAATTTACCATAGAATACAGTTGACAGAAGACAATTCAATGAATAGAGCTAGTAAGGTGGCACAATGGATCGAGTGCTGTTGACCTAGATTTAGGAAGCTTCCTTGAGTTGAAAACTGGTTTTAGACATTTACTAGTTGTGTGGCCCTCATCAAGTCTTTTAACCCTATTTGTCTCAGTTTTCTCATCTGTAAAATAAGCTGGAGAAGAAAGCTGCAAACTATTCTACTACCGTTGCCAGGAAAACCCCAAATGGGGTCACAAAGAGTCAGATATGACTGAAAAATGAATGGATACAACATAGTGAACAGAATATGGCAATTTCAAAAAGAGAGCTTCTAGAAACATTTTAAATAGGAGTAGCATCACATAAAGCTTTCCAAGGTGACTATGTGTAAAGGGACTAAACTCATCTTCATATCTAAGTTCTAGAACTTGATTTATAAATAAACTTAAAAAATAATTGAAATAATTATAATCCCACCAATTTATTTTTTGTACAAGAGGGAATTTGATATGATTGAAGAAAAATAAAAACTAACTTCAGTTGTACTCTCTATTTGTTATGGAATTTATCTGAAATCTTTCTTTTCTTAAGTTTCCTTAATAAAAATATTGCTTTGACAAATGCTTTTCCCTACGTAGAAATTTAAGACATATATCTAGTTACCTGTGGGAGTCAGGCTACCTTTACAAAGATGGTAGGTCCATTCTGGAGAGCAATTTCTAACTATGCCCAAAGAACTATAAAACTACATATTCTTTGATCCAGGAGTATCATTACTGGGCCTGTATCCCAAAGCAGGCAAAATAATAAATAATAAAATAATAAGCTGGGAAAAGACCTACATGTGCAAAAATGTTTGTAGCAGGTTTTTTTTTTTTTTGCGGGGGGGGGGAAGAGGCAGGAGTTGCTTGTTTTTGTAGTGTCAAGAAAATGGAAAATGAGTGGATGCCCATCAATTGGGGAATGGCTGAATAAGTTATGGTATATGAATGGAATATACCACAACTATGTATTATTATTTCTATAAAAAGTGATAAACAGACTGATTTCAGAAAAGTCTGGAAAGACTTATATGAATCTAATGCTGAGTGAAGTGAGCCGAATCAGGAGAACATTATACAGAATAACAGCAAGATTATGTGATGATCAACTATGACAGACAAGGCTCTTCTCAGCAATACACTGATCCAAGCCAATTCCAATACAATTGAGATAAAAAATGCCATCTGCATCCAGAGAGAGAGAACTATGGTGACTGAATGAAATTGGAAGTATACTATTTTCACCCTTTTTGTTTTTTCTTTTTCATGACTTTCCCCTTATGTTCTGATTTTTCTTTCACAATGTGAATATTATGGATATATGTTTAAAATGATTGTACATTTATAATCTATATCATATTGCTTGCTGTCTTGGGGAGGGGGAAGATAAAGCAGGGAGGGAGAAAAAATTTGGAAATCAAAATCTTGTAAAAATGAATGCTGAAAGCAATTTTTACATGTAATTAGAAAAATAAAATACTATCGAATAAAAAATAGAAACAAAGATGTCAGGTCAGATTTCTACAATGTCAGAATTTCTTGGGACATAAAACAATAACTGTTTTCTCTCAGATTTTTAAAGGTTTAGCCCATACCACACACCAAAAGGCAAATATTCAGTTGCTCTCTGGGATAGACCCTAGTTTACATATTAAGCATAAGTCTGAACCCCAGATATAACTCTGTTATGCAACATATAAAAACCCTTTAGTCAGGATTTAGAGGGTCATAATTCTAGCCCAACCACCTTAACCATGTGATATTGAGCAAGTCACTTATAGTCTATGCCCCTGTTTTCTTATCTGTCAAATGAAGATTAGACTAAGTGATCACCATGAACTTTTCTAGTTCCAAAACTAAGACCCAGTATCTTGATAGCTCTGAAGTCAAATCTTGTTCACTAAGTGCAGTACACCTATGAGAAAAAGTATATTAAAGGTAGTGAGATGACAGGTGATGGTGACAGGATATGTGGAGTAACAATCTCTGTCTTTATCATTTCACCATCCTACTGTGATAAACAATGACCTATCACCCAAGGAAAGTAAGAGAGATAAGAATGAACAACCCCTCTCCTCTCAAAACAATAAGGAACCAAAATCCTCGATTTTAGATTTTATAGAGATTCTTTTACACATTTAACAAGTTCCAGCTGCTAGCTAAAGTTTGAAGATAGGGTCACATCCATCCTACTATTAATCTTGTTAGATTTTATAATGAGATAAATTCCTTCTGGACTTTCCTTCGATCCTCTGGGCACTTATATTTACTAATGGAAACAAATTCAGCAGTCATCAGACAACTGTTTAGTTACTCCTTCTCTTAAGTAGTCAATAAATCTAGTCCTAATGACAGCTGAGGGGCAACTCTTTATTAACCTTTTTCTCTGTTTAGAGAAGTGGTCACTCACTTGACTTTGCTTCCTATTGCTTCATTTTAAAACCACAATAAACTTTTAGTTTGATTCTCTTTTTCTGGAATATATGTAAATCTATGATTATTCAAAGAAATTCTGATTCTTTCCATCACTACCTTTATACAAACACATAATAGATGATCCACAAATGCTTTAAATTAATGCCTCAATATAGCTATTATAAAATTTTAAGGGATGTTAATATATACAGTTGTTGATGAATGAAGTTTTCCTGAAGGAGGAAAAACAAATTCTATACTGCTACAAGCCTAAATTTATTCTGCTTCCCGATTCCAGTATTTGCTACTAAAGTTACAAATATCTTATCTTTCCTATGATAAGCATATTGCATTGTCATTCTCCTTTAAAAAGGTGCTACTCCCTTTTTGTTGTAGCAAGGAATTGAAAACTGAGTAGATGCCCATCAGTTAAAGAATGGCTGGGGTGGAGCCAAGATGGCGGAGTGAAAGGGTGACTCTCTGCGTCCTCCTCCAAACTTCTCTCAAATCAACAATAAAATAAGCCTCTGAACTGATCTTCAAGTCAACGAATCAGGAAATATTTGGATACTGCTTGCAGATATCTCTGAAAAACTTCACATCAGGTTTGTCTAGCTTGGACAGAGGGATAAACAGAGGACTCCAGTGTCAGAGAACTCTGGTGGAGGCCGGAAGTGAGGGTGGGACTCAGCTCAGCTCAGCTCAGACTGGCAAAAAAAACTCCAAACTCTAAACTCCAAATTCCAAACACCTGGAGTTTATCTGAGGCACTCGGGACACTCTGCCCTGATTGGGGGCAGGTATTCTGGCAAACTTGCCTTGTTTAAGGAGTAATTCGGACTTAGTCCTAGCCCCCACCAGCCCCGAACCTTAAATTAATTCGCTGAAGTGCCTCAGGGCAAAATCTTCAGCCAGCCGTTTTAGCCGCCGGTTTTTTTTCCCCTACCTTAAAGAGATATTCACCCTGTCTAAAAAAAAAAAAAAAAAAAAAAAAAATGAAGAGGCAAAAGAGAGCTCTCACCATAGACAGCTTTTACAAAGAGAAAGAGGAGAAGACCCCAGATTCAGAGGTTCCTTTAGACATGACTCCAGAGGGAATCAGCAAGGACCATCACTGGTCCCCGTTTCAAAAGGCCTTTCTGGAAGATTGCTTAAAGAACCTAATAAAAGAACTGGAGGATAAATGGGAAAATAAATTGAAATTAGTGCAAGAAGGATATGATGCCCTGCAAAAGAGATATGAAAAAGACACCAATCTATTGAAAAATAAAATTAGTGAAGTGGAAAAAGAGTGCAATGAACAAAAAAATTCAATTGGCCAGTTACAAATGGAGCTTAAAAAGGTAACTGAAGAAAACAACACTTTAAAAATAAGAATTGAACAAATGCAAGTGAATGACTCAATAAGACTTCAAGAATCAGTCAAACAAAAACAAAAAAATGAAAAACTAGAAGAAAATATGAAATATCTCCTAGGAAAAACAACTGACTTGGAAAATAGATATAGGAGAGACAATCTAAGGATTATTGGACTTCCTGAAAGCCATGATGAAAAAAAGAATCTAAACACTATCTTCCAGGAAATCCTGAAAGAAAACTGCCCTGAGATTGTAGAATCAAAGGGCAAAACCACCATTGAAAGAATTCACCGATCACTTCCTGAAAGAGACCCCAAAATTAAAACCCCAAGGAATATCATGGCTAAATTTCAGGACTATAGCACCAAGGAACAGATTCTGCTAGCAGCTAGAAAGAAACAATTCAAATACCGAGGATCAATAATTAGAATCACACAGGATCTGTCAGCCTCCACGTTGAAGGATCGAAGGGCCTGGAACCAGATATTCTGAAGGGCAAAGGAACTTGGATTACAGCCAAGAATATCCTATCAAGCTAGAATGAGCATTATCCTCCAGGGAAGAAGATGGTCATTCAATGATACAGGTGAATTTCACCTATTTCTAATGAAAAGACCAGATCTGAACAAGAAATTCGACATCCAAACACAGAACTCAAGAGATGCATAAAAAGGTAAAAAGGAAAGGACTCTTGAGAACTTTATTTCTACTAGGGGGATGCTTAAAGATTGGGGGTATAATTAACTAGATATTACTTTGATAATATGAAAAAGAGAACTAGAGGGGGAAAGGTTGTCATACTGGGGAAAAGAGGGAAAAAGTGGTAAAATAAGATCTAAAAAACTGAGGAGGTAAAAACAAGGTAAAATCTCTTGAAGAGGCAAAGAAAACCTAATATAATTGAGAGAAAGAGGGGAGGGAGTTGAGCATTGTGTAAATCTTACTCTCATCAGGTTGGGCTATAAAAGTGTATATCAGACACTTGATTTCACATAGAAACTTGTCTGTTGCTAGAGGGAAGGGGGAGGGAAAGGAGGAAAAGAAAGGGATAAACTAATAGAAGGGAAAATAGAAGAATCAGGGGAAAGGAGTAAAAACAGGGGGAAGGGATCTAAAGGGTGGAGTATTGTTTGGGGGAGAGGGTCATCAAAAGCAAAGTACTGAGGTGGGGGGAAGGGAGAAAGGGGAAAGGAAAGGGGGAAACATAACTTGGGTAAATAAGATGGCAGGAAATAAAGAATTAGTTATTCTATCTGTGAATGTGAATGGGATGAACTCTCCCATAAAGCGGAAGCAGATATCAGACTGGATTAAAAACCAGAATCCCACAATATGTTGTCTACAAGAAACACATCTAAAACATAGTGACACATATAGGATGAAGGTAAAAGGCTGGAGCAGGACCTATTATGCTTCAGGTGAACAAAAAAAAGCAGGGGTAGCAATCCTTATCTCAGATCAAGTAAAAGCCAAGATAGATCTAATCAAAAGAGATAAGGAAGGAAACTATATTTTATTAAAGGGTACCATAGATAATGTAGCAATATCTATACTAAATATATATGCACCAAGTGCAATAGCACACAAATTCCTAGGGGAGAAATTAAGAGAGATGCAAGAAGAAATAGAGAGCCAAACGATACTAGGGGGGGATCTCAACCTTGCTCTCTCAGAATTAGATAAATCAAACCACAAAATAAACAAGAAAGAAACTAGGGAGATAAACCAATTGTTAGAAAAGTTAGGTATGATAGATCTATGGAGAAAGTTGAATGGAGACAGTAGGGAGTTTACTTTTTTCTCAGAAGTCCATGGAACCTATACAAAAATTGACCATGTGTTAGGGCATAAAAACCTCAAAATCAAATGCAGAAAGGCAGAAATAGTAAATGCATCCTTTTCAGATCATGATGCAATAAAAATCACAAGCAATATAAGGCCAGGAGAAAAAAAACCAAAAGTTAATTGGAAATTAAATAATCTAATCCTGAAGAATGAATGGGTGAAAGAGCAAATCATAGACACAATCAATAATTTCATCCAGGAGAATGACAACAAGGAGACAACATACCAAAATTTGTGGGATACGGCTAAAGCGGTTATAAGGGGTAATTTTATATCTCTAGATGCTTACTTGCATAAAATAGAGAAAGAAAAGATCAATGAATTGGGCTTATTATTAAAAAAACTAGAAAAAGAACAAATTAAAAACCCTCAATTAAATACCAAATTGGAAATTCTAAAAGTAAAAGGAGAAATTAATAAAATTGAAAATAAGAAAACTATTGAGTTAATAAATAAAACTAAGAGTTGGTTCTACAAAAAACTAACAAAATAGATAAGCCTTTAGTTAATTTGATAAGAAAAAGGAAAGAAGAAAATCAAATTGTTAGTCTCAAGAATTGTAAGGGAGAACTTTCCTCCAATGAAGAGGAAATCAGAGCAATAATTAGGAGTTACTTTGCCCAACTTTATGCCAGTAAGTTTGATAATCTAAATGAAATGGAGGAATATCTACAAAAATATAGATTGCCCAGGTTAACAGAAGAGGATATAAATTATTTAAATAGCCCCATATCAGAAAAAGAAATAGAACAAGCTATTAACCAACTCCCTAAGAAAAAATCTCCAGGGCCAGATGGATTTAAATGTGAATTCTACCAAACATTCAAAGAACAATTAATTCCAATACTACACAAACTATTTGAGAAAATAGGGACAGAAGGTATACTGCCAGAATCCTTCTATGAGACCAATATGGTGCTGATAGCTAAACCACGTAGGGTGAAAACAGAGAAAGAAAACTATAGACCAATTTCCCTAATGAATATTGATGCAAAAATTTTAAATAAGATATTAGCAATGAGATTACAGAAAGTCATCCCCAGGATAGTACACTATGACCAAGTAGGATTTATACCAGGGATGCAGGGCTGGTTCAATATTAGGAAAACTATCAGCATAATTAATTATATTAATAACCAAACTAACAAAAACCATATGATTATCTCCATAGATGCAGAAAAAGCCTTTGATAAAATCCAACACCCTTTCCTATTAAAAACACTAGAGAGTATAGGAATAAATGGGCTTTTCCTTAAAATGATCAGTAGCATCTATTTAAAACCATCAGCAAGCATCATATGTAATGGAGACAAACTAAAACCATTCCCAATAAGATCAGGAGTGAAACAAGGCTGTCCACTGTCACCATTACTATTTAATATTGTATTAGAAATGTTAGCTTTAGCAATAAGAGAAGAAAAAGAGATAAAAGGAATCAGAGTAGGTAATGAAGAAACCAAATTACCAGTCTTTGCAGATGACATGATGGTATACTTAGAGAACCCTAGAGACTCACCTAAAAAACTACTAGAAACAATTCACAACTTTAGCAAAGTGGCAGGATTCAAAATTAATCCACATAAATCATCAGCATTTTTATATATTACCAACAAAGTTCAGCAGCAAGAGATACAAAAAGAAATTCCATTCCAAATAGCACATGATAGGATAAAATATTTGGGAATCTATCTGCCAAGGAAAAGTCAGAAAATATACGAACTAAATTACAAAACACTTTCCACACAAATAAAATCAGACCTAATCAATTGGAAAAATATTAAGTGCTCATGGGTAGGCAGAGAAAACATAATAAAAATGACAATACTACCCAAACTAATCTACTTATTTAGTGCCATATCAATCAAACTCCCAAGAAATTATTTTACAGATCTAGAAAAAATAGTAGCAAAGTTCATTTGGAAGAACAAAAGGTCAAGGATCTCAAGGGGGTTAATGAAAAAAAAAGGCAGATGAAGGTGGCCTTGCTGTACCAGATCTAAAACTATATTATAAAGCAGCGGTCATCAAAACTGTTTGGTACTGGCTAAGAAATAGAGCAGTCGATCAGTGGCACAGGATAGGTTATCGGGACAATCTAGGCAATAACCTTAACAATCTAGTGTTCGACAAACCCAAAGACCCCAGCTTTTGGGATAAATACTCACTATTTGGCAAAAACTGCTGGGAAAATTGGAAACTAGTGTGGAAGAAATTAGGGCTTGACCAATACCTAACACCACATACCAAGATAAGATCTAAATGGGTTCATGATCTAGATATAAAGAGGGACTTTGTAAGCAAGTTAGAGGAACGTAATATAGTTTATCTCTCAGACCTGTGGAGATGGAATAAATTTATGTCCAAAGAAGACCTGGAACTCCTAATTGAACACCAGATGGATAATTTTGATTATATTAAGTTAAAAAGTTTCTGTACAACAAAACAAATGCACACAAGATTAGGAGGGAAGCATCAAATTGGGAAATCATCTTTACATTCAATGGTTCTGATAAAGGCCTCATTTCTAAAATATATAGAGAATTGTCTCATATATATAAGAATTCAAGCCACTCTTCAATAATAAGTGGTCAAGGGATATGAACAGACAATTTTCAGATAATGAAATTAAAACCATCTCTAGTCATATGAAAAGTTGCTCCAAATCACTATTGATCAGAGAAATGCAAATTAAGACAACTCTGAGGTACCACTACACCCCTGTCAGATTGGCTAAAATGACAGGAAAAGATAACGATGAATGTTGGAGGGGATGTGGGAAAACTGGGACACTAATACATTGTTGGTGGAACTGTGAACGGATCCAACCATTCTGGAGAGCAATTTGGAGCTATGCTCAAAAAGTTGTCAAACTGTGCATACCCTTTGACCCAGCAGTGTTTCTACTGGGCCTATATCCCAAAGAGATCTTAGAGGAGGGAAAGGGACCCACATGTGCAAGAATGTTTGTGGCAGTCCTTTTTGTAGTGGCTATAAACTGGAAACTGAAGGGATGCCCATCAATTGGAGAGTGGCTGAATAAATTATGGTATATGAATGTTAGGGAATATTATTGCTCTGTAAGAAACGACCAGCAGGACGATTTCAGAGAGGCCTGGAGGGACTTGCATGAACTGATGCTGAGTGAAACGAGCAGAACCAGGAGATCATCATACACAGCAACAACAGTATTACATGATGATCAATTCTGATGGACATGGCTATCTGCAACAAAGAATTGTTTCAAACCAGTTCCAATTGTTCACTGAAGAAAACCATATACACCCAGAGAGAGGGATATGAAATATGGACCACAACGTAACATTTTCATGATCTCTATTGACATTTGCTTGCATTGTGTTGACTTTCTCTGATCCTTTTTTTTTTCTTGTAGATAGGATTTTTCTTGCATAACTTCTCAAGCATTTCAATATTATTAACATGTAGTGGACTTCCTGCTATCTAGGGGAGGGGAGGGGACTGGGGGTAAAATTTGTAATGGAAAGCTTTGTAAAGATCAATGTTGGGAAACTACCCATATACATGTTATACAAATAAAAAGCTTTAATAAAAAAAGAATGGCTGAATAAGTTATGATATATGTATGTTATAGAATAACATTGTTCTAAAAGAAAGGATCAGTAGGATGATTTCAAGAAGGCCTGGAGAGACTTATATGAATTGATGTTAAGTGCAGTAAGTGAAGTTAGTTAAGTGGAGAACATTGTAAACAATAATAAGACTATGAAATGATCAATTCTGATGGACTTGGCTCTTTTCAACAATGAAGTGATTCACTTGTGATGCAGTGAGCCATCTGCATCCAGAGGGAGGACTGTGGGGACTGAAAGTGGATCACAACAGGTTGTTTGCTTGCATTTTGTTTTCTTTCTCATTTTTTTCTTTTTGTTCTGATTTTTCTGGTGCAGCATAACTGTGGAAATATGCATAAAAGAATTGTTTAAGCTATATTGGATTACCTGCTGTCTAAGGGAGGGAGTGGGGAGAAAGGAGGGAGAAAAATTTGGAACAAGATTTTGCAAGAGTGAATGTTGAAAATTATGTATGTATATATTTTGAAAATAAAAAGCAAAAAAAAATAATTTATAAAGATAAAAAAGGTGCTTAGAATAGTAGCTTCATTTTTTCCCTTTCATGTTCCTTTCCAGTAAGCATCAGTGCAGTGTTTGTCAAGTGGATTAAAATATGTGACCTTAATAATTAGTCATACACAAGGTAAGAGTAGTTCTACATATGGAGATGCTCTAGAAATGTAATGATGGGTAAATAATTCAGTATTTATTCATCTTGATTTTTTTAAAAAAATTATTATGACTAATGCAAGTATGTGGGAAATGAAGCATCTTATCAATAAGCTGAATCTCATTTAAAGGAGAAAATTATTCTGCCTTATTAAGGGCTAATTTCTATGTTATGGTTTTTAACAACTTCCCCCAATAGGTAGGTGATCAAAAGAATCCTGAGAACAGCAGAACCTCCCAGACCAGTAGCCTCTGAAGAAATCATAGAGGGAAGCATTTGTGGGAAAGGGACCTATGGCCACCAATGTTACCTGCCATCAAGGAGGCAGGCAAACCAACTCAGCACCCTGGAGAGTAGCAAGGAACCACAGGAGAAAAAGGAAGTAGTATATGCCAGTTGGGTCAAATTGACTACCATCCTGAGCTCTTGTGGAGGTAGCCCAGGAGTCCAAGAACCTTGGGAATGGCATTTCCATCTCCCTCTTCACCCTTATAGAAATTATCAAGGGGAATAATCTTTGCAGAGAAGAAATTCATTCCCTCTATCTACCAATACCATCCATTAACTAATGGGCAGATAAACACAAGAGTCCTGGTAATACAGCACCCACAGACCACTGGATTTATTTTTATTTTTTTGCTTTTTGCTGAGGCAATTGGGGTTAAGTGACTTGCCCAGGGTCACACAGCTAAGGAATGCTAAGTGTCTGAGTTCAGATTTGAACTCAGGTCCTCCTGACTTCAGGGCTGGTGCTTTATCCACTGCACCACCTAGCTGCCCCAGTGACTTTGTTTTTAGTCTGGCCTCCACAACCCTACTCCAGGGAAGCAATCCATGTGAAGATACAACCTCTTCAGGGGATTCAATCCCTACCTTCTTAACAATTATAGCTACTGAAGATTTTGAAAAGAAATTTCTAGCCACCAAAGCATTTTTAAATGTTATGATAATAGAAACCAGTAAGATTTTCTCAACTGAAATGAC
The DNA here is from genome assembly GCA_023553655.1 of Myrmecobius fasciatus. Lineage (NCBI taxonomy): Eukaryota > Metazoa > Chordata > Mammalia > Dasyuromorphia > Myrmecobiidae > Myrmecobius > Myrmecobius fasciatus. The sequence goes on along the minus strand of JAJPUD010001221.1, from coordinate 410,200 downwards.
ATTAAATAAAATGCATTGTCAAGTGATTTGCTACTGTACCCAAAGAATCATGAAACCTTTCTGTCTGACTTGCAGGTAAAACCCCTTATATGTATTACCACTAGCTCTTAAAATGTGAGGCCTTTGAGAGAGAAGAAATTATCTTCATTTCCTGTTTGCTTGATACATAGCCAGCACTTAATAAACATTTTTCTCCTCCCCCGATTAAATCATTTAGAAACTCTGGCACTATGAGAGGCTATCTAAGCTACAATGGTCTGTAACTACTTGTGGCCTAAAGAAAGTTAAATAGGTTTGTCACTCCTTTGGGGATGGTAGAATCCAATAATGTATAATGACTAAATGATTTAAAAACAATTAGTTTAATTTATTTATACAGTCTTTGAAAGAGCAAAAGGTTTTTCAGACCTAAAATTTCTTCCAATGTATGTTATTTTGAATGAGAGCACTGTTATCAATCTTAATCTTTTTTTTTTTTTGCTAAATCCACGGTGCAATAATTTGATACAGACATTCAATAATTCGATGCAGACATGTAGGCATATCTATCCACTGTTCTTGAAATACTGTGGTAGAATGAACCAAGTGAATCATGAAATGGAAGAGAGAGGTACCACAAACCTATGTATACAAATGTATTCATTAGTATATAACATGCTATTGAGATAAAGTTTTTCATCACTGTATTATCTTAGTTATACATTACAATATTCAGCATCATATACATGTAGGAACTTTAATAAATACTTTTTGACTAGTTGATAGGCCCAAACTTCACAACACAGAAAATTTTGCCATATAGACAATTTTTGTTCCAACTTTTAAAAGCAAGGCATATTAGGACTGTCTGATCTCAAACACTTTATAATATAGTGTGGGAATCTCCATACTATAAAATTACTGAATTAACTCACTATTCTCAGATGGACCCCATATGTGTATTACCAACCCCCCCAAAAAAACCCAACCAAACAAACCCCCAAACCCAAAACTTTTTGATATAAATCAGTTAAGAGCTATGAAATGTTATCACACATGTTTTGGTATGTACTATATATATGTATATAGAATGGATGACAAACTATCCTGGTGCATATTTTGCTTTGATGAACTACAAAAGTCATTTTCAGCACTTTCTCACATGTATGATTCATTTTTGTTTACAAAAGAAAAAAATTTTTTTTCCAAATGTAGCAAACTATCCAATTAGTCAAAAGTGGAGAATGATATAATTTGACACAGGTTGAGAATGATTCAATTCAACAATTAAGTTTGTAACTACACATTGATGCTATAGATGAATGTAAAGCAAAGGTGAATAACATATGATTTTTATAATCAAGGAACTGATACTCTAGTTGGGGAAGGAAGACAGAGACAAAATAGAATATAAATAAATACATGATTAGCATATGAGAGAGGTGCAAAGAGCTAGGAGAAATTGAAGGAAAAATAAATAACCTAAGAAAAAAGGAAACTATGGAAGGCTTAATGGAGGGACCAGCACTGGAACTGGAACAAGTTACTCAATTTCTCTGAACCTTACTTTTCTTTAATATAAAATTAAAGAGTTTGACTAGACCCTCTCACCTTTAAATCTATGATCTTCAAATTAAGGTTTTAATGAACAAAGAAAGAAGGAATGAGGTAAAGGGCATTCTACTGAGGGGAGCAACATAAAACAAAGATATGGAGGTGGAAAAGTTTTTCAAGGAATGCAGTATAAGGGGTAGGAAGGTGGGACTAAAAAAATAGGTTCAAATTTTATTTTATAGGTAAAAGGCAGCCACTGAAGAGCTATAACCTCAGGAGTGACCATTAGAATAATGATTTGGATGGGAAGAGAATGGAGGCAGAAAGAGCATGCTATTATAATATTTCAAGCGAAAAGCAATATGTTTGATTGTAATAGTAGAAAAGAGAGAGCAATTCCAAAGGTTTTGTAAATATAAGATTTAGAAAGGGGATAGAAATGCTCAAAAAGGTGCTAAAAATTAATTGGAGAATTCCATCCTGGGTGACGGGGGTAATCATAGTGATATAAGCAGAATCAGGAAATTAGGGGAGGATAGCTATTTTGAAAATTTGACTAATTTCATCTTGAGCATCTTGAGCTTGGCTATAGGACACTGAGTATAGTTATCAGAACTGAAAATACTGATTCAAAAGTCACCTGAAAACATGTAATGATAAGAGAAGATGCAATTGCCAAGGAAGGGAGTATAGAAAGAAAAAAAGGGGTCAAAGATATGGTTTTAGGAGAATGACTACTTTAATGAAGGAATGAGAAAACAGACAGTAAAAGTAACAAAGAAGGAATCATGGAGAAAAAGTGGAAAGAATATTTTAAGTGTATAGTAAGAAAAGAGAAGAAGAAATATCAAATATCAAATGTTAAAGAAGGGTCAAGGAGGAGAACAGGGAAAAAGTAATTTTATTTGACAAATACGAAGTTATTGGGTTACATTTAAGAAAATACTTTCTTATTCATAGCATTCTTATCCAAATAGATAAGAACAATGAATGCAGAAAAAGAAGGAAAGAATACTTTAAAAAAAAGTTTTACAATGGAAGAGAATGAAGAAGGGTTTTTTTTTGTTTGTTTTATTTTGAAGGAGATAGGAACTTGATAATATAGCAGCATAGGAATGAGTTGATGGTAGATGCAAGAAAGTGTGTGATCAAGGAAACAAGATTTTGGAAGAGAGGGGATGGAGTAGGATCAGAAGCTCTTAGAAATGATAGCTTTAGCAGGAAAAAGTACCACTTTTTATCTAAGGCAACAGAAATTAGAGGGTAACAAAGACCCCAGCTTCTGGGATAAGTACTCACTATTTGACAAAAACTGCTGGGAAAATTGGAAACTAGTGTGGAAGAAATTAGGGCTTGACCCACATCTAACACCACATACCAAGATAAGATCTAAATGGGTTCATGATCTGGATATAAAGAGTGATACTGTAAGTAAATTAGAGGAACATAATATAGTTTACCTCTCAGACCTATGGAGATGGAGTAAATTTATACCCAAAGAAGAACTGGAACTCTTAATTGAAAACCAGATAAATAACTTTGACTATATTAAGTTAAAAAGTTTTTGTACAAACAAAACTAATGCAGTCAATATTAGGAGGGAAGCAATACATTGGGAAATCATCTTTACATTTAAGGGTCCTGATAAAGGTCTCATCTCTAAAACATATAGAGAATTGTCTCATATTTATAAGAATTCAAGCCATTCTCCAATCGATAAATGGTCAAAGGATATGAACAGACAATTTTCAGAGGATGAAATTAAAACTATTTGTAGTCATGAAAAGGTGCTCCAAATCATTATTGATCAGAGAAATGCAAATCAAGACAACCCTGAGGTATCACTACACACCTGTCAGATTGGCTAAAATGACAGGAAAAATTAATGATGAATGTTGGAGGGGATGTGGGAAGGCTGGGACACTGATGCATTGTTGGTGGAGCTGTGAATGGATCCAACCATTCTGGAGAGCAATTTGGAGCTATGCTCAAAAAGTTAGCAAACTATGCATAACCTTTGACCCAGCAGTGTTTCTATTGGGTTTATATCCCAAAGAAATCATAAGAGAAGGAAAGGGCCCCACATGTGCAAGAATGTTTGTGGCAGCCCTTTTTGTAGTAGCTAGAAACTGGAAACTGAATGGATGCCCATCAATTGGAGAATGGCTGAATAAATTATGGTATATGAATGTTATGGAATATTATTTTTCTGTAAGAAACGACCAGCAGGATGATTTCAGAGAGGCCTGGAGAGACTTGCATGAACTGATGCTGAGTGAAATGAGCAGAACCAGGAGATCGTTATACATGGCAACAACAAGACTAGATGATGATAAATTCTAATGGACATAGCTCTTTTCAACAATGAAGTACTTCAAACCAGTTCCAATTGTTCACTGAAGAAAGCCATATACACCCAGAGAGAGGGATGTGAAATGTGGACCACAACATAACATTCTCATACTCTTGATTGATGTTTGCTTACATTGTTTCCTTTATCTGATATGTCTTTTGTGTAGATATGGTTTTTCTTGCACAACAATGATAAGTTTGGAAATATGTATACATATATTTGATTTTTCAAGTATTTTAACATAATTAACATGTAGTGGATATCCTGCCATCTAGGGGAGGGGTGGGAGTTGGGGGGAAAAATTTGTAACAGAAAGCTATGTAAGGGTTAATGTTGAAGAATTACCCATACATATGTTTTGCAAATAAAATAAAATTAAAAAAAAAATAGAGGGTAAGTAAAGACCTACAATGGTTTTAAGGTGTGAAGAAGCATGTACAAGCTCACCTTCACACCTGTATTTTCTTGGATAAAGTCACTTAATAAGAATTAAGAAAATAAGGTGAGGTTGGGTTTTGATAATAGTAGAAATTGTGGAATAATCTATAGCCGATAAAGATAAAAGTGTAAGAAATGAAGAAAGTGTTTTGGAAGATCTGTGGAAGAAGGTCTCTGCCTGAACAGATCAGATAAGGTTTAATTTTTAGAGTAGTATCTGAGATGGACTTGAACTACAATGAAAAAGTGGACACTGGATAAAGAAGTATATATTCTAGGAGCAGCTTGGTGATACAGTGGATAGAGCACCAGCCCTGAAGTCAGGAGGATCTGAGTTCAAATCTTGCCTTAGACACTTAACACTTGTGAGCTGTGTGACCCTGGGCAAGTCATTTAACCCTAATTGCCTCAGCAAAAAAAAAAAAAAAAAGAAAGAAAAGAAAAAGAACCATATTTTCTAGGAATAAAGCAAGACTTCTTGAACATTTTCCACTTATAACCCTTCTGCCTGAGAAATTTTTACATAACCCTGTGTATATAGATATAAAAATATATATAAAAATCAAACATTTACTGATAAATTATAATTTTACAACCTCCTCACATTCAGTTATATGACCTCGTTATTACTCACAGTTTAAGAAGTTTTAGTATAGAAGATGGCTCCTTTATTGAACAGGAAAGCAATAACTTTTCTGTGATTTTATTCAGAACACCATCTATTAAAAATAAGTAGCATTTTTGTGTAGATATGAACTAAAAAAGACAGATTAGAAAGGCACTGCCTTTAGCTTGTGAATGAGATTAGTAGTATTTTTTTTTTTTTTTTTTTTTTTGCTGAGGTAGTTGGTGTTAAGTGACTTGCCTAGGGACAAACAGCAAGGAAGCCTTAAATGTCTGAGGCCACATTTGAACTCAGATCCTCCTGACTTCAGGGCTGGTGCTCTTAACCACTGTGCCACCTAGCTGCCCCAATAGTATTCTTTTTTTTTTAACTAGTCAGTAAATTTTTAGTATTTCAAAATTTGGTTCTATTTGAAACAGCTATGACAACAAAGGAATGACTATATGCAGTGCAAAAACTCAATTAACCCAGACTAAAGAGAAGCTATGAAATGCTTATTGTTTGTAGACAGAAAGGAAAAATATTGTTAAATTCAGCTTTTTATTTCAATTCATAATATGAACATTCAGATAAGTCTTGCCTAGTAAGCTAGTCAACTTAGTACAATATTGCATTATGCTCTCAGTCATTGTGATCCTTGGTCCTAATTCAGAATCTAAACAGGTTTCTAGAAATCTGATCATTTTTTGCTATGGTGATTACCATGGGAGTAAACAGCAGGAGGCTGGCTCTAACTCATGAACTAAAAGAGATTTGAACACTCACTTCCTGCTCACCCTTCATTACATGAGGAGTCTGGTTGGATCAAATGTTTCACTGGCTTCTTACAACACCAGCAACATAACAAAGTTGGTTGCCAAAATTGCTCAGCTATTCTAGTAACTACTGTTCTATCAATAGAAATATAGTGATTGTTTTTCAAATATAATGTTAGTAGGAATCTGAAATGACATGGAATTAAGATTATAATAGATCTCTGCAACTAAAGGTCTCAAGAGTTAGAAAGATCCATATAGGCTCTTTTATTCTATTTTAAGACAGAAAACAGATTATTCAAAAGATTTTCCTCATATTGTGCCAAGATTTGCCTCTCTGCAACTTTTACATTTCAAATCTGGTTCTGGCCTATGGGCTCAGCAATAGAAATATGATTATTTTCCCATATTACAGCAGTTTAGATACTTGAAGACTTTCTCCATCCTTAAAAAACTTTTTTTTCCCCCCAGAAGCTATCACCCTGGCTGCTTCCTCTCAACATACTCCAATCCATTAACATTCCTTTTAACATACCTAGTGTACCCTAACACTAAACACAATATTTAAGTTTAAACACAGTCTCATTCAAGGACATAGTAGAAGTATAACCTCCCTCATTTCAGTCATTATCTTTTTTTTTTTTTTTTATTAAAGCGTTTTATTTGTATAACATATGTATGGGTAGTTCCCCAGCATTGATCTTTACAAAGCTTTCCATTACAAATTTTACCCCCAATCCTCTCCCCTTCCCTAGATGGCAGGAAGTCCACTACATGTAAATAATGTTGAAATTCAGTCATTATCTTTATAGCCTTTTAAGACATGTAATGCTGGAGCGCAAACAACGGCAGCACCAATTATAGGCCTTGGAGGCCATATAACAACACTAGTAACAGCTCCAGGAGCTCTCAGCACTAGAAAGGGGGTCCCACAACTAGTCAGAAAGAGATTAAAGAGGATCTTTGCAGGCATTTGTGTAGCTAGTGCTGATGGCTCATATTTCTAGACTGTACTTCCAGGGTTGAGAGAAAAGCCTGTGGTTGATCACAAGGGAGCAAGGGTCCTAGTCACAGTTCCAAGGTAGAGAGGAACACTAACACTTGTTCTTCAGGAGATCAGGGGACCTAGTTATATTTCCTTGACCAAGAGAAGTGCTAGCACTTATAGTTGGTCTTCTTGGATAAAGACCAGAGTACAGACCAGGAAAGCAGTTTACATTACTTTGGAAGTAAATATTTGTAAGAGCTTTATTTGTGGTGGCAAAGAATTAGAAATTGAGGAGATGGCCAGTAATTGGAGAATGACTAAAAAGTTGTAATATATCACTGTGATAGAACATTATTGTGATATAAGAGATGATGAGCAGGCAGGTTTCAGAAAAATCTGGGAAGACATATAAACTGATGGGAAAGTGAGGTGAGCAGAAATGAGATCAATGAACACAGTAAAAGTAATATTATAATTGTGATTGACTTAAAAGACTTAAGACTCTGATCAACACAATGATTCAAGATAACTTGGAAGCATATGTGCTGAAAATTGCAATCTACCTCCACAGTGCAAAATGAAATATTTTCTTACCTTATTTTTCTTGCTCCTTTTTTACAACATGGCTAATAGCAAAATATGTTTTGTGTGAGGGATTATATTGTTTTCCTTCTCATTGGACAGAATAGGGGCTAGAGAGAGGAAGAGAATTTGGAACTCAAAATTTTAAAAAAAATGTTAAAATTTTAAAAAGATTAATGTTAAATTTGAAATCTGCTAAAAGTCACTGGTCTTTTTCATATAAATTCCTATATCTAATCAGTTATTTTTGAACTAAGATTTAAGACATCATAGTTTATCGTGATGAAATACATATTATTAGAATTAGTTCACTGTCCACTGAGACCATTTTGACTGGTCCTAATTTTATCAACAAGTGGATCAGCTATTCATTCCAGTTTTGTGTAAACCACTGATTTCACTAAGCATAACACCTATGCATTCATTTCTGTAACTGACAAAAAAAGTTGAACAGAACAAAGTTAAGGAAGCCTTAGGGAAACCTCCTCTACTAGACTGACAAAAATCCATTAACTACCAATAATGGTAATTACCATTCTGGTAATAACATCTAAACTACAGCTTTCCATTTTGTCTATAAGGACACTGTCAGATTTTTTTTTCAAATACTTCACTAAAATACTTTTGTAATATGTGGATATCATTTTTCTGATCTACCAATCTGGTCCACTTCTTCTTCTTCTTCTTTTTTTGCTTTGTCTTCCAAAGTCATGATTTCCAATTTATAAGATGAATACTATAACAATATAACATTTTAAATATACAAAGTATAAAATATAAGAGTGAAACACTCAGGAAAGAGCATAATATGACATATTTTGTCCTGGGGTTAATTTTTTTTCCCTGTCTTGTCCAAATTTGATACCTGAGAGACTTATTCCCTCCTGAGTGGTTTTTACCTTTTAAAGTTCCAAAGTTATGTGTTTTCCTGAAGCCTAGTCTGGCTTTGCCTAGTGTTCTTTTTCTTAACTATTAAAAATCTAAAATGATATGGTTCATTTTCTCCTTAGGTTCCCATTCCATCGAATTTCAAGATATGAATGACAAAGTGTGAGGAATCTTAGAAATCACATACTCTGATCTCATTTTGTAGGTTGAAAAAAAATTTGAGACCCAGAGAGAATCATTTGCCCAAGATCATACAGTTGTTAAATGACAGACAGAACTAATCTTAGTCCCATTGTTCCATCATACTTGTTTTTCCCAAACCAATTAGCTCTACTTTATTGACTAAACTTAGGTCTATGTCACTTATGTTTATAATAGGAGCTTTTTAAAAAAAAATAAGAGATGAATTTTTCCCTCAGAAATACAGAATTTATAAAATGTTTTGTTTTTAGTAGGCTCAAGACTCCCTTTCTCATCTTACTTATAAACCAACTTTATGATATTTTTAGGAAAATATCACTTACATCTCACATCTGGCCAAGTAGATGGTAGTATATTCCTATAGCACTACCATTTTTATTCCTTTCTCCTTTAATCTTCTTTAATACACTCTACTCTTGCTTCCACTCTTAGGTTGTGGGGCATGCATACAGGTGCATATATTTTTTTTAACATATAGTACTAGTATCCATTTTTTGGGGATCTCTTATTTTATGAGAAAATGCACTCTCTTCTCTTTGTTATATTCCAGTCATAAATTGTATTCCAATCACTATTACCTTATAATTCTGAGTTAATTTTATTATTTTATTAAACTTTATATTTTGTTCAATGTCATTTGTACTCTGAGGCCTTGAGAATTATTCCTTGAAGACTTTTCTCCTACCATTTGTTTCTTTCTTCCTTCCTTCCTTTCTTTCTTTTGCTGAGGAAATTGGGGTTAAGTGATTTGCCAGGGTCACACAACTAAGAAGTGTTAAGTGTCTGAGACCAGATTTGAACTCAGGTCCTCCTGACTTCAGCTACCATTTGTTTCTATGAATTATGGAGAATACTGCCTTAATTCTTCTACTTATTTGTCCTCCAAAGGGCTTAGCTTTACAATTTTATATTCTTTTTTTCCCCTTCTCTTATATTTTAACTCAAAGTACTCCTGATTAGATTGCTGAGTCTTAAGACATGTTCCAAAAAAAGTTTCATTGTTCTTCAACATCATTTTCATGGCTAGTTGGTCATTTTATAAAATATCATTTCTCTTTTGATTCTTTAATCTTCAAATATGGTGTCCCCAAAGTCTTAGGACAGTTATATTCCCCCTCCCCATTAAAGACTTTAGTTTATTAATAACTTAAAGAATAAGAAGAAAACACTATCTGTGACTTATAGGATCACAACTGAGTAACTACTTTATTTGGGACATGGGGAAACTGAGACCATGAGAGGGACATTTATTTTCCCAAGGTCACATAGCTGCTAAGTAGAAGTATTTAAAAGATCCTTTGACTGCAAATGCAGTGCTCTTTTCACTTCTTACCCCCTTCAGTCTCTCATGTAGCACTTCAAAATCATAACCTTCTTTTCCAAGAAGAAAGAAAATGAAAATAATGAAGGAAGATAAACCTCTGAACTGATAAGCTTCTCACTAATAATTTCTTCATTTTAAAATAAAAGAAAATGTTTTAGTTAAGAGTCTAAAGAATGGGCCCTGGTTCTTCCATCTTTATCATACTTGCACAGGTCATCTTAAAGAATTAGGAATATTAAGTGAAATTACTCTATACAAACTAATTTTGTAAAAACAGTCTTCAGTTCTAGCAACCTAAACTCTTTTAAGTCAGCCATTTCTCAGATTCCATATCCTAGCATAATATGGAGAAAAAGGAACATCTTGAAATAGCATCTTGAATGAACCAATTCTACAAACAGGTACTTCTTTGTTTTGCTCTGCAGTAGCTCCATTAAACTTTTGCTAGGACTTAGCTTCTTGGTAATGGCAATGATTATTCTTAGATTATACATAGCAGATAGTTATTAGACCTTGCCCATGACAGCAAAATGTGTCATCTACACTAGAGGCCTATTTTTAAACCTCCTTATGAATCTGGTTTCTTTTTGCCTGTCCTTTATAATCAATCTGGATTTAAAAACATGGGTTGGGTTGATTGGTAATTACAAACAGAAACAAGGAAATATTATGATGCTCTTCTCTAGCTGTAATAAAACTGACATGAGATATTAATGTCAATGTTGCAGCTCACTTGTTTCAAGCTAGAAGCTTAATAGATTTCTAACAGTCTGGTGATAAAAAAATCATGTTTTATTTATTAATTATTGACACTGTTCAAAAATTAAAAATCAGTTTCTTTCTATACTTAGAACGTCAAATCTACTTGAAGGTTTTTCAAACATTTTTCATTTTGCTGAATATCACTCTCTCTTATAAACCACACACATTCCCTCCATCAGCTGTGAACCTAATTTAAAAATGGAACTTAGTCAAGATTACTCTACCTGCTGAACATGTTCAACATTCATAACTTTGCCATATGTTGTTATGGAAATTGCATTGATTTATAGCAACCTGGGTATCACCGATAGCACCGAGTCATTTGAACTCAAAAATAACTGTCCAGGAAAATAATTCATTTTTAAATGTTTTACTTACATCAAGACCTTCACTGACCTAAGATGCTAGGGGGTATATGTCTTTGGAGAAACCAGATTTTCCCAGATTAAAGGCCGAGCCTTAGATTCGATGGGAATTTTCAAACAAAGTACAACAGGTGGGAAACTCAGTGAGATTTTCTTAACTGAGCAGTACAAATGTTCAGGGAAGGATACTAATTTTAAAGGTGAAATAATTGTAAACTGGATATTTGAGGTAAATGTTGAAGGATGTGTTGGAAGACTATTGTGCAGACTTCAGCTAAGGCAGGCTTTGTCAGGAATGGGGCCAAAGGATATCATTCTGAGAGAAACAAAGATAAAAAAAGCACAAGATCACAGGTCCCCCTCTTAATAACTATATGAATCATTTATAGTAATTCATTCTGGGTTTCACTTGGGGGTTGGGAAAAACAGCATGTTTTTCTTTTCTTCCCTTTTTTTAGGTTAAATATGTGCAATTCTTTTAAATGTTTCCGTATTTGTCATGTTTTGCAAGAAAAATCAAATCAAAAGAGAAAAAAGACTCAAGAAAAAAAAAAAACTAAGCAAACAACAAAAAGAGGTGGAAATACTATGCTTTGATCCATATTCAGTCTCCATAGTTCTCTCTCTGGATGCACATGACATTTTCCATCCCAACTCTATTGGAATTGCCTTGAGTCACCACATAACAACATGTTTTTCTTAAGAATGCCTGGGATAATTTTTTTTGGATGTGAAAATTGTAATTAGACATAAAACAATAAATTCAAGTTTAGTTTGAATGTGGAAGAAGGCACAATTTCTACTACTGCAATAACTCCACTAAGACTATAATGAATGTGTCAGTATATATTTTAAACATACTTTGGATGTGGTAGTTTGCAAGATTACAAAAGGCTAAGCAGCTCTGATATGATTTAGGGTTTCTCTCTCTCTCTCTATATATATATATATACACAAATTAAATGCTAAGATAAAATGACATATGATATCTTTTTTTAGACAATTGTAGATTTAGAGCTAAAACAGACCTTTGGGTCTTTTAATCTGAGGAAACTGAGGCAAAGAGAGATTAAGTGTTTGGTTTAGAGTCAGGATTTGAACCATGCCCTTCTTAACTCCAATTCTAGCACCCATTTTACCACACCATGCTAAAAGGTCACCTACATTTCAGGTGGAACCTGTTCTGTAAAGTCAGACTAAAGATATCTGTAGACAAAGACTCTATAATTTCCCAGTTTACCCTGTTGAGTCAGTGCAAAGGAACAAAGGTATGAAAGATGGGATTCATACACTCAGAGCAAGTAGAATGAATAACATAAAGATTCTGATTTACTTAAAGATTAGGTGTTCCTTGAATTGATGGGAACTTGGGTGGGTAGGATAAATACTAGAATGTTTTGGGGGTGGAAACCAGGTTGAAGTATTGCAGTTAACTAAGGGTCCAGATTACTAACTTAAGGGACTAGATTTTCCCTAGTTCCATTGACTCTTGGGATTTACTAGACAAAATCAATTCTCACCCAGAAATAATTCAATGCCTAAATAAGCTTGTTTCAATCTCCAATCATAATTCCATAAGTTCCTTCCCCATCTCTATCCCATTTCCTATCATATCCTCCCTCCCTCCCTCCCTCCCTCTCTCTCTCTCTCTCTCTCTCTCTCTCTCTCTCTCTTCTTCTTCTTCTTCTTCTTCTTCTTCTTCTTCTTCTCTCTCTCAATCTCTCTCTCTCTTCCCCCCTCTCAAACTCTCTCTCTCTTCTTCTCTCTCTTTCAATCTCTCTCTCTCTCTCTCTCTCTGCATATCTCTCTCCCTCTCTGTCTCCCTCTCTGTTTCTCTCTCTCATTCTCTTCCTCCCTCTTTTTCTCTCCCTCCCTCTCTTTCTTTCCCTCCCTCCTTCTCTCCCTCCCTCCCTCTCTTCTTCCCTCTCTCCCTCCCTCCCCTCTCTCGTTGCATACCATAAGGAACTTCTCCTACCCAAATACTGTTGGAGTCATTTCATTTGGATGGAATTCATAATTATAAAAAAAATGATGCTCAAAATTAAAAAAGGAAAATACAAGCCATTACTTTTAACTTTTTGAGTCTGTGACTATAGTCATCAAGTTGATGCTGAAGAGAATCCACAAGCTCTTTGTACTTAGCATATCTCCCTTCAGTCACATCCCTTGGACAACGGGAATCCTGGAAATACAGCAACAAGTCTGAACTGTTTTGGATGATAATAGTTAGCTCATGGAAGAAAAATAAGAAACTGAAAACATGACATTTATTAAACAGAAATGCATTTATTAAATAGAAGATACTAATCATGAGCATTTGTACCTAGAAAAAGAATCTTATTCCACTAAGAAAAAGAGGAATGAAATTATCACTTTGAATGCCACTGCAGAAAAGAAAATAGGGGTTACTCACCTGGTACCTATCTTCTCTAGAGATAATCATTTTTGAGTGCCCCTTCTTATCTTTCAAATGTAAAAACAAAACTTTTTCATTCTTTAATAGTGATTTATCCAAAGGTGATTAGTAATACTAAAGTACCAATTGGCATATACCCTTGCTATTTTTTCAAATAATATTCTGATATTATGATAACTATACTTGTGAGAAATTTAAAACAACAACAACAAAAGATCCAGAACTATGATCTCATTGGTGTGGGCAACTCCCAATGTTGAAATAATGTTCTGGAATTTTTACTTTAGGGAATTGCAAGGTTAAGTGATTTGTCCAGGGTCACATGGTTGGTATGTGTTCAAGGACAGATTTAAAATCAGGTTTTCCTGACTCCACGGCAGGTTCCTTTATCCGTTTTGTCCTCTCTTGGCATTTGCTGGGGGGAACAACCCATAAAAACTCTTTTGGACTAGATCTGTAATGCTTTTGGGATACAAAACTTCCAATGAGGAAATTTCTTTTTAACAAGGCAGATAGGCATTGGCATTGCAACTTACAGTTTAGAGTGACCTGCTAAAATGGGGAACCTGCCACAATTATTTTTAGTTTATTTTTTCAAATTCATTGGACTGTTGTGAGGATCATAATAGATAATTATACTAAAGGTGTTCTGTAAGAGTAAAGTATTATGTCATTGTAAATTATCATGAATAGATGCAATGAAAATGAGGTGATATATTGTATTTTTCTTTAGACAGAATAGAGGAAACTCAATTAAAGTTCAGGTTAGAAATTTCTAACTTAAATAAAAAGAAAACAAATTATTCTAGAAGCTAGAAAGAAGGATTACTGATATAATGAACAAAGTTTTCCACATTGGATTGTATAATCATATAAATTTTTTTTCTTTACTTATAAATCATATTTAATGATCTTTCAGACTACTAAGTCTGACTCATTTTCAGATGAATCAAATCCAATATTCAAGGAGCAAAGAAGTTTTTTGTTTTGTTTTGTTTTAAGAAGTAGGCTTTAATTAAAATAATAACATTGAAAAAGATCTCTAAGTTAACCACCCCAATATTCTTATAATTAAAATGGGGAAAATTAATGATAGGGGAAAGGAAGTGACTTGCCCAAAGTCACAAATCTGTCAGTGACAGAACTAAGATTACAGCCCCTGGTTAACTGCTTCTTGATCTTTTCTCTTTTCATTACATTATAATTTGAGTCTCTTATTTCAAATCCACTATGCTTTCCCCATACGATTCTGTATCTCTATATTTCTCTTATCATATTAGATACATATATTTTAACTCATTTAGAATTGGCTTAGAAATAAACTATGTAATTCAATATATGATTTCTTTGAACACCAAAATGTTATTATCAGCAACATATATGCCATTTCACTTTGGAAAAAAGTAGTTTAGGTGTCTAATCATAGTCCTATAGTAAAGGTAAGGCCATGTAGTAGAAAGATCATGGGAAAAGAGTTTTAATACTTGTCTCATTTGTAAAATAGGGACAGTAATTCTTATGCTGCCTGCTATATCAGGTTGTTGGTGGGTTGTTGTAAGGATTCAATGTGATAATATATTTGAGGACCTTTTTTAAAGTAGCTATAATGTACTATATACATTGAAAGTATTAAATGTGCCACAATGATTGTTTTAATTACCTTGATTCGACATATTTCAGTAGTAAGCTATAGATACAAAAACAAATTAGCCTTCATGATACCAAACAACCAGTTGAAAGTTTTTTTTTCCTTTTTCAATAAAAATAAAACTGTCTGGTCATTATATGGATATAACTGAAAATGTATATAATTTTGGTGTACTTTAGACTCCTCTAGCTCAAAGATAAAGCAGTTAAGTGGTACAGTGGATAAAATGTTGGGACCAGACTTAAGACATCTTCCTGAATTCAAATCTGGCCTCATATACTTACTAGTTGTGTGACCCTGGGCAAGTCACTTAACCCCATGTACCTCAGTTTCCTCCTCTGTAATGTGAGCTAGAGATGGAAATGGCAAATGACTCCAAAGTTTTTGCTAAGAAAACTTCAAATAGGGTCACAAAAAGCTGGATATGACTAAAAAACAAATGAAAAATAATAACAAAAAAAGCTCAAGGCTTCTAACTACTGGCTGAAAAATAGATAATTAGAATCCTAACCCTGAATAATATGTTCTATAGTATTACAGACCTGAGTAATGCTTGTATATGAACATTTGTGTGTAAATAAATAAAACATCATTGTGGACAATCAACTTCCCATATGTAATACTTAGTAACAATTTTTTAGCAACAGTAAATAAAACATCCATGTAGACAATCAATTTACCCTAAGTAATACTTAGTAGATATTTTTAGCAATAGTAAAATAAAGTTGCTTTAGTTTACGTTCTTAAATTAGGCTTAATACAGACTGTTGAAAAATACATTAATGAAATTGATATTCAAATCCATTTTAAAAGTTATTACATATATGTGTGTGTATATACACACACATATCTGAATGAAGTATCTAATTAACATTCAAGTCAAGTATTGCATGTCTCTAAGACCTTGTCTTGTTGGTTGTCCATGGGTCTCAAAACCATTTTCTAATAGTTGAAGAGAGAATCTAACAAGTTTCCTGTCCCTCTAGGGGAGAGGGTGGGGAGAAGGAGGGAAAAATTTGTAACAGAAAGCTTTGCAAGGTCAATGATGAAAAACTACCCATGCATATGTTTTACAAATAAAACGCTTTAATAAAAAAATTTAAATTCTAAAAAAAAAAAGTTTCCTGTTACTACTTATGAGTCTTGTAGGAGTTAGGCTGAAAATAAATCTATACTGATAAGAGTTCTACACAAGAATTTTTAAATTTAAGACATTTAATCAAAACAAGAAACACTAGAAACTGATTTAAAACTGTGATTTAATACTATTTTTAACAGAACGGATTTCAGTATAAGATACCATCATCCAAGATCCCATTCAAAGGTGGCTGGTTTCTGACTATAGCATGATCCATGAAAACAGTATTATATTGGGATTCTGACATTTTTGCAAGAGAGGGTTCAGATTTATTTCCTTTCTATTGTCTCCTCAAATACTTGCTCAGAGTTCAAGATTTTTTTCTTAAACAATGTCATTTTGTTTTGACGGGTTTTGCTTTCAACAGCAAATATACCCCCCAAAATGTCCTTCATTGTGAATCTCAGTAACATTCATTGTCAAATAATTATAATATAGCTTTCAATACTAATTACATATATGGATATAAAACAAAATAAAACTGTATAAACTAGGGACTTAAGGATGATTGACAGAATTATCCTCTCTAAATCACTTTTCTTTAATTATCTTTTAACCAATTTTAGTAGGTAAATATACACAAATAATCAACTTCACAATTAAAAGCTTTGTGGTCAGAGTCTTATCAATAAATGGCATGGGACAATATGAAATCCTAGGCCCTAAGTGCATCTCATTTTACAGAGCATACTACAGGGAAACCCTAGACATCAGATAACTAAAACAAAGATTAGCTTGCCTATCTGTAATTAAAAATGTGAACCTGGCAATTATCAGTATTCAAAAAGTTATTTGTTATAATAATAACTTGTAACCAATTCATGCTATCTGGGCATTCTTACTGAATTTGGTCCTGAAGGCTAAACCATACATATTCTTCTAGGGCTATTTTATAAAAATCCATAGTTCCCAATCAATAACTCATGAATATCCTTAAAAAAAACCTTAATAAGAAGCATTGTTAAATATGAGTACTGTAGACTACATTTCATTATCTCTGTCTCCAAGTTCTCTTGGCTCCTCCCTGCCCCCATATCCTTCTATCCCTCCCCAAATCTGTTGTGCACATCAGGAAGATGTCAAGTATCTTTATCTGAGAGAAAAAACTAAAAGAGACAAGCCAAAACTTTCTTACTCCAAAGTCTTTGAATTCTTCCAGGAGGCTTAGTTTTTCTGGAACAGACTCCAGATGGTCCAAGGCCACTCGGGTACTCTGAAAAATAAAACATAAGGAAACCAAACATAAAAATTTGATCAATGTTTTTCAAGTCCCAAGTAGTAAAATCAGCTGCACCATTGTCAATAAGTGATGTATCCTGTTATACTCAAAAGAGATAGATAAAAAGTACATTAGAAATAACTATTATCTACATATAACATACACATATAACATAAGTTATTCTTTAAACTAGAGGAAATAACTTCCTTTCCCTCAGTTTCCAAAATAAATTTACATGACTGTTGTTAATGCAGATATTCTTTTAACTTGTATGCCATAACAAATTCTATAGAGTATTTCATCTGAATAGTAATTTAAGAACTTAACATAAATAATCCAAAAGCTATCATTGGGAAAGAGATGTGTTTTTAGTTACTTATTTCTAGAACTCATTAAAAGTTAAGTACCAAATGTTGCCATTAGAAAGAGGTAAAAAATTTTCAACAATTCTCTATGCTGAGAAGTCAATGCTATGATAGGAACTCAAAAAAAATCAGAAAAAGAAAGTTTTCCAAAAATTAAATATTTAGGAATTAGGTAACTGCCAAAATTAATGGAAGTATATAAAGTCTTCCATTTTTCCACAGCATTAGGGTTGGTATCTGAAAAATTTCTGGATAACTTGGAAAAGAATCATCTGACAATCATTTCAAAAGAACTACCAACACTAAAAAAAAGTCATCATCAGAGTTGCTAGGTGGCACAGTGGATAGAGCACCAGCCCTGAAGTCAGGAGGACCTGAGTTTAAATCTGGCCTCAGATTTAACTTAACACTTACTAGCTGTGTGACCCTGGGCAAGTCACTTAACCCCAATTACCTCAGGGGGAAAAAAAAGTCATTAACTTGAAATGATTATATGTTCCCGGGGAGGGGGAGAAGAGGCACAATGGATAATTACATAGGTGAGGCTCTAATCTGTAAAAAGATATTTTTTTTTTCAGGTTAGAAATGAAGCAAGTAGCTAGAATAGTGAAAAGTGTACTAGACTGGAATTAAAAAAAAATTCAAATACTGTCTGATGCTTATTAGCTGTGTGATTTTGGGCAAGCCACTAACCCTCTCTCAGCCTCAGTTTCTTGATCTATAAAATAGAGATAATAATAGCACCTAACTTCCAGAGTTGCTTTAAGGATAAAGTGTAATAACATATATGGCACTTAGCAAATTTTAAAATACTATATAAATGTTAGTTATCATTAGTCATTATGATATAGCTTATTCACAAATAGTCAGAAGGTTTCATCCTAAAGTCCGAATATACAAGCATCTTTTGGAGGTTCAATCTTTTTTCATTCTAACTCAAATTTATGATCAATATACATGTGTCTGTGTCTTTCTTTCTATCTATCTTCCTTTCTTTAAGGAGCTTCCCTTAGAGACAGGGGAACTGGGCAAACACATACAAAAGGCATATGAGCACATAAAATAATGCTTAAATTGCAAATTAATTTGAGGAATATGTACATATAAAAGCCAGGTCATCCAAATAAATGGTAAAGTAGCAGGTATGAGCAAGGAAGACAGGACTGCCTAGATTTATCAGCCTAATTACAATGAAAAATTGTTTCAAGGAATTACAATCACAAAGCTCACCTGTAAGGATATCTCTTAGTACAAATTTGTTTTTCAAGATTTTTTTTTTTTTTTTTTTAGTGTTTAACTATACATCTCTGGCTTACAACCTGAGGGCAGACACATTTAAGTCCTAAACTTTAGATTTAATTAGAGTTTGGCATGAGGTCTTAGACTTAGTTTATCAAACCTCATGCAAGTCTCAATTTTATCTTTTCCCTAAAGCAAAGAGTGCTCCAGAAAAAAATATCCATTAAGAACTGAGTAAAATCTGAAATCAGTGATTCATGAAATTCACAGGTGCTATGATGATTTGTATATACATCCCCTGGCAAGCTTCCTAATGTAGATTCAGAGAACACCATAAAGCAAGACATAGGTATATTTCTCTAAACTCTTCTGCTCATAGTTGTTTAAAGATGTTCTTGGAAATAACCAAAAACAACTAAAAAATTCATTTCAAGAAAATCCTAAGAAAATCCAAGTACTTGTCTTTTTTTTTCCTCTTAATAGTATTTTTCCCAATTACATGTCAAGACCATTTATAGCATTCATTTTTACAAGATTTTGAGTTCCAAATTTTTCTCCCTCTCCCCTCCTCTTCTGAAAACACTATGCAATGTGATATAGGTTATACATGTTTTAACATGTAAAACATATTTCCATAATAGTTGGGAAGGAGGAAACAGATCAAATGCAAAAAACATGAAAAAGAAGAGAGTAAGTGAAAAGAAAATATGCTTTACACTTTATTCAGAGTTCATCAGTTCTTTTTCTGTTTATGGATAGCATTTTCCTTCATGAGTCCTTTGTACGCGTCTTGAATGAGCTGAATCATTCATAAATGATCATCATATAATACTGCTGATACTGTGTACAATGTTTTCCTGGTTCATTTAACTTTCTATCAGTTCATACAACTCTTTCTGAATGAAAGCTTAATTTTTTCTGAAATCTGCCTGCTCGTCATTTATTGCAAAATAATATTACATTACATTCATTTATCACAGCTATTCCCCAAATGATGAACATCTCCTCAGATTCCAATATTTTGCCACTACAAAAAAGGGATGATATAAATATTTTTGCACATGTAGGAACTTTCCCTCTTTTTATGATCTTTGTTGGATCAAATAGTATGCACAATTTGGTTGCCCTTTGGGCTTAGGTCCAAATTGCTGTCCAGAATGATCACAGTCTACAATTCCATCAACAGTGTATTAATGCCTCAATTTTCCCACATCTTCGCCAACATTTATCATTTTTCTTTTTCATCATATTAGACAATCTGATTAGTGTGAGGTAGTACCTGAAGAGTCTTTTTTTTTTTAAATTGCATTTCTCTAATCAACAAGATTTAAGGCCACTTCTTCATATGTCTACAGATAAGTTTAGATTTTTTTCATTTGGAAACTGGCTGTTCATATCTTTTGACCACTTATCAATTGGGGAATGGCTTGTATTCTTATAAACCTGACTCAGTTTTCCACATATTTGAGAAATGAGGTTTTTTTTTTTTATCAGAGACATTTGCAGTAAAGATTGTTTCCCAGGTTTCTGCTTTTCTTCTAATCTTGGTTGCATTGGTTTTGTTCATATAAAATCTTTTTAATATAATCAAAATAATCTATTGTGTAATGCTTTCTCTCTTATTTCATCATGAATTCTTCCCTGCCACATAGATCTGACAAATTATTCCTCGCTCTTCTAATTTGCTTATGGTATCACCCTTTATGTCCAAATCACATATTTATTTTGATCTTATCTTGGTATTTGGTGTGAGATCTACTATACCTATAGTTTTCTAGTTTTCCCAGCAGTTTTTTCCCCCAAACAGTGAGTTCTTATCCCAAAAAGATTTATCAAACACTAGGTTGCTCTAATCATTGACTATTGTGTCTTGTGTATCTAACCTATTCCACTTATCTATCACTATATTTCTTAGTCCGTATCAGATAGTTTCAGTGGCTATGCTTTATTATAATCTGAAATCAGATAATTTGGGGCAGCTAGATGATGAAGTAGATAGAATACCAGTCCTAAAGTCAGGAGGACCTAAGTTTAAATCTGGCCTTAGACACTTAGCTGTGTGACCCTGAGTGAGTCACTTAACTCCAATTGCTTTACCAAAAAAAGACATTTTTTTTTTAAAAGAAGAAATCAGATACTTCTAGGCCACCTTCCTTTGTATTTTTTTAAATTGATTCTCTTTATGTTCTTGACCTTCTTCCATGAATTTAGTTATTTTTTTCTAGCTCTATTAAATAATTTTTTGGTAATTTCATTGGCATGGTACTGAATAAGTAAATTAATTTATGTGTAATTGTTATTTTTATTATATATATACATATATATTATATATATATATGAAATAGTTGGTCTGTCCATGAGCAAGTAATTTTTTTCCAGTTATTTAGATATAATTTTATTTGTGCAAAAAGTGCTTTGTAATTGTGTTCATATAATTCCTAGGTTTGCTAGACAGGAAGACTCTCAAGTACTTTATATTGTTTACTATTAATTATTTCAAGTAGTTTTTAGTTGATTCTTTAGGTTTCTCTAAGGATACCTTCATATCATCTACAAAGAGTGATAGTTTTGTTTTCTCACTGCTTATTCTAATTCTTCCAAGTTCTTTTTCTTCTCTTATTGCTTTGGCTAACATTTCCAGTACAATATTGAATAATAGTGGTGATAATGGGCAACCATGCTACTCTTGATTTTACTGGGAAGCCTTGCTGATGGTATTAG
>JAJPUD010001221.1:306518-388630 GCA_023553655.1 Myrmecobius fasciatus | reverse complement strand
ATCTATTGAGATAATCGTGGTTTTTACTAGTTTGATTGATATGGTCAACTGTATTTTCCAAATATTGAACCAATCATGCATTCCTAGTATAAATTCACAGAAGTTCATAATGTATAATCTACTTTGTTCAAATTTTTTGCACTGATATTCACAAGAGAAATTGTTTTACAGTTTTCTTTTTCTGTTTAGCTTTTCCAGGTTTAGTACTATATTTGTATCATAAAAGGAAATCTGGTAGGACTCCTTCTTCCCCCATTTTTCCAATAATGTTCTTTAAATATTTGGTAGAATTCACTGATGAACCTATCTGGCTCTGGGGATTTTTTCCTAAGGGTTCATTAATACTTTGTTTAATTTTTTTTCTAAGATGAGATTATTTAAGCATCCTATTTTCTGATCTGTGAATCTAAGTAATTTATCTTTTCATAAATATTCATCATTTCAAGAAAACTCTAAGAAAAGGCAAGTACTTGTCTTTAAAAAAAAATCTAGGAATAGTAATCCAGTAAGTATGTTTAATGATGTATTTAAGATAGTTCCCTTTCAAATACTATTATAAAACAACTTTTCATTAAATGTGAAAATAAAGAAAAGGAGTGAACAAATGGGCTTATGCCCTATAACATTTGGTTAATGTAACTACTTAGATATTCTAAGGGGTGAAATTCCCAGATTGGAAGAAGAGGAAACAAAAATATTCAATTCTGAACCTTTTGGATATAAAGCAGGAAACAAGCTTCCAAATTTAGTGCTTTAAAAATATAAATAGTGATGAAGTTCATACTGTTATATATTTGGTGGAGAAAATGGCATTAAAATGAGGGTTTTTATATGCTCAGGGTGGAGAACTTCATAGACTAGAACATTAAACAGAATTCTTATATTACTCATGCTTTCAGGGAGGCATTCATCCAGATGACCTCTGGGAGCCCTTTCAATTCATAAATTCTTTGAGAAATAATTTCTTTTCATGTTAACTTTTGATCTAGAGTCAACATGAATCTCAGGGGAAAATAAATAGCTGGAAACTGGTACATAATAATCTATGGAGACCTATATAAAAAAAAATCCCATTAATCTGTGCCTATGCAGGCACAATTAAATATTTAACTCTAGTTAAGTACTCCAGCTACTAAAAAATCCATATGATGATGACACTTCTAAAAGAACTCTTCTTATGTGACCTCTCTGGGGATACGAAAGTCCTTGTCTTAAATGTACAGTTAGGTGGTACAGTGAATAGAGTACCTGAATAGAATGCCTGGTCTAGAGTCAGGAAGACTGATCTTCCTGAGTTCAAATCTGACACTTCCTAGCTGTGTGACCCTGGGCAAGTCACTTTATCCTATTTGCCTCATTCTTCATCTGTAAAATGAGCTGGAGAAGGAAATGGCAACGCATTTCAGTATCTCCGTCAAAAAAAAAAAACAACCCCAAGTGGAATAATGTAGAGTTGATCATGACTGAAAAACAACTGAACAATAAACACCATTAAGTCTGGGGGATCTATCACCAGATCTCTTGAAAGTAATTTCTATTTATCAGTGAAAATTAAATTAAAAAATCTTAGAATATTCATTTAAGATCTCTCTTTTTTCTTTTCATATTGTACATATTTCCCTTGTTTTCATTGAATACAGGCCTATTTTATAACAACACAATTTTAATTCTAACATACCTGCAGTTTAACTCTTCACTAAATCTGCTCTTTACCCAAGATTTTTTGTTTTACTTTGTTTTGTTTTCTCATATTCATCCTTACCAATGAGAATCCATATTCTAAAATTATTGCTATTCATGCTCAGGAAGCAGTCTGAAATGATGATGATAATGATCAATGAATGATATAGTATGCATAGGTTTGAAAAAACACTTAATAAGAATTCTGTCATTTGATTCTCCCAATGACCCTGAGAGTTAATAGCAACACAAGCAGTGTATTGTAAAAGTCTTAGGGAAGTTTTGAGCTATTAAACTTAATTGTCACCATTTTACAAATTATCATCTCCATTTTATAGATGAGAAAACTGAAGCTCAGAGAGATTAAGAGATTTGTCCAGGGTCACATGGCTAATGAGTTTCTAAAGTTGGGGTTAAACCAATGTCTTTCTGCCTCTACATTAAGCACTTTACCTTATAACCCATGCTACCATCACTCCAGTAGCAAACACCATTCTTAGTGATGGAGGGCTCATAATTTTTACTAGATTTCTTCAGGTAAGTATAGCAGCTGAAAAAAAATTAATAACTACAACCAAATTTGCCCTTTCACCATTCATTAGCTCCACATTAATTTATTCTTGGTGAGAAAGACTGTTTGATGTATGTAGATGGCACACCATTTTCAATGTCTTAAATATCTTAAATATTAACTCATTGAATATCTACTTCCAGGTAGGCAGCCAGTGACTACCTGGAAGGTTGAACAGCTCTAGCCTAATTTGGTTAGTGCATCTTACTTAGCTTTGCATGAAAAACTGAGAAAGAATTGATATTTTTACTTTATTTTTAAAAACAAACATATGATGCGGGAGGCAGGCATATCTGTCAGCAATGGCAGAAAAGCAGCTGCCAGATTCATTATTTAAAGTTGTCAACATAAACCAAACTGCTATAGAGCCCAGAAATTTTCAGAGGGGGCATAACATGTTTTTTCCCCTTAGCCTTTTCTTGTGCCCAGATTGTAGCAAAGTGAATAAATATAATATGGTATTGTAAAAGGTAGCAGTTTGGAATTAGAGGGAAGTATACTAGAAATCTTTGCTTATTTATACAGAAAGTTAAAATGGTCATTAAAATCATGGATGTTTTTGAAAACTACATTTCTCTTTGCCAATGGAGAAATGTTCATATATTTCATTTCCTATTACCACATCATGTTACTCAGTGTTATTGAAATCAACTATGTCCAGAGGTTTAAGTCTGAGAAGAAAAGTCAAGGGTTTATTCATTTTAAAAAATTTATTTGTGTATTTTAAGATACTGTGCAGATATTAAGTAAGCAAAGATCTGAACTAGTTTATTTATTTAAGTTTCAAAATACATTTGAGTTTAATTTGGAGAGAGATCAGATGTAAAACTTCCCTGACAAATGACGGAAAGGTGGTGAAGGGACCTAAGTAAACATATCTCTAGGGAGGAGAGGATGAGGTCATTAAGAGAATATTCTGTATACCTTTTTAGTTAGTGCTGATTTAAGTATAACACAGCTGTATTGGCTCCATAGGGCCTTATTTTCACTCAAACTATGCAACACACTCACTGGAACCACGCCAAGTTTTCATGAAGAACAGGTTGGCAAACCAGTATTGTTGGTTCATGTTCCCTAATATTGCTTCACTGCTCAAAATGAATTATCAGTGCTGCCTTTTGTATTTCGTTTCTGTGAAGTACAGGAGAATCTAAAAGTCTTATCTTCCATTTGGTTTATGAAAATAAGAATGCTATGAAGCATATATATCTCTCTCTATATATATATCTATATATATATATTTAATGCTTGCTAAAAATAAAAGATCAACAAATGAGCTGTTAAGACATCAGAATGTACACAAAAGATTACAAACAATAAAATACAGCAACTGTTAATTTTAAATTGAAGTCCAGAAGAAAGGTTTAAATAATAAAATTAGTCTTCTGAGGACACAAAATTTCTCCTTCAGACTGCTCCTTCAAAAAAGGGGAATGACTATCAAATTCAAAAATGTTTGTATCCATAAAATAAGGGGGTTGATAAATGGCTATTAAGATGAATCTGTACTGTAGTCTAAATTTATGATCCTATGGCCTAATGAATTAAGTGAGATTTAGCATGAAATATTTCACTAAGCAAGGAGAAAAGGTTGAGTAAAATAGGCCTTCATAGCTGTTATTCAATTCAAAAAACATTCATTTAGTGCTAACTCTGTGTGTGTGTGTGTGTGTGTGTGTGTGTGTGTGTGTGTGTGTGTATGAAAGGGACTTCGTTTGATAAACTCTGAAAAAGAGGTGGGGGCAGGAGGGGAAAGGGAGACAGAGACAGAGAGAGGGAGACAGAGACAGAGACACTTAGAAACTTTCCCCACTGAGGAAATTAGATACTAGTAAATAGATTAGTCCCATTTGAGTAATTCTTTAATATATCCATATGGAGATATGGAGAATCTGCCAAAACTGAAGGGACTCTTTATAGTCCTAAGTTAACCCTTAGAGTAACCCTAAGGTTCTTTCTAGTTCTATGTAATCCCATTAATTGATAAACAGATTCAACTATCACTTTAAATTTTAGGCAAATAAATCACAGATCACACACAAATCAGGGTTCTGAGTTCAAAGTGTAGTTAGAACAGATTCTGTTTTTCAGTAATGGAACCATTGATTTAAATTATATAAAGCAATTTATTTTAATTTGGAAAATTATTTTTAATTTTTTAAAAACACAATGGGGTGAGGGAGAAAGGAAGAACAGGATGTGCATAAAGATGAATATGAAAAATTAATACTCTGTGGGATATTTATCAACTATATCACTTTAATAATTTGTCTTTCTGACTCTTCTTCTATACTTGCTTCCACTAAGAGAACAGAAAGAGTAACATAAAGGAAATTTCTCTATTTCTGTTGAGAGTATTAACACACTTAGTTATTCAAATCAGCTACTTCAGAGTCATTGGGGCAATGAGCTAGTATAGTGTGCTGGATGCTTAAATTCTACTTACCAATTAGGTTATCCAACGCAAATCATTTCATTTCCTCTACTCTCATTTTTCTTAAATGTGAAACAGGGATAGCAATGGTATTTATCTCACAGGATTGTAATTATATTTATAAAATACTTTGCACAACTTAGAATATTATATAAATGTTAGCCAGTATGATCCTCCTCTCTCATTTTTTTTAGCAAAAAAAAAAGTTTTATTTTTATTTTACTTTTAGAGGAAAGGGCAGGGAAGAGACAAGAAGAAAAGGAAAGAAGGCAGAAAAGGTGGTACACATCATGTTTCATCATGAGTTCTTCAGAATCATTGTAAGTAATTGTGTTGATTAATTACTAAGTCTTAAAGTTGTTATCTTTCCAAAATTGCCTTTATAAAAATTTTTCTCCTGGTACTGCTCACTTCACTTTGTATCAATTCACATATGTCTGTCCAGGTTTTTTCCTGAAACTCTCTCTTTCATCATTTCTTATAGCATAATAGTGTTCCATGACCTTGTTATTCAATAACTTATCCAGCCATTCCCCATTTGATGGGCATCCTCTCAATTTCCAATTCTTTGCCACCACCAAAATTGCTGCTACAAACATTTTTTTTTTCCACATAGATACTTTTCTTCTTTCTTTCATTTCTCTGGAGTATATACTTTGTAGCAGTATTGCAGGGTATGCCTGGTTTAATAATGGGTATAGTACCAAACTGCTTTCCAGAATGATTGGACTAGTTCATAGTTCTCTTAACCATGCATAATAAAGTGGCTGTTTTGCCACAGCCCCTGCAGCATTTGTCATTTTCTTTTCTTTTCTTTTTTTCATCTTAGTCAATATGCTGAATGTGAGGTGGTACCTTAAGAGTTGCTTTAATTTGCATTTCTCTTAATTAGTGACTTAAGGCATTTTTTACATAGCTATTGGTAGCTCAGATTTCTCCCTATGAAAACTGTCTATTCAAATATATCACATGACAAATTTGTCAGCTAGATCAACAAATCCCAAAAAAGAATTCATTCCACCCAAACTATTACCCCTCTTCTAACTTTCTAATGGAGTAAATTATAGCTTCCTAAAAGGTCTTTGCTGAAGGGATATTCCTAAGGTACAAGTCTGGCCACATCATTCCCAGAATAAAAAAGTTGCAGTGTCTACCTATTGCCTTAGGAAAAACACAAACTCCTTTGGAATTAAAAGCTCTCTACAACTGTGCTCTAGCCTGCCTTTCTAGGTTTATTACACTTTATCCTCCTCTCCATTCTTACCCCTCCCCCCCAACTCCATCATTTCCACTTCCATTTTTATAGTTTTTAAATAGTTTTTAGTTATAGTCAAACTAGTGTAATTTCTGTTCTTCAAACATGACATTCCAACTATCATCTGTTGGCCCTTTTTACATAGCTGTCGTCATGTCCTGAAGTTATCATCCTCACCTCCAACTCTTAGAAACAATCCCTAGCTTCCTTCTAATAAAGTTTTATACGAAATCTTTCCAGATCACCACAGCAGTTGGTGTTTCCCTTATTAATTTGTAATTATTTTGCATATGCCTTTTATCCTTATTTATATGTTTCATGTTTCTCCTGGAAGAATGTTAAATTCTATTTTTTCTTGAGGGTTTTTATTTTCATTAGGGTGGGAAATTA
Source organism: Myrmecobius fasciatus (assembly GCA_023553655.1). Classification (NCBI taxonomy): domain Eukaryota; kingdom Metazoa; phylum Chordata; class Mammalia; order Dasyuromorphia; family Myrmecobiidae; genus Myrmecobius; species Myrmecobius fasciatus. The sequence continues at coordinate 382,300 of JAJPUD010001221.1, read as the reverse complement.
TGATTTTTTTTCACAGCTTGAGTTTTACAGAAATGTTTTGCATAACTTCACATATGGTTTCTTATATGGGTGGGGATAAGGGAATGAAACTAGAACTCAAAAATTTAAAAAAACAAATGTAAAAAAATTATTTCGAATGTAACTGGGGGAAAATATTAAAATTTGTTTCAAGTGTAACTGGGGAAAATATTAAATAAATCAATCAAAAGTAAAAAAAAAAAAAAAAGAAAAAGAAAAAGTTCCTTGAGGGCAAGTACTGCTTGATTTCCGCTTTTACATCAGCATCCATCACACCACAGTTGATTAATAAATGCTTTTTTTATTGGTTGAAAATAAAGTATTATTATTCTCTCTGTATAAGTTCATAATACTACAGTGGAATGTGTCAAGCAATAGGACAAAAGATTGAAATGAGAGTATAATGATGTTTCCAGGGGAATTTTTTTTTTTTTTGGTGGCAGTTGGTGGCACAATAGATAGAGAGCTGGTCTAGAGTTGGGAAGATTTAAGCTTTAAATGTCTTTTTATTAGCTATGTGACTTTGCCTCTGTTTCAGTTTCCTCATAGTAAAATGGAGAGAATGACAGTACCTAGTTGCTGTTGTTATTATTCAGTCTTTTTAGTTGAGTCCAACTCTGTTCAAGGATCTCGGTTCATGGCCTTTTCTTGTCAAAGATCCCAGAATGATTTGCCATTTCCTTCTCTAGCATCAAAGAGACATTAAGTGACTTGTTCAAGTTCATATAGCAAAGAAATTTCTGAGGCTGGATTTGAATTCAGGTCTTCCTAGGTACACTACCTAGCTGTTCCCAATAGCACCTACTTTCCAGGGTTATCATGAGATTAAATGAGATAACGTTTGAAAAGCACTTGGGACAGTGTCTGAACATACTAAATTCTTTTTTTTAAGTTTATTTTTTTCTTTTTTAAAAAAAAGTATTATTTTTTAATACAGTTTTTCATTTTCAAAACATATGCATGGATAATTTTTTTAGCATTGACCCTTGCAAATTTTTCCCTCCCATTGATGGAAGGTAATCCAATAATAACATACTAAATTTTTTGCAAATGTTAGTTATCATTATTATTATTATTATTAATAAAGGATATCTAACAGTCATATAGCTTTAATTTATAGATTTAATTCATTAGCTGTATTTTAAAAATAAATTCACTAAGCCTTCCCATAAAATTCAGAGATAGGGCATTCTGTTGCAATGACAATTTAGAGTCTCAATTAAAACAGAGTAGAACAAAGTGGATTCTTTTTTTTTTTTTTTTTTTTTTTTTGCTGAGACAGTTGGGGTTAAGTAACTTGCCCAGGGTCACACAACTAGGGAATGTTAAGTGTCTGAGACCAGATTTGAACTCAGGCCCTCCTGACTTCAGGGCTGGTGCTCTACCCACTGCACCACCTAGTTGCCCTCACAAAGTGGATTCTTTAACTCTTTACTACTTTTATTCTTTTCTAATCAAAAACGCTATCATTTGTTAACTCAACTGTTCTACAACAATTAACTCTCTTATCCTCCTCCCTTTTCAAAAGCCTGTTATCCAGTTCTCTTTCCCAATCTTGTCCACTATGGTATTCATATCTATGTTGTCATGTTCTTAGAGTCATAGCTAAATCTTTCCTTCATTATCTATCAGAAAAAAAAAATTTCTCTCTCCTAGCCAAGTCCAGCCAACAGCCAATTAGTACTTAGTTCTCATGTGTTCATGTTTACAGAAACATATGTTCTATGTTTCTGTAAAATGAGCAAGGTGGTATTACCGTGCTCATCAAAATGGTTTTTGCAAGGTATCCTGTATAGACCATTCATCTAGGAGTCCAGATCTGGATTAAGTTCCTTCCTTGCCATTTACTAGCTGTTTAGACTTTGAGCAAGTAAGAGGTTTGGGACCTCAGTTTCCTCATTTGCCAAATACAGGATTTGGACTAGTTCTCTCGGGTCCTTTACTGCTTTAACATTTGAAGAGTCTACAATTTCCTTATCCCTCACTATGTGATGAGTGGCTTGGTTTATTATTTCTTCTCACCACAGGCTGTGACTGGGATCTGTCTGCATTTAAAAGGTGTATGAAAGAGACAACAGTTTTCCTGAAGAGAAAGTTAACTGTAAGAAAACAAATAAAGGGGCCTGATGGCTAGCAATACTTAGAATACTACTGACGTGGGGCAGAAAAATTGTTCTCCTGCCTTAGGAAGGACAGCACAGCTATTGATTTTAGAGGTAAAAATAATAACAAAATGAAGGCTATATTTGTTTTCTTGGGTGAGGGCCATGTCAAATTAAAAACACTATTTATATGTCACTTTGTGTCTCTGAAAGCAGCATTTCCAAATAGAGGTACAGAGCATCGTGTTGATTTTTTCCTTGGCTTAAGAAGCAGTTGAGACAGGCATGCTTTCACTGTGTTCCTTTGCCTCTTCTCCCTCCTTCGTTCCCTCCCTTCCTTCAGACCTACAACTTTAAGATACTTTGAGAATTCCAAAGGTACACAAGTTTCTTTGGAATGCTTATCTATCATACTGTAGACCTACTCTTCTCCCAAACACAGAAATAAGACAGAGACAAAAATAAGAGATCAGAAATGTAACTAGATGACAGATGAGACAATAAATTCAAAATCTGGCCAGTTCAAAGAAGGGAAGACCTATCTCCTCACTCTTGCAGAGGTAGTGGGTCTGGAATACGTGAGAAGCACTGCCTAACACCTTCAGATTTTTTTTCAGTGAATTGATTAGCTTTCCTGATTTTTTTTCTCTTTTTCCTCTTATTCTTTTTTGAAAATGTTTTTGTTACAGGGGATGGATGGCTCTTTGGAAACAGGGTGGGTGAGAGATAAGAGGGAGAAACTTAGGAGATGTGAAAACAAAAGATATCATTAAAAATCTAAGAATTTAAAAAAAAGGAAAAAAAAGCATGGCAGAGCCATTAAAATTGATTTGTTTTGGGGAGGTAAAAAATGTTTCCAAATATATGGGAAATTTGTTTTAAAAAGAAAAAGGGGGAAAAAGAAAATTGGGAAAGGAGAATGAGAGAAAAACACAGGAAACTGAAGTTGCAGAGAAGAACATGAAGAATAAAGGCTTGGTTGACACATAGAATTTAAGCAAAAATAGTTTGTCGTTTGCAATACCCTCTTTGCTGTGGATTAAGTATTATATTTGTATCATTAAAGGCTGTGCTTGCTCTTCCTTATGAAAAGAGATACATTTAGCCATGCAGAGCAAAATACTCAAAAAGATGGTGGGAACACCTGACACAGAGTGCAATTAAGTACTTCTAATTATTTCTCAGAAACGAGCAAATGATGTGCCATAATTCGTACAAGTAATCTTGAAGACAGCAATCATGTCTGCCTGCTCATTATTTAACAGGGAACAGAGGGTACTGATATAGCACACTGATAAAAACTGATAAATGTAAGAAACACCCGTTTTCCTGCCTGAGATAGGATCCATGTTAATTTACTTAAAAGCATACTGTTTTGTGTGGTGAATACTATAAATCTTGGGTGTCTTTAAAATGAAGGATTATTTACTTTAAGAGATGTTCTATGTTCTCAATAAGAATGATAAAAACAAATTACTCATTTTCCATTACCCTATACCCAGCACTTTGATGTTGAAAGTGCATGTGAACAGTTAATCCTCCTATGTATGAGTTTCCAGTGATTGGCAGTTAGTTCAGTGTTGTCCTGGGGAAGAGATCTAAATAAAAATCAGGCAAGGTATTTTATTTTTATCATTGTGGCTTTGAGACCAAATGTAAAAATAAATCAAATTAACTCTGTATATACTTTGAAAGTTTGGTTTCATATTTAATAACTTTTAACACGCAAAACATACTTTGGAGGGTTTTATGAACAGTAATTCTTTCTTTTCTAAGACAGCTTAAATAAATGCTCATCAGTAAAATGGAAGGATTTCTTTTAACTATAGAAAATATAAGTTCTTGTTCAGGAATTGCCACTGAAGGGCCATATTCCAATATTAAAAATATACACAATTTAAAGTGCTAGTGAGACATTTTTGTAGGCAGTTACTTATAGCCTCATCACTAAGAAGTAATGTGAAAGGTGACCTGTACTTTTTTAAACATGAACTGTTGGGTTATGTACTGAATAATAGTAGAGGCCAAGAGGCATTCAAGTCATAAATTATTTTAAGTGTAAGTGAGCGTGTGTGTGTGTGTGTGTGTGTGTGTGTGTGTGTGTACACATGCATACTTCTAAGTAAAGTCTCTCAGTTCAGGCATTATCCTTTAATTGAAAATGACTATGAAAAGCAGTAGGTGAAAAAAACTGCTTAAAAGTGATTCAATGATCAAGATCATCTAGCATTTGTAACAATCAATTGTTTTCCCCCTGCAATTTAAATTGCTAGAAAGTTTTGCTAAGTAGAAACCATGCACTCATCCAAAGGGACAACAATGAAGCTTTGTGGCCTCCACTGTTGGCTTGAAATGAAACTAGCCCTTGCCAAAACAATTTAGAACTTTGAACTTGGACACTAGGGCATTTTAACAAATTCAGTAAAATGGCAGCTTCTGCAGGCTTTATTAGACACAAAGAAATTTGAAGTGGCCAAGAACCACATGACTTTGGGCATTAAAAAGTACTGTACAGAAAACACTAGAAAGCAAGAAATGCTCGGGACTTAAATCAGATGAGATTTCACAAAACCTTAATTTTGGGGATTGGGGAAGTCAGAAAAGATGTCTTGGCTGGCACAAAAATTATTTAATAATGGACCCCCAAATAATTATAGGGCCCATAAAAATATGAGGCACAGAACATCAGATGGGAAAGGAGAAGATAAATTCTAGTTGGTCCATCAGCTTTCTGAAATGGAGCAATGCCTTCAAGTATTCCAGTATCTTTGTGTTCCTAGATTTAATTCATTTGTTCAATATTTATTGAATACTTATTTTGTGCAAGACAAATCCATATTGTGCTGAAAGTCTATTAAATTATCACTAATCTTGATGTTGCTATACCTAAAAGTAGTTTAACAGTATCTATTGGATGTATGAATGAAAATAAATTATTTAACTGAGTAAGCAATATGCTATAGTTTTATATATAGCATATTACAGTATATATATAGCAATATGCTCAATTATGGTATTCTTGAAGGGAAGCAATGACATAGATGATGAAAAACATCAAAAAATCCAAAATCCATTTACATTTTGACCCTGGAATTTATTACTGTGTTCCTATTCAGTCTCTGGGCCTTCTCAATGAACAAAATAATGAAATCATACTCAGAAGATGTGACTTAGAAGAAATTGGAATAAGTTTCTGCTTTTTCATTTTGCTTTTTTTTTTATCTGCTCCTCTCATAGTGTTGAGGATGAATTAGGACAGTACAAGTAAGTCTTCTGAAATGCTCAAATAAATGAACTTTCTATTGTATCTAAGGAGATGCTTTTTTTATATTTGGATTCCTTTGGGAGTAGTTATATTATTAATGGCCTTTCCCCCCAGTTGCTTTATTTCTTTGATGTTCTCCCATATCTTTGTTTCCTAACTAGTTAATTTTCTGTGGTTTAAGATAAAGGTTGTAAACAGTTGTGGGATTTTCTCCAAATTAAGGTGAGGCACCAGTCTAAGAAGACTTGTCTACCTTTGTTTCCCTCAAAGCAGAGGGGACTAGAGGGTAAAAAAAGTTTGATTTTAAAATAAATTTCTTGAAGAGACATTTAGTATTATTATATTTGATCTTTCAATGCTCTGTGAAAACTCTAGAGAAGACAATGGCACGAAAAAATTAAAGGTTTGTGTTATTGTTCAGTCATTTTTCAGTCTTGTCTGACTCCTCATGACCCCATTTGGGGTTTCCTTGACAAAGATACTGCAGCAGTTTGCCATTTATTTCTCCATCTCATTTTTACAAACGAGAAAAGTGAGGCAAAAAGGGTTAAGTGACTTACCCTATGTCATAGAAGTGGTAAGTGTCTGAGGCAAGTCCTTCTGACTCTAAGACCAGCACTCTATCCACTGAACCACCTAGTTGGTTTAGAGTTTATGAAAAGTTTGTAATCACGTTCTCAAAATCCTTTGCATTTCCTTGCCTACTTGCCTTTGCCCAGGCAATTTTTTCCCTGTCTGAAAAGTCTACTCTTGGTCCATCCCTACTCATAAAAAATTCTATGTATTGTTTAGATACAATTTTTACTTCCCCCTGATTTCCCCTTCTTTGTTTACTCAAGTCAGAAACAACATTTTTTTTCTATTCTGAATTTTATAGCATTTATAGTTTGTCATACTAGTTGTCTTTATATTTTAATTTTCAAATTTTCTTTTCTTTGTGCTTATTTAGGCTTTAGTTATTGGTTTTTCATTTTTCTAACTGCACATTCAATTCATTTTTTTTCCTATTTGTTAACATGTATTCTCAGAGAGATAATTTTTCTCCAAGGATTATTTTAGTTCTACTTCAGAAATTTTGGTTCTGTATTGTCACAATTATTATTTTCTTCCACTATTGATTTGTCCATTATTTGGGATGCCATTATTAAGTCTCCATTATTCTGTATTTTTTGCTTGTGTTCTCTGTATTATTACTTTCATAATGTTATGATCTGTCAATGATGAATTTATTATTTCTGCTTTTTTATATTTTGTAAAATAATTTCCCTGTGACCTAGGATATAGTCTATTTTGTACTATTTGTGCTGAAAAAATATTTTGTTCTTTTGGTCTTCCCATTAAGTTAATAATGCAAACTAGCATTTTTATTTTGTGTTAAAATTAGAAAGATGGCATGCATGTTATCTTATTTGAGACTCAGAGCCACTTAGATGGAGGTACTATTCTTATCCCTTTTTTATAAATGAAGAAACTACTTGCTCAAGATCCTAAAACTACTGTCTGAAGTCAGATTTGAACTCATCTTCCTGACTTCTTTTAACTACTATGCCAACTAGTTAAAGTAGACATCATAAATCTTTCAATTCTAAATTCTCCAAGTTTGTTCCCTTAGAATGTCAAGTCTTTTGCAAGTAGAGATTATTTCTTTCCTTGTATTGATATCCCTAGCTCTGAGGGGATTTCTGCATACAGCAGTCACATAATAAATGTTCTATGATATTCTTAAAATGCTAAAAAGCTAAGGAGTGAGAGAGAGGAGTTAAAGAAGAGAAGACTTTTAAATACTAGGCAGAGGGATTTAGATTTGATAAGACAGGAAGCACTGTGCAGAGCCAGAGGAAAAGTATTCTTATAGATGTTTTTATTTTAGAGCAGAGAGAGATTGGAAGCAAGAAGACCAGCTAAGAGATACCCATGAAGTATCATCTGTGGAAATGAAAAGAAAGAGAAACCCAAGACATGCTGTGCAGAAGCTTAATGACTAACTGCAAAGAGGGCAAGACTAACATTAAGTCTAACAAGAGTCTGAATGTGCAATTTACAGTAGGTTGGTTGAAAGCCAGAACAAAGAAATAACTCTTACATGTCCTTCTGAAAGTCAGGATTTAACAAAGACTTCAAGGACACTAGGGAGAGATATATTAGGTTTCCTTCACCTCCAATAAGTGAGATACTTTGCAAACAAAACAAAACAAAACCAAACCAAATTGTCAGTTTTGCAACCCAGACAGTAAAGTGGCATCAAGTTATAATATGAACAAAACTTTTCATTTATTATGTGAATGGCATTTATTACCACCATTCTAAGTGCTTTGTAAAAAATATTTCACCTGTGTTAATACCAATGAATTAGCTTTACAAAGGACAGGGGGTCCTTGGAACAAAGTTTCTCAAATTCTTTTATTTATGTATCACATTGGCAAGGCAAAAGTCCCATTGACTTTAGGAAAGTTAGGTGGCAGGGTAGATAAAATATCAGACTCAGGGTTACGAATCCTTGGGTTCAAATCTGAATTCAGACACTAGTTATGAGACCCTGGGTAAATCACTTAATTCACGTCTACTTTAGTTCTCCCATTTATAAAATGGAGATAAGTGTAGCTACCTCCTAGGTTTGTGGTAAGGATAAAGTGACAAACATTTAAAAAGCATTTGTAAACCTTAAAGTACTAGTTTTTTGTTTTTGTTTTTGTTTTTGTTTTTTTTTTTTACTTTCCACAAACACATAAAATGAGGAATTTACCCAGCTAAGTAACCATTGTGGTGTTTATTTTAAAATATATGTTTTGGATGTTTTTTAATTTAGTTTCAAATATACAGCTGGAAATGCAATTAATAATTTTTGGCTACTGGACCCAGATGGTTCTGAGGAAGAAAATCAGACTAGTGACTCTGCAGAGTTTACACTCATTTAACTCCAACTCACTTCCATGTCATGTCATCACTTCCCTGATGTCTAAGAATAAAGGACAAACAACAATATCTGGGAGTATAGCTGCTTCTATGTTTTTCTGCTTTTTTTCTTTTCTTTTCTGTTTCTTCCTTTTTCTCCCCTCTTTCCTTCCCTCAGTCTACATAAGGTATCATGCCCTTACCTATGGGCACTCTGCCTAGTGGAATGTAAATTGCCATCAGTGAAACCTCACAAGGACCTTGCCTTAAACTCATATCACTCAGGGTCTCATGGATTGACCTAAAACAGGCCAGACCTCACTTTGTTATAGTTTGGGTCCTGATTGTCTCTGAGTGAATTTAAATAGCATTTGTTTCTGTTTTAGCCAGAAATCTTATCTTCCCTTCCCTGATTGACATTTTTCTTTTTCTTTCTTTTTGTTTTTCCTCAATAGATAAGAGATCATGCTCAGCCTCATTTCTTACCTAGCCTAAATCACTGATTGATGCCTCAGAGAGCAATTAAAGACCTTACTTTAAAAAGGCCAAAGTCTCCCACTGCATCCAGGGCTATCTCAAGGTATGTCTTGCTCCTGGACTCTGATGACTCAGGAGGAGAAAGAGAGGCAGGTGACTTTGCACAGCCCTTCCCCACTTAAATCTAATTCACTTAAATGCTGTGGCATTGCCTCCCTGATATCCTGATCCTCTTTGAGAATGAAAGACAAATATGAAAAGGTGCTCCAAATCACTACTGATCAGAGAAATGCAAATTAAGACAACTCTGAAGTACCACTACACACTTGTCAGACTGGCTAAGATGACAGGAAAAGATAATGATGAATGTTGGAGGGGATGTGGGAAAACTGATACATTGTTGGTGGAACTGTGAATGGATCCAGCCATTCTGGAGAGCAATTTGGAGCTATGCTCAAAAAGTTATCAAATTGTGCATACCCTTTGACCCTGCAGTGTTTCTATTGGGCTTATATCCTAAAGAGATCTTAAAGGAAGGAAAGGAACCCACATGTGCAAGAATGTTTGTGGCAGCCCTTTTTGTAGTGGCTAGAAACTGGAAATTGAATGGATGCCCATCAACTGGAGAATGGCTGAATAAATTATGCTATATGAATGTCATGGAATATTTTTGTTCTGTAAGAAACTACCAGCAGGATGATTTCAGAGAGGCCTGGAGAGACTTGCATGAACTGATGCTAAATGAAATGAGCAGAACCAGGAGATCATTATACACAGCAACAACAAGACTATATGATGATCAATTCTGATGACATGGCTCTTCTCAACAATGAGATGTTTCAAACTAGTTCCAGTTGTTCAGTGATAAAAAAAAAAAAAGTCATATACACCCAGGGAGAGGCCTGTGGGATCTGAGGTGGACCACAACATAGCATTTTCATACTCTCTATTGATATTTGCTTGCATTTTGTTTTCCTTCTCGGGTTTTTTTTTCTTTAGATACAATTTTTCTTATACATCAAGATAACTGAATAAATATGTATACATATATTCAATTTGTCATGTATTTTAACATAATTAACATGTATTAGACTTCCTGCCATCTAGGGGAGGGGATAGGGGAAAGAAGGGAAAAATTTGTAACAGAAAGCTTTGCAAAGGTCAATGTTGAAAAATTACCCATGCATATGTTTTGCAAATAAAAAGCTTTAAGAAAAAAAAAAAGAGAGAGAAAAAGGAAAAGACAAAGAACAAAAAATTTACCTCACTCCTCTCATTTGAAAAATGGAGATAACTGAATCTACCTTCCAGGTTTGTGGTGAGGATAAAGTGAGAAAAATTTGTAGAGGATTTGTAAATCTAAAATTTCTATAAAACACTAGCTATTACTTATTTTTGCCACAAACAAGTATCATGGAGACTTTATCATGGAGTGGTTACCATTAGTAACCACTGTTGTTCCCATTTTAAAATACACATCTTGGATTTTTAAAAAATATATACATTCAAATATGCAGGAAGAAATGGAATTTAAAATTTCATTTTGGGATGATTTGCTCCTTGTACTTCTACCTGGAAAGTCAGTTAGAAGGTCATCAGTAATCCAAGAACAGGGCTTTCTAACTCATTGCTTTAAAGGATGGCATCCTACTGTATGTCAACTAGGTGGTGTTGGACAGAATACCAGGCTTAGACTCAGGAAAACTCATTTTCCTGAGTTAAAATCTGACCTCAGATACCTGTCACTTGATCTCATTTGCTTCAGTTTCTTCATTTGTAAAATAAGCTGGGGAAAGATATAGCAAACTAACCTAGTATCTTTTCCCCTCCCAAAATCAGACAAGACTGAAACAAATGAACAAAAACAAATTCTATTCTAGAATACCAGCATGAATGTTGGGGTAAATATAAAGCCTCCTTCTCCAGGTACAGAAATATATTGAGTGATGGTAACATCATGCAATTCGCTGTAATGTGATTTTTAAAAAATTTTTTTGACTTCCTTTTTTTCTTTTTCAAATAATGGTTAACTGAAAGTTTGTCTTTAGTTAATATTGAAGTCCTCTGTCCAAAACTGGTCCAATGGATGAGGTTCTGAATGGTGGGTGTGGTGGGTAGCATGAAACTGGAACATGGACGAAATTGTTCCCTGGGGCAAACAGGGAGAAGACAGTCTAGCTCCTTGATCCCACCCTCTGTGGAGGTCATCCAATCAAAAATCCAAGTTATGTCAAGCCCTTGAGCTCTACCCCTCTGTGTAGTCTTGGGCACCTTGCTATATTCTGTCAGAAATCCCAGTCATGTCACTGAGATTAGTTTCCCTATAAATGTACTCATGGCCCATGCCATGTATACTGCCCTCTTTCTTTTCTACTGTGTAATTGTGAGTTCCACCAAAAAACTTGTCTTTTATATGCCTTCCCACTCTACTTCATATTTACCATTCCTGATGTCTATCGATTGTATCTCTTCCATTTTTTCTTATAACCTCTTCTCTTAAATAAACCTATCTTTTACTAAAGAGAATGGCCATGATGCTTTTCCATCATGTAGTGCCACATCATTTGCTAATCAACCACATTACTATAGGATGTGAAAATATACTTCATGCCTTAAACAGTCCCTAAATAAGAAGCCAGAGGAGAAATATGAAATGTCCCTGACTTGTTGGTAACATATAAGTCTCCCCTTTCAATGAGTGTTTTTGTGAATCCTCTACATGGAGTTTAATTTGTAAGCTGACTTGGTTTACCTATAGAATTTGTTTAATCAGGTTTATTTATGCTTGGAATTATGACTACTTAAGTTTGTTCAAATTTTATGACATTGAAGGAAACACTGGATTAATGTATTTAACTTTTCTTTTAAGTTTTATGCCTAAGAGGAATGAACAAGATTGCAATATGTAAAAGAACTATTTCTCTGTCACTCTGATATATAGTTATTTGGCTTGTAAGAGGAATTGTTAGAACCCTAATGGTGGTTCAGGTTTATTGTTTTCTCTGAGGCCTGAACTTTATACTTGAGTATAATAAGAAAACTTAGGTTTTTACCTTTATATAATTTCTCTTTTGTGGTAAACCTATCTTGGCAGCATTTACATACTACATGAATTCAGAGATGAGATATATTTTTCCTTAACATAGCCCCTAAAATACTAGAAAATACATTTTCCCTGATGATATATTATAACCATTGCTATTAGAAGAGGCATAAGAAGAAATGAGAGTGTGGAGATGGTAAGGCTAGCTCTTAGTAGGTACTGTAAAACCTCAGAGAAGTGAAAGTCCTTTCTAACAAGGAATAAGAAACCAGGAAATGGCTCTCTCACCATAGATGTAAACTTCTAAGTCCAAACTCCCTGCTCTAGAATCATCATAGAGGTTTCCCCTAACTGTCAAAGACTGACCAGATCTTCTAAGCACAGCACCTTTTAAAAAAATTTTTTTTAAAGAATTTTGCCTAGAGGGGTAGGGAAAATTCAGATAAAGCAAGGTGAATTAAGGCTTAAATTAGATAGAAAAGGGAGATAGGAGAAGAATAAGAAAATTTAAAGAATCAAAGCTTATAAAGGCCTTTATAGTCAAAACCAAATTTTTTTCAGTATCAAGGTATGGCTTTGAGTGTTTGACCATAGGGAAAGCTAATCACTGCAGAACTAATGCTTTCAAACTGTCATGCTGGAGAAGACTTTTGAGAGTGCCCTGGACAGCAAGGAGATCAAGTCAGTCAATACTTAAAAGAAATTAATTCAGGCCATTCACTAAAAGATCAAATAATCAAGCTGAAGTCCGAATATTTTGACCACATAATGAGAATAGTAGAATCATTTCAATAGACTCTGATATTAGGAAAGATTTAAAGCAAAGGAAAAGTGGATGGCAGAGAATGACATGGATAGATAGTGTCATGTAAGCAACGATAAGAGCTTGGACAAAATTCAGGAGATAATGGAGGGCAGAAGATAGAATGGCTTGACATGTTATGTTCCAAGCAGTTACAAAAAAGTCAGAATGAGCTTTAGAGCAGGAAGAGATTTAAGAGATTTTCTAGATTCGCCTCCCCACATTTTACTCGTAAGAAAAAACAACAACAACAACAAAAACAAAACAAAACAACCCAGAAACCTAGAAGGTAAATACATATTTTGACCAAAGTCATTAAAGTATAAATTTGACATTTTATTCCCCATCTTACCCCACCTTGTGAGATAGGGATTGAATATAATATTCAAAATTCTTTAAAAATTTACTCTAACAACTTAGTGTTGGTTATACAAATTACATCATAACATTTCATGGAAACTTTATCTCTTTGATTCAGTTCAATTCAATAAATATTAAAATCCTCCAAGCAAGGCATGGAGCTAGGAACAGAATGCTGATTGTTATTCAGTCATATTTGTCTCTTCACCATAGGATTTTCTTGGCAAAGATTCTGGAGTAGTTTGCCATTTTCTTCTCATTTTACAGATGAGAAAACTGAGGCAAATAGGCTTAAGTGACTTGCCCAGTTAGTAAATGTCTGAGGGCTAGATCTTAATTTAGGTCCTCTTGAGTGGGGGAGGCAAGGTGAAAGGGGGGCAGCACAGTACTCTTTTCACTTCTCTACCTAGCTGTATAATCATTGTACAGTGAATATATAAACAAAAAAATAAGCAGGCCTCAGTTCTTGAGCTTATATCTACAGGTGAGTTCAAGGGTAAGGAGACAATAGATGATGGAAAATGCCAGTAATGAGAAAAGGAAGAGAAGTTCCAGGATATAATTTGTAGAAGACCATGAACTACAAAAATAATCTCAAAAGCATGACCTAAATATGAATAATGAGGAAAGGGCTAGTTTGAGAGACCTGTCTTTAAATCTTTCAGCATCTGATACTGAAGTATAAAATAATTTGGAACATTGATAGTCTAGAGTTCTTCCCTTATTTAACCTTAAAGTACTTTGTAGATTTTTAATAATAAAGCTAATAGATGAAAAGCTAGAGAGAGTATAAATTGTCAAATTTATACTCTCTCTAGCTTTTCATCTGAGACCAAAGTTGATTAAAAGCTCTAAATAAACTTGACAACTCCTACATGTAAATGGTATCAGAACTATTTTCCAGATGCAGAAAATGAAATGAGTTGAGTGAGGTACTAAATGCCAGATAATGAGTTCATACTAGAGCTTGAAATAGAGGTTCAACTTCTAACCCTTCCTTAACTGAGCTCAAAAACAACACACAAGAATGAAGTTGGATTGTTAAAGTCAATTTAGAAACCATTTCACAGTATATCCTTCTCCTTTTAGGGGCCCAAAAGGATTCTGCTGAGCGCTATCTGCCATTGTTTTAGAATTCTGACTTTAGGTTGCAAATGAGGTCATGCTTTTTCCTTCCCACTTATTATTCACTGGTTAATTGTATGGTAGCTCCAAATCACTTCTTACTTACCCTTCATAGTGTCAGAATATGGTGGAAAGAGCATAGGACTAAGAATCAAGAAACCTGAGTTTTAGTTCTGTTATTAGTTAGATATTGGATTTGGGCAACTGTAAATGGAAAAAAAAATCACTAGATTCTTTTTCTCAGGGATTCCCTTTTAACTCTAATATCCTATATTATTCTGTAATTCTATAATAGTCTATTATATAATATATATATATGTGTATATATATATATATGAAGGTTAAAACCTCTGATTTTTGGACAGTTGGTAAGGAGTCACCATCATACACTTAAAATGAAGGCAAGATTCCATTTCCATTTAAGACTAGTAAACAACCATTAACTCATATACTGCATTGCACCCCACAATATTGAGAAAACTGGACAAACTTCCTAACACACTGGATGAGATTTCTAAAAAGACATGAATAAGAGTTGCACAGGATGGAAAGTTTTAGGCTAAGTGCTTTTTTACAAATATAATCTCATTTAATCCTCATAACCCTGTGGCATGGGGTACTGTTATTATCTCCATTTTACAGTTGAGGAAACTGAGTCAGACAAATATTAAATGATTTAACCAGTTACACAGCTATTAAGTGCTTAAGGCTTAATTTGAACTCAGTTCTTCCTGACTCCAAGCCCAACACTCTATCATCTGTGCCACCCTAATGGGCTAGATTAGCACACAGAATAGAAGGAGCTTCTCCACTTTTGGAGTGAGCACACACACACATTAATAATAAAAGTACTCAGATCTATTCAAGTTACTAGGTACTTCTACTGACATTAGGTTCTATAAAATTATGATTCTTCCAATTATTTTTTCCAGTAAGAGCTAGTATAGAAATATTAAGCATTAACTGGAAAGTAATCTCTTCCTCCTCAGATTTTCCTGTAACACATTTTCCTATATTTCTCTATTGCCTTTATTACTACTCTCTACTTTGCATCACCATCTATTTGTTTGCACAGTGTTTATACCATTAAACTATAGGCTCCTTGAGGACAAGATTTTCATCTTTGTAACCCCTATACACAAGACCATATAAACAGCATACTTTTTTTTTTTTGGCTGAAGCAATTAGGGTTAAGTGACTTGCTCAGGGTCACACAGCTAGGGAATGTTAAGTGCCTGAGACCAGGGTACTCTATCCACTGTGCCATCTAGTAGCCCCCTAAACAGCATGCTTTTAATAAATGTTTTCTAAACTTCATTGCCTCAATTGTCACTAATAAATATTTTAACAATACCTCCACTTTTTGCTATGAAAGACAGTATCTTCCCAAAATGGTAGAACTGATTAATCTGAGGCTCGCTATCAGATATTTTCTCTTAGAGAACAAGAAACATTCCTTCTATGTAGTACACTTTCCATAAAGGTTCTATCCCTGGTGACTTGTAACACTCACTCATATTACTCTCAAAATACAAAATAGCAACATTTTACCTGGGAAACAGACAGTGTCACTGATAGTGTTTAGAACAAGGCCATAAAACATATAATGAAGCCATGGAGTTCGATAAGCAACATAATTACTTATCAGCTAGCAAATGTGAAGCTGTCAGACTGACCTCCAAACACTGAACAATTCAATGACATTAACCTCTTCTTCGGATGAAGCTGCAATCATTAGATAATCTCTCACTGATACCTTTTCGAGTGCTACCACATATATCTAGGAGCATTCTGACAGACTCTGAAGAAACAATTCATTATTTCATGTTAAAAGAAGCCATTAATGGTGCCATATTTTTAAAAGAGGCCATCAAATCTTGTTTTTCATTCTATCACCTTTATTTTTCATTTGGCCAAAAAGAAAATGCATATTAGACAATATTTAGAAATTAACTCCTTGAAAATGACCCTATTGCCCGCAAATGCACACACACATTTTCATACCCACAAATACAGAATACAGGCTCTGTGTTTGAGGACAAGGTGGCAAAAGGAGAATGTTCGAATTGTTTCAAACAAGATCCCTCATGAGAGATTCATGAGGATGTTTCCGTTTGCCCTCAATGCGAATACACAGAAGTTACACTAACATTAGAGCAGTGGGAAACTTGGCAGATTGGGTGAGCATGGGGTTTGTGCAAAACCCTTTTCCGGTTTCAGTTTGAATGGGTTCCCAGGAAGTGTCAAGTTTGAACAAATCCAAAAATTTTACAATAAAGGGTAGCCAAAACTGCTGAGCTTCACCTGATTCTGGGTCAAAACCATGCAGAATCTACTGAGTTTCACCTGGTGGATAGCCAACTTGATTGTATCTTTCAGACAACTTCAATGAAAGGGCTCATAAGACTTTAGAAATTTTGGGATGAACGTGCCTTGAGCCTTGGTTTTGGAATGTCAGAGTTGGACTTTGGAAAAAAAAAAAGCAAGTTTCACTTAGCACAGAGGTTTTGTTACAAGTTATTAGTATAAATCTAGTATGGGAAACATTTTTTTCTGAGCATCCCAAACTATTAACTTTTAACTAACTTGTTCCTGAGAAGTTGCTATTCTTAGGTTATATAACTCAAGTACTTTGTAGACATTAACTCTTCTCAGGCCATTAGCATACTATTTTAGTGTACTGGAGCAATAATTTAGTGACCATTATTCTAGCAATCAAAGACTGACTCTACTTCCCCCAGTGACTTTATTTGCCAAGACAGTGAGGCTTACCAAGCAGAATCTGGCAGACAACACTAACAATAATCTAGGTCAGGGGTTGTTTACTTTTCTTTGGGTCATCCTTTGGCAATCTCATTAAGCCACTAATCTCTTTTCTGAGCAATGTTTTAAAATGCATAAAATAGACTATATGAGGCTACAAAGGAAACCAATTATATTGAAACATACATGAAACTATTGAAAAATTAACAGATACCCTGAAATCTATTCAGGCATCCTGTGGACCATAGGTTAAAAAACCTTGTTCAAGGTCTCATTAAAAAAAAACAAAACAAAACAATAAGCAATCATTAAATCAGACAAATAAGATAAGCTTCCACATTTCAATCCTCAGGCTATAATTTCAATAGAATTCTGCTTAGTTTCCTATACAGATGCTTTTCTACAGAATGGTAACATTTGTAGGAATTTCTTATAGTGTGCACTGTTAGGATCTGACATTTTATAGGGATAGGAGCAGTGTCAGCAATCTCCCTAAGTGCCTGAGTCAGTTCTAGGAAAAAGATGTCTTTTGCCAAATGGTCAGCAAGAGACGTGTTGGAAAAGTGGAAAGACAGAAACATGTAACATTACATTGGCATGTAAATCAAAGCTGAAAGCAGGAATTAAGTTTTTATGATCTAAATGAATCACTGCAAGCCTACAGAGAATATTACTGACTGTAAGAATGACCTCGTCTTCTCACTGAGCAGGGATCAGGTCTACCTCTGTGCTCTTTAAAACATTTTAAGGCATTGTCAATGTCCCTAAGTATAAAATTAATTATAGCCATTGAAGATACATGCAGTACTTTTTATAGGTATGTTGCCTAAAAAATTGCTTTTATCAAATTACATTTCAAATGGTTTAAAAAGCTCACTATCTTATATAATTCTATGGTGAATTCCACAATAGAGTACATGGTTTATCACTGAGATTTTAAAATCAGATTTTCTGAAAGGCATTGTTATCAATATAATTTGTTATCAACATAGGCATTGTTATCAATATAATTTATTGTGGTGATCACTAAATTTCATTTCTCTACTTCTCATACTGATAGAATCAAATAATCATATAAAGAAGTAGAGATGGAAAAGCATGAGTTCCTATTATTTAGCCATATTCCTAATCTTTTTATTGTGGTACCAAAAGGTATCTATGTCATTTGGATAGTAGGGGTTTTTTTTGTCAATATTGAATTTTTCTCTTTTCTAATTAAGAAAATTCTTCCCAAGTTTCCTCTGATATTTTGGAACCTCGTAATAATTCTTATAAATTTGCTAACTCTTCCCTGAACACCATCACAACTTAGCATTAAAATTCAGGAAAACTTATATGATTCAAACATTAACAAAGTCAAAAGGATTTGACTTGAATTAGAAGCACTAATTAAAGGAATTGATTTAAAAAGCAGGTAAACTTAAACAATAACAATCATGTAATTGGTCAGTCAAGAAACATTATTTAATATAACTTGAGAAAAAAAGGCATTCATCATTTCAAATTATAATTTAAAAAAAACAAAAACAAAAACATCCCTTTTGCCTTCAAACTAAAAGGCAAAGTTTGTTATTGCTTAAATAGTAACCCCTAGGCCAGTCTACCTTGCTATATATTTTTTATTGTAAAAATTAGAATAGCTTATAGTGTTTTCATCAGAGTGCCCTGTAGATTAGTAACAGAAAAAGTGAAGTAAATCATTTTCTGCTTCTGTTCCATTAAAGCTGGTCATGCGGGGCCTTTCTGGTCATATTGGATTTGAAAAGTGTTTTAATCTTCAGTGACTTCAACTATCTGAAAGACTGTTATTCAGATACTTCTGTACTATGACAAAGAGAAAACAAGTCATAGATTTTAGATTTGAGAACAATGGGTAGAAATTACAGTCAATACAGATTGTGAATCAGAATCAGTAAATACTTTGTCAGAGGTGTCTAATCAGTTAAATGGGCTAGAATTGGACATATTCAAACAATGGCTAGATAATCATGTGTCCAATCTGCTATAAAAGTCATTTCTGGACTCTATGATTAATTGCTAGCTAGTTGATTTCTAAGGTTCTTTTTAATTGAGAAGTCTGGCTTTAGCACAAGGAAGACTTGGGTTGAAATCACATCTTTAATACAAATTGGCTATGTGATGTTTAAATGGTCCTTTGTCATGTCAATACTTTAGGCAACAGTGTAAGACTAGAGATTGTAAACAATATGATGTGTTGCACTGAAGAAGGAATTTTCTCATATAAGGAATTCCCTACATTGATAAAATCACCACTTCCTTTGCTTTTCATTATGATTTAACAACACTGGCTCCTGGTTTATGCCTTTTTCTATTTTGTCTCCCTTTGTTCAGGGGGTGACTGTTATTTATGCTGATGACTTACCTGACATTCCAACTTCAGTTACTTGTCTTTAAGTCCACTGATATTTTTCTGTACCACACTTAAGTTACCTAGCAGCATGGTAAGAACATGGACATTACAAGATCTTGAAGTTCATATTGTCCTTCTCATCTAACACTTTTCTATTTTCCATGACAAATGGCTTTCATTGGAACCTCCAAATATTCAGCCAAATTCTTCTTTGTGCTTTCTTATCAATAAAAAATTGTCATTCCTTTCTGATTTCACTACCCTGTTAACATTGCTTTCATTCATCCAATAGAATTGTATTAATTCTTCTTTCATATTTTATCTGGTGTTTCCTCTATCTCATTTCTACTATCAGTCTAACTTCATTCCTGAACTATTTCAGTGTCTGACCTGGTCTTTCTACCCATCTTCCTATTCTTTAAGGCACTGAGAATGCCATCACCAGATAATATTCCCCAAATAGCTTTTTTTTTAAAAAAAAAATCATGTTACTATATCAATATATGACTATGTGTCATCAGGGGAAGGCATTGGGGGGGAGAATTGGGACACAGGGTTTTGCAAGGGCTAATGTTGAGGAATTGTCCATGCATATGTTTTGAAAAATAAAAAGCTTTAATAAAAATAAATAAATAAAAATCATGTTACCCTCCTACTCAAAAAAAAAATCTTCCATAGCTCAAGCCCATAAGAAATAGAGTAGTTGATCAGTGGAACAGTATAGGATCACAGGACAAACTAGGCAATAACTATAGCAATCTAATGTTTGATAAACCCAAAGACCCCAGATTTTGGGATAAGTATTCACTATTCCACAAAAACTACTGGGAAAATGGAAACTAGTGTGGAAGAAATTAGGGCTTGACCCACATCTAACACCACATACCAACATAAGATCTAAATGGATTCATGATTTATATATATATAGAGTGATATTATAAGCAAAGTAGAGGAACATAGGATAATTTACCTCTCAGACCTGTGAAGAAGGAAGGAATTTATGTCCAAAGAAGAACTGGAACTCTTAACTGAACACGAGATATATAATTTTGACTATATTAGTTAAAAAGTTTTTGTACAAACAAAACTAATGCAGACAAGATTAGGAGGGAAGCAATAAATTGGGAAATCATCTTTACATTTAAGGGTTCTGATAAAGGCCTCATTTCTAAAATATATAGAGAATTGTCTCATATTTATAGGAATTCAAGCCACTCTCCAATAGATAAATGGTCAAAGGATACAAACAGACAATTTTCAGATGATGAAATTAAAACCATCTCTAGTCATATGAAAAGTTGCTCCAAATCACTATTGATCAGAGAAATGCAAATTAAGACAACTCTGAGGTACCACTACACACCTGTCAGATTGGCTAAAATGACAGGAAAAGATAATGATGAATGCTGGAGAGGATGTGGGAAAACTGGGACAATGATACATTGTTGGTGGAACTGTGAACGGATCCAACCATTCTGGAGAGCAATTTGGAACTATGCTCAAAAAGTTATCAAACTGTGCATACCCTTTGACCCAGCAGTGTTTCTATTGGGCCTATATCCCAAAGAGATCTTAGAGGAGGGAAAGGGACCCACATGTACAAGAATGTTTGTGGCAGCCCTTTTTGTAGTGGCTAGAAACAGGAAACTAAATGGATGCCCATCAATTGGAGAATGGCTGAACAAATTATGGTATATGAATGTTATGGAATATTATTGTTCTATAAGAAATGACGAGCAGGATGATTTCAGAGAGGCCTGGAGAGACTTGCATGAACTGATGCTGAGTGAAATGAGCAGAACCAGGAGATCATTATACAGGCAACAACAATACTATATAATGATCAGTTCTGATGGACATGGCTCTCTTCAACAATGAAATGTTTCAAACCAGTTCCAATTGTTCAGTGAAGAAAGCCATATACACCCAGAGAGAAGGATATGAAATGTGGACCACAACATAACATTTTCATGCTCTTTATTGATGTTTGCTTGCCTTATGTTTCCCTTCTCAAATTTTTTTTTCTAGTAGATACCACTTTTCTTGCACGGGAAGATAACTGTAAAAATATGTATGCCCATATTCGATTTGTCAAGTATTTTAACATAATTAACATAATTTGTAGTAGACTTCCTGCCATCTAGGGGAGTGGTGGGGATTAGGGGGGAAAATCTGTAACGGAAAGCTTTGCAAGGGTCAATGTTGAAAAATTACCCGTACATATGTTTTGCAAATAAAAAGCTTTAATTAAAAAAAAAAGAAAAAAAAGAAAAATTACCCATGCATATGTATTATAAATAAAAAGCTTCAATAAAAAAATAAAAAATAAAAGATCAAGCCCAACCCCTTTAACTCCTTATTCAAAGGTCTACCATTGTGTGGTAAAAAGTATGTTAAACTTGAAAGGGCCTAGTTTTGAATATCACTTTTGAGATTAGCTGTGTGACACCACTGGCAGGACATTCAAACAATTCTAAGATCAATTTCCTTTTTCTGCAAAATGGGGGTAATATCCACAGTCATAGAGTTCACAATTATAATTAAATGATATAGTGGATATTAACTTTAAAGCACCATATAAATGTCAGCTGTTATCTGGACCCAAATCTCTTTCCAAAATTATCGTCCATTATTAGTCTTAGATCCAGAACTCAGTAACTGTGTGACATATCCCTATATAAATCTCTTATTCTTTCTTAGTTTCAGTTTTCTCATCTGTAAACTAAACTAACTAAACTAGAACCAGTAATACTTGTGATATCTTCTAAAAGAGGTTTTTGAGTCAATTAATTAATCTACAAGAATTTACTAGGCAGCTATTATGTGCCTGGAACTCTACCAGGTCTAGAGATAAAAGAATATCAAATGAAATGTTCCCCACTCAAATGAGATATCTGCAAAGTTATAGCACAATGGAGGCACACAAGAGAGGCTATATAACGATTTCTTCTCCCTTCTTTGAGAAATGTGCATAGATAAATAGATCTATCTATCTATCATATAAACTAAAAAAAGATAAAAACAAGGCATTTGAGGGGATAACAAAAGCTCAGGTAGTGAAAGGTTTTAAAAACTAAGCAGAAGTGTTTATATTTGATCCCCCAAATCAATGGAATTGGTTGAATAGGGGAGTTACATTGTCAGATCTGTTCTTAAGGAAAATTACTTTTTTAAAAACTATAGGATGGCCTGGAGGGGTAAAAAATTTTGGGTCAAGGAAATCATTCAAGAGGTGAAGTTTTGGGGAAAAGATAAGAAGTTCAGATTTATACATGTTGAATTTTACCTCAAAAGCATTTAATTTGATATGTTCAACATGCAATTATGATGCGGTATTGAAACTCAGGAGAAAGAAAGATCTGGAAGTTATCTGCATAGAGATGGTAATAAAACACATCGAAATTGATGAATTTACTGAGAGAATGTGGAGCAGAAAGAGAAAAGAACCTAATGAAAGAACCTGGAGGAATACTCACACTTAGAATGTGGCATAGACCATGAGCTAGTAAAGAACACTGAGAAGGAGGAATAAAATCATTAGGAGGAAAATAAAGTATAGTAGGGGATGGGAACAAACTTACTTCTAGAGGGATTGGCCTTGGAAAGGCCAAGAATCACTTCCTTTTCAGAGACAAGGGCAAAACAAGATGTCAAGAGGATTTAAGATGAAAAGAGTATGAGAAGGATTTTCTACTTAATGGCCTCAATTTTCTCATTAAAGAGGCAATCTTTACCTGAGAGAAAAAGGGAAAGGGAAAGGGAAAGAATGGGAAGCTTGAATAGGGAAGACAGGATTTGGGAGAGTTTCTAAAAATAATGAGAAAGGGAATCAATTGGAAATTTCCTTGCTGCAGTAAGGTACAGTTGACTCTGGAGTAAAGCTGATGGTTTTGTGCATCTCTGCCTCACTTAAATCCAATTTACATACAAGTGAAGACATCATCCACGTTGTCACTGATCCTCTTCAAAAACAAAGCACAAATGACAAGGATCCAGATGAGATTTCGATAATGTAAATTCTTAATGCACCCAATAACAGGATTGTGAAATTTCTTCAAGATGTGTTCAGGAGTTTAGGAATAAAAGCAGAAGAGTTGTGTGAGAGAAATCCAGGGCTGAGCTTTTAGTTAAGCAAATATCATATAAAAAATTGAATTGATATAGTTTTTCAGTATTCATTCTCACCTGTAGTCAGTCAGAAGTGCTCTATCTTCCCTGAATACAACTTGTTTTATTTTCAACTCTGTCTAATGCTTACACCAGTCCCACCTCCTTATTGACCATATGAATCCAATATACCCAACCCTAAGTGAATTGCATTCTTTTTTTTCCTTGAAGCCTTCTGGGCAGCTTGGGAGCCCACAATGTATCTGGGGAATGTCAATTCAGTTATTGGGACAGTACCAATTATGACTTCTTAGGTAAAATGCACTGAAATAGTCTTAACTATGAGTTGATCTAAGCATCACAGATTGCAGCAATGACCCAAATAGAGCTTAGTTTATATAGAGAAGATTATCTTGATTTAGAGGAATATACCACTGGTCTTACTAGGCTATTTTTATGAGTGATTTCAATGGAATGCTTTTCAACTGAGCAAGTGGCTTAAATTTTATATTTTTACAGATTTTTATTACTGAAGATGATGCATTTTTTTCACTCCCTTAACTTTGATCTGAGCAATGAGTAATTTTAAAATAGTATACAAGTTTTTTATACTTTAACTACAGTGTTGCCAGAGGTCAATAAATGAACTCAAGAGCTTGATTAGAATTCTAGGAGCCATGAAATACCTATCATTCAGTTGAATATACTGCTAAATACATTACATGTGTTTATTACTATGGCATACAGAGCCAAATGATTTCACAATGCTGCAGCATTAAAATAATTACTAAGAATTTTAATTTAATGCTTTTGCTTTATGGTAATCATTGCTAATTAAAGTATCTCATAACTATATATTGATTAAATAATCATGGTAAAAAGCTAATTCATTTAAACAATTTTATTTTTCTCATGGTAACAATTTAAGGTCTTAATAATTCCTAAGGGAAAGCCTGGAAAATAAGAATTTAGAATCCCAGTTGACCCTCAAAATGATTAGCAAGCAAGAAAAGTAAATATAAATAAACAAACATCCATTGATTGGTTGGTTGGTTGGTGGGTTGATCTAGATTTTTGCTTGGAGGCAACAAGTTTTTATCATGCAAATGTTAAATTATATATCATACCTTTGAATTATTTTTATTCAGGTTTTTAAAAACAACTGAATTCACAAAAGGATGAGTATGATACTCTCTAATTTTAAAGAAAACATAGCTATATACTGAAGGGTATCACCCAAAATTAAAAAGCGAGAATATCCCCCAAAGGTCTATCACAAATGCAGTGAGTGCATCATTTTCTCAGCAGGATCTGAGCTAATGACTATTAAAATTTCTCATCCACTTGTAATGAAGGCTTGCTTTGCTACTTACAAACTATTTTTTCTTTTTCATTTATATATATATAAAACACATCTTTGAATGACAGATTCAAGATGGACCAGTTTTGCTAATGAGTGATTATCCCTTGCCTTTCCTTTGGAATCAGGACTAAAAACTACTTGAAAATTTAATTGTTGGGAACTTGATCTTCTAAGCATACAATGAAACCTGATCTCATTTTCCATTCAACCCAACTTTTTTTGGAAGTTGTGAGATAAATAAATATGTGAAAGAAACTCTCAAGATTTAAATGCATATCAATTAGATCTTATATAGTTTAATACTTAAAATTTCAGCATAATCCTGAGATGACTTTAAACTCTCAAATATGTTTACATTTCTGAGTCTATATTAACATACCTTTTGGTTAAAATATAGCTCACTTTTTTCCACTGCTGTTTAGGTGAAGCGTTAGAAATATTTTCCTGATCTCCTTTTTGTAAGTACTCTGAAAGCTATATCAAGAGGCAGGATTAGAAATAGAAATGAGGGAAACAGAAAGAAGGAAAATATTTCAAACTTACCCTTTCTAAAGCACACACGCGGTCCTGCAAATAAAGCACAATATATAATTAGAAGACTTCATTCCACCGAACAAATTGATTTAATTTCCTTTTTATTTCCATTCATCAGTCGGTGAAATGTGCTTTAAAAATAATAGGAAAAAAAGAAGTTATATTCACAAAAAATTTTCACCACAGACAACTTAATACTAACCCAAATGATTTACAGCTGATCTCATAGGAATTATAGGATATAGAGATAGAATGACCTTTTTACTTTATAGAGGAAGAAACAAGGGCCCAGATCATCACATGTGATGAATAGCAATATTCTAACCCAGATCTTTCAAGACAAATTCAGTGATCCTTCCACAGGGCTCCAGTGTTTAATTTTTAACTTCAATTTTGGGAAGAGTATATTCAATCATATTTGTTGACAGAATACGTCCATATAATTATTTTTTTTCATTTAGAAGTATATGTAAATATAAACACACTATGTACACATGTAATGTGTATGCATATTATCAATGTTAAATATAATATACATATATGGGCCATACTAAAGTAATTACAACTTATAATTATACAATGTATGTTGCAAAGCCAAGTGTCTGATGATGTCCTCAGTTTTTAGTTTGGCCAATGAAAATGTAAAACCCAAGTTTTACCAAGTCTCTATTAGCTGCTGTTAATCAACTATAAATACAGGGGTGACTATGAACTTTAAAGAATCTATAGCTCATGTGAACGGATACAGCCATTCTGGAGAACAGTTTGGAGCTATGCTCAAAAAGTTATCAAACTGTGCATACCCTTTGACCCAGCAGCATTTCTATTGGGCTTATATCCCAAAGAAATCATAAAGGAAGGAAAAGGCCCCACATGTGCAAGAATGTTTGTGGCAGCCCTTTTTGTAGTGGCTAGAAACTGGAAATTGAATAATTGCCCTTCAATTGGAGAATGGCTGAATAAATTATGGCATATGAATATTATGGAATATTATTGTTCTGTAAGAAATGACCAGCAAGATGATTTCAGAGAGGCCTGGAGAGACTTACATGAACTGATGCTGAGTGAAATGAGCAGAACCAGGAGATCATTATACACGGCAACAACAGTACTATATGACGATTAATCCTGATGGACATGGCTCTCTTTAACAACGAAATGTTTCAAACCACCTCCAATTGTTCACTGAAGAAAGCCATATACACCCAGAGAGAGGGATGTGAAATGTGGACCACAACATAACATTCTCATACTCCTTGATTGATGTTTGCTTACATTGTGTTTCCTTTATCTGATATATCATTTGTGTAGATAAGATTTTTCTTGCACAACAATGATAAGTTTGGAAATATGTATACATATATTCGATTTGCCAATATTTTAACATAATTAACATGTAGTGGATATCCTGCCATCTAGGGGAGGGGTGGGGAGTTGGGGGGAAAAATTTGTAACAGAAAGCTATGTAGGGGTTATTGTTGAAGAATTACCCACACATATGTTATGCAAAGAAAATTTAAAAAATAAATGAAAAAATCATAAAAAAAAATTAAGAATCTATAGCTCAGAAAAATCTTTTTCAATAAACAATGTTGATAAAAATAAATAAATGAAAAGCCCTGGAAACTACAACAAATACACTCTTTAGGATACCAATTGCAATGCTTCATATAGAGACAACACTCAAAAGTGAATAATCAATTCCTTAATGAATCAGTGTAACATATAGTCTTTCAAAGTGATTACAGTTTGGAGAGAAATAATAAAAACTGTTTAAAAAGACAATATGAAAGTGATATTTTCAATAGTTACAGACACAATTTCTTTCAGTTCAACCGATAAGTAAAAATAAGACATAGGATAGGGTTCTTGTCCATTAAGTAAAACTGCTGATTTCCCAAAGAAGAATGGAGAACCAAAGAAGAGGGAAGGATCCAGAGTTTAGTTTATAAGTGAGGTGAGATACAATTCTACATGTTATTTTCCTTCAGGAAAATCTAAACTCATTCCATTTTTCTTTCCTTTCAAATACTAAGAAAAGGCCTGTGGAGACACGAATGATTTATCTGCCTATTTAATCAGATTTATTTGATCTTAGAGGAAATTTCAGGAAGAACAAGAGAAAAATTAGGCCATTAGAATCAGAAGAATCCTCAGAGGTTATCTAGCAGAACCCATACCTAAAGCAATAATTCCTACTACACAATGTCAAAGTGGTCATTCAGTCTTCCCTTGAAGACATCAGCCATCAGAAAACCCCATTTTCCTTTTGGACAACTGTAATAATTTTTATTGAGCTGAAATATAAATTAATTGATGAAGAGATCTAGAAAAGCAGTTTCCTCTAAACACAATGAATTATATTCACCACCATACTAAAAGAACTCACTCTTCTAGAATATGTGAATTCTTATGTTGGCTTTTCATGTTTGATTTTTTCTCCTTATGTCCACCTGTATTACTATTAGCTGTTGCTGTATCTACCTATAGTTGTTCTCTTCCCCCTTTATAATTCTCCTAATAATTTGCAGAATTAAAAATTACAAAACCACATACTAAAATGATATCTAAAATCAGAGTAAATAGAGCCCCAAATACAGCATTAGGTAAAAGACTAATGATCAGAAATAACAATACTATAAAGTCACTTATTTTATTTTTTATAGATCAGTAAGCCCATTCTCCTATTGATAAATTGTAAAAGAATATGCAAAGGCCTCATTTCTAAAATATATAGAGAATTGTCTCATATTTATAAGAATTCAAGCCACTCTTCAATAGATAAGTGGTCAAGGGATATGAACAGACAATTTTCAGATGATGAAATTAAAACCATTTCTAGTCATATGAAAAGGTGCTCTGAATCACTATTGATCAGAGAAATGCAAATTAAGACAACTCTGAGGTACCACTACACACCTGTCAGATTGGCTAAGATGACAGGAAAAGATAATGATGAATGATAGAGGGGATGTGGGAAAGCTGGGACACTAATACATTGTTGGTGGAACTGTGAATAGATCCAACCATTCTGGAGAGCAATCTGGAACTATGCTCAAAAAGTTATCAAACTGTGCATACCCTTTGACCCAGCAGTGTTTCTATTGGGCCTATGTCCCAAAGAGATCTTAGAGGAGGGAAAGGGACCCACATGTGCAAGAATGTTTGTGGCAGCCCTTTTTGTAGTGGCTAGAAACTGGAAACTGAAGGGATGCCCATCAGTTGGAGAGTGGCTGAATAAATTATGGTATATGAATGTTATGGAATATTATTGCTCTGTAAGAAACGACCAGCAGGACGATTTCAGAGAGGTCTGGAGAGATTTGCATGAACTGATGCTGAGAGAAATGAGCAGAACCAGGAGATCATTATACACAGCAACAACAATATTACATGATGATCAATTCTGATGGACATGGCTCTCTGCAACAATGAAATTTCTCAAACCAGTTCCAAATGTTCAGTGAAGAAAGCTATATACACTCAGAGAGAGGGATATGAAATGTGGAACACAACATAACATTTTCATGCTCTCTACTGATGTTTGCTTGCATTGTATTTCCTTTCTCTGATTTTTTTTCTCATAGATACGATTTTTCTTGCACAACAATGAAAAGTGTGGAAATATGTATACATATATTCAACTTATCAAGTATTTTAACATAATTAACATGTGGTGGACTTCCTGCCATCTAGGGGAGGGGAGAGGACTGGGGGGAAAATTTGTAACGGAAAGCTTTGTAAAGATCAATGCTAAGGAACTACCCATACATATGTTATGCAAATAAAAAGCTTTAATAAAAAATATGCAAGACAATTTTCAGATGAAGAAATTAAAGCCATTTCTAGTCATATGAAAAGATGCTCTAAATAACAATTGATTAAAAAATGCAAACTAAGACAATTCTGAAGTACCACTTCACATATCTGAAATTGACTAAGATGACATGAAAAAATGATGAATGTTGAAGGGGATGTGGGAAAATTGGGACATTAATGTATTGTTGGTAGAGTTGTGAAATGATCCAACAGTTCTTGGAAGCAACTTGGAACTATGTCCAAAAGGCTATAAAACTATGCATACCTTTTGATCCAGCAGTATCTCTATTGGTCCTATATCCCAAAGAGATCATAAAAGAGGGAAAAGGTCCCACATGTGCAAAAATGTTTGTAGCAGCTCTTTTTGTAGTGGCAAGGAACTGGAAACTGAATGGATGCCCATCAGTTGGAGAATGGCTGAATAAGTTATAATATATGAATTGTAATGGAATATTATTGTTCTATAAGAAATGATGAGTACGCTGCTTTCAGAAAAGCCTGGAAAAACTTTCATCAACTGATGCTAAATGAAGAAAGCAGAACTGAGAAAATATTGTACATAGTAACAAGATTGTGAGGATCATCTGTGATGGACTTGGCTCTTCTCAACCATGTGCTGATTCAAGGCAATTCCAATAGATTTGGGATGGAAAATGCCATCCTCATCCAGAGAGAGTACTGTGGATACTAAACGTGGATAAGAGCATAGCATTTTCACTTTTTGTTGCTATTTGTTTGCTTGTTCTTTTTTCTTTCTTCTGAATTTTTTCCCTTTTGTTCTGATTTTCTTTGTACAACATGACACATATGGAAATATCTTTAAAAGAATTGTACATGTATAATCTATATCAGATTGCTTGCTGTCTTGGGGAAGGGGGAGCTAAAATAGGGAGGGAGAAAAATCTGGAACATAAAGTTTTATAAAAATGAACGTTGAAAGCTGTTTTTACATGTTATTTGGAAAAAGAAAATTCTATTAGCAAAAAGATCAATTGGCCCAAATCCATTCTGGAAGTGAAAGACATAATGAAGAATGCTTAAGATACAGGGAAAAGAGTAAACTTCATGTCCTCCCTAATAGTATGGAGAGAATGGATCCTTCTAGGCTCATTAAAAATGTAACCATTCTTTCTACATGTTTTATTCCCTGCCCTCCATTCTAACCTTCAAGCCACAAGTCAGAAAATGAAGTCAGGTATTTCTCTTCTAAGTGTGTGTGTACATGCATGCAAATTTACAACTAAAATAAGAAAAGTTACGGATAAAAGCAGACATTTTAAATGATTTCATTTTATATTGTTTATATTTTGAGCGTTGTTCTCTCTCACCTAATTTGACCTTACTTTTCTTAAAATAACATTTCATTAGTTATTTGTGTTGTGTCACATTTCAGTACTTTGCAATAAATGTATGTGATGCCTCAAGGGAATTTCTAAATGTTTTCAAAGAAGGTCTTATTCACAGTGCATCTGTGTACAGGCTTGCTTTATTATCCTATGTAGGCTGAGCCAGAGTCACTCATTAGATGCTTAGTGATGATCAGAACAAATCTCCAAGGTACTACATACTTTCCTAAGAAATGATGATTTTGAAAGGCTCTGAATATTTATGTCTTCATTGTAGTCCTAAAGTTGTGGTCTCGAGGATTAGTAGTTCTGTTGGGCAAGACTAATTAAAATGGAAACACAGAGAAGGTTCAAAACAGGTGTTTTTGTACAGTATAAAAATGATTGTTGGTTTTCAGTCATGTTGGATGCTGTAGGATTCCATGGATTGTATTCATGCGGTTTTCTTGGCAAAGATGCTGGAGTGGCATTTCTTTCTGCAGTGTGTCCCTATTTTATAGATGAGGAACTAGGGCAAATAAGTCTTATGTGATTCACCTAGGGGTACACAGTTAGTAAGTGTCTAAAGCCAGATGTGAACTCAAAGGGAAGTCTGACTCCAGACCCAGAGTTCTATCTACTATACTACTTAGTTTGTCATAAAAATGATCAAATTTACTAAATAATCTCCCTCCTCATTCACTACCTCAAAACATTTCACAAATGCTTAACAATTCTCAGTACATCTTAGGCAACTTCAAGCAATGTGCCATGTATGGCTTTAGTGTTATTTAAGTATTTGGTCAAATCATTTATTCGTTTATTTATTTACTTGTTTTTGCTGCTGCTATTGTTTTGTTTTGTAGAACACATCATGTTTTTAAATACATAAGTCTAACTAATTTAAACAAGGTTAAAAATGCCAACAGAAAATATCTTCAAATGCAATTTTCAATAATACCTGCTTTGCAATCTACAACAGTTAACAATGGATTTCTGAATAAAATTACAAATTAGTGTGGTTCTTTGCCCTCCCCCCACCTTTTCACAGAAGTACAAATTCCTCCCTCGATAAATGAACTTATTACTTGTTTTCACAATTTAAGACTGAATCTTGCTTTGACATTAAATCTGGCAAATTAGGAGAATAAAATTAGATGGACTAGATCCCCTTAAAAGAAAATATTTGTACCCTTTATTGTAATATCATTTAAAGAAAAAGATGTAACATGACAATATGGGTCAGGAGCCACATTCACCATATTACAAATATGTAAGTTTTGATATGCCTGTAACTATAACTACATCCAGTCTATCTTTTTCTTTGTTATCTTCTCTTATTCAATTCCTTAATAGTCCCTTATTTTCAGATACTACTGCTAAACAAGATGTTTCCATCATTTTGCTTTATTTTCGTTTTGCATTTGTTTAGTCCAGGTTCACTGGAAAATAAATAATACTAGGAAGAAGAAGGGGAAGAAAAAGGGAGTCTCTGAAAAGAAGTGAAAAAACTTTCATTTATTTTAAGAGGCCTAAAGAAGTGGTTGATTATGTGATTTTCAGAGAATCACTTAACTCACTGGACCTGTTTAGCTATCTATAAAATAAGAAGTTTTAATCCGATGACCTCTACTATCCCTTTCAGCTCAAAGTTAATGATCTTTTTATATATACTTTGTTTTTACTTATCTGAGTATATATTGTACACCCCCCCACCCCAGTAGAAAGTAGGCTTCTTGAGGTCAAGGGCTGCTTTTCATTTTGCCTTTCTATCCCCAAAACTCAGCACAGTACCTTGTCCATAGTAAACAGGTAATAAATAAAACATTACTGAATTAAAAAAAAATGTTGGCAATGTTATTGAAAAAGTGTAATTCTATCATTAAGAAGTCCTTTAATTTACACCTCACTCAAAATGCACGAAATGCTTCCCGTTGAGGAGCTGTAATATAAAAGAGGCTTCTCTGCCTAATAGGGACACACAGGATTCTCCTTGTAAATGTTTCCTAGGAGAAAAAAAATGGGAACAAATATGTACATTGGAGAAAAAATAGAAAATTCTCCCTTCCCAATTTGTTTTAGGAGTATAAGAGACTTAGAAAAGCCTCATTTTATTCAGAATTTCTATTTATTTTTTCTTTCAGGGCCTTATGTCATTTATTTTTGCTTGTGTGTGTGTGTGTATACATACATATGTACAGGCATGTATGTATGAAGAATGGGGGTGGGCAGAGCCAGATACTGATTTTACACAGTTAAAGACAGTATTCATATTGGTACATCTCCATAATTTTTTTTTAATTTTATTTTATTTGAAAAACATATGTATGGGTAATTCTTCAACATTAACCCTTACATAGCTTTCTGTTACAAATTTTTCCCTCCCTAGTCCCCACCCCTCCCCTAGATGGCAGGATATCCACCACATGTTAATTATGTTAAAATACTTGACAGATTGAATACATGTATACATATTTCCACACATCATTGTTGTGAAAGAAAAATCGTATCTACACGAAAGACATATCAGATAAAGGAAACACAATGTAAGCAAACATCAATCAAGAGTATGAGAATGTTATATTGTGGTCCACATTTCACACCCTCTCTCTGGGTGTATATGGCTTTCTTCACTGAACAATTGGAACTGGTTTGAAACATTTTATTGTTGAAGAGAGCCATGTCCATCAGAATTGATCATCATATAGTCTTGTTGTTGCCATGTATAATGATCTCCTGGTTCTGCTCATTTCCCTCAGCATCAGTTCATTGCAAGTCTCTCCAGGCCTCTCTGAAATCATCCTGCTGGTCATTTCTTTTTTTTTTTTTTTCTTTTTTTTTCTTTTTAATAAAGCTTTTTATTTACAAAACATATGAGTGATTTTTCTACATTGACCTTTGCAAAAACTTTTTTTTTCCCAAGCTTTTCCCCTCCTTCCCCCCACCTCTCACCCCTAGATGACAGGTAATCTAATACATGCTAAATAGGATAAATTATATGACAAATACATGTATACATATCTATACAGTTATCTTACTGCACAAGAAACATCCATCTCCATAATTTGAATTCATCTTCTTTGGTAAAAAAAAAAGTACAAAAATATGTCCTATTTCTTATAACAATATAACTAAGATTTTTTTTCTTTTTTTTTCCTTTTGTTTTTTATTTTCTTTCTTTTCTTTTTTCTTTCTTTCTTTTTTTTGGCAAAAAGTAGGTTTATTTAGGGGAAGAGGTTAAAGACAAAATAAGAGGTACAACAGACACCAGGAATGATAAATATGAAATAAAGTTGGGAAAACATAGAAAGGAGTTTTAAGAATTAATGATGAAAAAGTCAAATTCTAAGTGAAACTTGCCATTTACCAAGAGAAAAGAAACACCCATGAGGCATGCCTTTAACTGGAAGGCTAAATTCTGAAAGGGACTTAGCACCCTAAAAGAGCTAGTTAGCTGTAAGGAGAAGTGGGGTCTGAAGAGGAGACTATAAAACATGGAGGGGTTAGGAGAGACTGCATGGCATGGGAGAAAAGTAAGGGAAAAGATACCACAAGACCGAGTACTGTGGTGGACTGACCCAAAGGAGTTCAGTTTCAAAGCCATAGGCCATAAGCTGCTTTAGAGGGAAAATTTATCCTCAGGGACTTGTAAGTTTTTTCCAATAGTCTTAACCTTACTCCCATTCATACTGTTTCCTTTATCCTGGACCAAAAATTTCATTAGAGGCAGCTGGGTTGCCCAATGGACAAAGCACTAGGACTGGTATCAGGAAGACCTGAATTCAAATATGACCTCATATACTTATTAGTTGTGTGATTCTGGACAAGTCACTAATCTCTTTTGCCTCAGTTTCCTCATCTGTAATATGAGCTGGAGAATGAAATGACAAACCATTCCAGTATCTTTTTCAAGAAAACCCCCAAATGGGGTCATGAAGAGTTTGACATGATTCAAAGGACTGAACAACAACAATAAAGTGATTTCTTTGGTGTGGGAGATTGTATGGTTCAGAGTTGGGGTAAGTGTTATAAAGGCAAAAATGGAAAGAAGCCACTAGTTTGTAATTTAGTCTTAGAGAGTTGTTTGTGGGTACAGGAGAATTAAGTGACTTGATAAGGACCATACAACCAATATCAATCAGAAACTTGAAACTAGGTTAACCTGATTTCAGGCCAATGTAACTATTATACTACAAAGCCCTTGGTTTTCTTTTGCAAAATAAAAGAGAAAAGAAGCCAGAGTATACATCTACATATATGTAGTCTACGGTAATTGAATCCTACTGAAATATTGTATGTTTATACTTCCATGGGTAACAGTTGCTGTAAATCATCCCTTAATTTGTATTTTTAGCATCTATAATCCTCTCTGAAGTATCATTATTGACCAAAGACACAAATCTACAGGTTTAGAATAAGTCTAACTTCCCCTCAACATGGTCTAAGTGAAAAGGACATATTTTTGGCAGGACCTATAACATGCCATGATAAAATACTGCCATAAAGCCAGAAACCCAGCAACAATAGCCAATGCTTTTTAAATGCTTTTACTGGTAACAAGAGATTTTTTTTTTCCTTGATTCATTCAGCCTCTTTCCTTGGTTCCCATTGCACTAAAGACATGACATTTACAGAGGAGGTTAGGAATGCAGTTTGTAATCACATGGCAAAGGGAACCTACATGGTCCTTTTAAGAATTGAATATATAAATCTAGTAAGATTACTCTGAACAAGGGAGTTTAATCTGTCACAGACTTGTGAATGTAAACAATAGCACAAAGGGTAACTCTTTGCTGAGGCAATTGGGGTTAAGTGACTTGCCCAGGGTCACACAGCTAGGAAGTGTTAAGTGTCTGAGACCAGATTTGAACTCAGGTCTTACTGGCTTCAGGGCTGGTGTTCTATCCAACTGCACCACCTAGCTGCCCCCCAAAGGGTAGCTCTTGACAGAAAAAAAAAGTAAGAACTTCCAGATCTTCCAAATATAAGGAATTTCCAGAGAGGGCAGCTGGAATAAGTGTAGAGAAGGGTAACCAGATGATCAGATTTGGAAAGGATATAACAATCAGTTAAAGGGCCTGGACTGTGTAATTTGAAGAAGAAAATTCTTTGGGAGGCATAGCAATACTGTCCTTAATTATCTAAATGACGCTCTTTGCAGATCGGAAGAGATACTTATCTTGCATACTTTTCAAAGGCAACAGCAAGGTAGTCCATTTTGGGAGGAAAATAAGTAAAATGTTGTTTTGTTTTCTTAAGCAATTAGAAGAACTCTCTCACAATGGTTGTTTTGCTAATGATATGTTCAAAAAGAGTTTAACCATTTTTTAAGGAAATTATGGAAAAGGTCATTGCCATAATAGAAGGTTAAGGTCCCTTCAAACTATGTAATTGCATGATTGAATACTTGAGGATTTTAGAAACTTGTGTAAAAATGAAGGCTTTAAGGGACAAATAAAATTAAAAGGGAAATAACATGAGAAGCTAAATAACATTCATTTTAGAAGCATACAAACTTCCTGCACAGAATATACATCTACCTATATGTACTCTACTGTAATTGAATCCTACTGAAATATTGTATGTTTATACCTCCATGGGCAACAGTTGTTGTAAATCATCCCTTAAGTTGTCTTTTTAGCATCTATAAAATCATCTTTTAATCATCTTTGCCCTATATAAAGTATATAAAAAGAAAATAGAAATAAACACTTTCTGTTCTTAGCTTCTTTTAGTTGGGCAATCCAGTATCTTTCATCACTAATCATACAACTTCTAAATCATTTAAAAAATTATTAATATCAATTATGAAGCTTAGCGTTTAAAGATTATTTTCAAACTTTCTGAAAAGTATAAATCTTAAATAGAAAAGAACCATAACAAAAACATCAATTTAAAATCTGACAGTCCCAGATGATGTCAAAATTCTGAGGACATTATAAATATTGAAAAGAATTTCTAAATTGAGAGATTAAAAATAAAACTTGTTTAAGATTAAGTTAATAGTCAAGGTTCCATTGCAAAATTACTTTTCACCTACTAAAAGTCAAAATGTATTTTCTCATCCTTAAAATGAAAACTTTGGCTGAGCAAAATTGCACTCATTTTCAAAATCTCCCAGTACTCAAATTTTAAAAATACTTTTTGTCCAACTACTCAGCAACTCTTGAATCCAATGATTACTGACCCATTTTACAACCCTGCAAAATGGTTGCTGTTCATACTTCTTGAATTCTTAGAATTGTACCCTTCAAAAACTATCTCATGGTATAAGTGGGAAATTAAAACATTACAAAATAAAATAGGACTGGCAAAAATTAGAAATAGGAACTGCAATTGTGAATGAAATTGTCAGTTTTAAAACTTGAATATTTTTTAATGAAGAAAATCCAATTCTTTTTAATAAAGAACCATTCATATCAGTTGGAGAAACTGAGGTATTACTAGAGAAAATACTCTTGAAATGGGGATGGAGGTAGATGATTACAAGTGTTCACTTACCTTATCCACACAAAGACCAAAGTTTATAGGTATAGGAAGTCAGAAAAATTCCTATGCCAAGTTTTTTTGTGTTTTTAAACAATGGAAAAAATTGGAGGTATATAGTTAATTCCCATATTTTGCCTTTTCCTAATCTCTTGAAAACAAGGATGAAAAGAGAGCTAGTAATAGTAGGTTACCCTAGATATTACTTAATGTAAGAATTTTACAATTAAAGTCACTTAGCTTTTCTTGATTTTTTTGTTTATTTTAGCATGAAAATAAGGCAAGCATAATATGATCATCTCAAATAATCCTTCAAACTCTTGGTGGTATGCATTATATTTCTTAATATGTGATAAGAAATCCCAGAATGACTCATATTCAGGACTTAAGTGAACACCTAGTATATACTTTACTATTTCTTTATCTGACTCCACTTTTACTGTAGGGATGACAGCCTTTGATAAAATACAGAGGCAAAAAAAAAATACTAGAAGAGTAGAGAATGGGGTCACAGTGTAATCATCTCTCCTAGAGGCTTGACATTCATACCATTTAAAATTCCCTTAGTCGCCATTACTTTAAGTTTTGAAGCATTTTAGGGGAGACACAAAAACATTCCTTAGGCTCTGTGCCCCAGAGGAGAAAGGGCATCTGCATCAAGTATTGAAACAAAGTGTAGAAGAAAAATGTAGAGGAATATATTGAAAATAAAGTTCTATCACTATGACTGCAGAGATCTGAAAGATAACAAAACCTTTAAACATCTTTAATTAAAGTTCATGTGAACACACAAACTTCAACTAAACACCAAAGAGATCAGAGGCATGCTTTGCTATTTTAGGTTATAAGGCAGAATGAAAACGTCCTTCAAATTTTCATTTTCCTTTACATGCAGTAGAATTGCTTCAAGGATTCTTTTTTCAAAGCCCATGTGCAACATCTGGTGTGTAGGTGTGTGCTCATGATTCAGTCTCAAACAAAATGAAGTGTAAAAGAACATAAAATTCCTTTTCTCTTAGAAAAGTCCAATTCCTCACTGAAACTGAACTGGCAGTAATAGTCATAGAGACAATTGTTCAAGGGTGTTCTCTCAAAGGACATCTGGACTAGGAAACAAGCAAAGAATATTTGCAAATATAATAAAGGCTGTGATGGTGGTTAGGGGCAATATAAGTGACAATTATAACAATTTTAGAGAATGACTGCCTCAAGAAGAACAACTTCATTTGGAAGGAGTAGCAGGAGTCCAGTTTAGAAAACACACAAATACACATACATACATACATACATACATACATATACACACACACATCTCTTTCAAAAGAGATTTACATTTTAAAAGGTATATGTCTCCACTTTGAGGGTATAGATAATATATTGTCTAAATGTACCCTGAAAACTTATGCAAAATCACACTAACATGATGATTAAGAACTGATTTATGAAACTGCAAAAGCAATAGAGGGTGTTTTCATTTTCAAGTTTATAAAATTATACTCATCTGACTTTCACCAAGGGAGCTGAACAGCTAGCTACAAAGATTTCCTGGGGATATCTTTTCAGTATCCTTATTCTGTGTGTGGGGGGGGGTGTGAGAGAGAGAGACAGAGAGGGACAGAGACAAGAGACAGACAGGGAGGAGGGAGGGAGGGAAGAAGGGAGGAAAGGAGAGAAAAGGAGGGGGAAAAAGGAGGGGGAGGGAGCAGAAAAAAGCCAGAATTATAGTAGTTCTTAGGTTCACAGATATAGGGTTAGAAAGTATCAGAGGCCATTTGGTCTAGTCTTTTCATTTTACAGATGAGAAAAGTAAAGTTAAGTGACTTTCCTGAGGTCAGACAGGGAGTCAGTTCACAAATAGGATCCGAACACAAATTCTCTGATTTCCTAGCCAGTTGCCTTTTCCTGTCCCATATACGTATAACTCTGGATTGCAGACTAGAAAATATTTTGTCCTGTATACTTTGGGGTTATCCAATGGCATAAGAGTAAGCCACTATTAGGGAATAAATTGCTTACCTTTGGAAAATTGAGTTAAACCATCTTGTAATTGACATCCAGAGTTGTTTGGGGAATACTTACAGGAACTGAAGCACATCCATTACAAGAGTTATATTCAAGATCTTCTAACCTTTCTTTTCTAACTCACATTTTGTCTCATTATATTACTAATATATTGCCAGCTCTCAATTATCTGCTCTAGTGAGAAAATAATAATCACACTATTAATACAGAACAGATTTTAAAATAATTCATATCTACCGTTGATATGAGCCATAGCTTGCTTTTTGTCTGCTTTAGTTAGCAGTAGCTTTCTCTTCCTTAATCTTAAATTTGATTTGTGATTAGTTCCCATTCTGTGACTAGATGAGCATAAGTGGAAGAACAGCAGGGAAACCTGAGAGGGAAAACTGGTCTCGTTTAAGATGACTTGTATTAAGATTGTTGTTGTTTGCATCAGGGAGATGATGCCATGACATGCAACTGAATTGGATTTAAGTGAAGGAGGGCTGGGCAAGGTCACCTGCTTCACTTTCCTGTCCAGAGTCATCTGGTTCCAGTGGAGATGGCTCTGGATGCAATGGGAGACCTTGGCTTTTTAAGTCAAAATCTTCTACAAATCTCATTTTGAGGCAAACACATTAAGAACTGATTGTCCTTTCATCTGAGAGAAAGAAGGGAAGGAATGAGAGAAATAAAAAGGGAGGAGAAGAAGAGGGAGGAAGAGAGAGAAGCAGAAAGGGAGCGAGAGTATGCATATAAATAAGCACAAAAGTCAGATCACAAATTTAGGGCTGGAGGAGATCTTGGATGACATTTTTTCCAAATCCCCCATTTTATAAATAAAGAAACTGAGGCTCAGAGAAGTAAAAGTAACTTGTCCAGAGTCATACAGGTTGTAAGTGATGAGGTAGGGTTTGAACACAGATCCTCTGACTTTTTAACTTAATAATTTATTTCTCTTATATACTTATTAACATAACTACAAACATCAACTTACCCTGCATGTCCTGAAAAGGAAAATAATGTTTTACAGTATTCATTTTTAAATATGCTAAATATTCCTACCTATAAATACTTAACTGCATTATCTTCAATTTGAGCTTCATTTTCATTTATCAAAGAAGACTGATTCTCATTTTCCCAAGTTGGAAGTTTAAATAATAGCTTCAGCTGTTTGAGATGTGCCCAGAAACAAACAAAAAAAAAGGTGGAAGAGCTGTTTTATTGTAAGAAAATGTAAAACACTAATTATACAAAAACATAAGAAGCACTAAAAAAACTAAATTAATTCCTAATGCATACATGTGAATTCTCCTTCATTTGATCTCCCTCCTTTGGGTTGTAATCTTCTTATTTGTACCATATTTTAACTTGCATTATATTATCTTTATGCATATCTTAATATTCTTTTAGATTGCAAACTCTTTGAGAGAAGGGATTATGCCTTATATTTGCATCCTTTAGGGCCGTTCAGAGTATTAAAGTGGGTGTTTAATAAATATCATTTAAGGATAATGGCCAGTCCAGTCAAGTCAAAAAGAATCTATTAAAGTGTTCACTATATATCACACAATGTGCTAAGTACTGGGGATACAAATACCTTAAAAAAAGAAAGACTCTGGTTTGTAGTTCCACAAGGCCTGCCCTCAAGGAATATGCTTTATAATAGGGAAAATACACATAAAAAAGGTGATGAGAAGTGGGTCTGGAGAAGAAGATACATGCTAGCAAGCACTGTAGTGCAGCCCAAGGTCAGAAACTGAGGAATAAAGTAAGTCTGAGCTAGGCCCTTCAGAAATGGGAGAGCCACAAGGACTGAGGAATATTCCAGAATGAGAAATTCTTAAGCAATTGAAAGGAGCTTCCAGAATAAGAAGGCAGCTGAGTCATGGTGATGAGTAAATAAAGTGATAATCACAGCAATTTTCAAAATCAAAAACCCAAACTTATTCCCCATCTCTCCTTTAAGAATATTATTGCCTGCTTAAGAATTTTTAAATGAATAAACTTTTTTTTTCTAGATGCTCTTCTGGGGTTAGTAGAAACATTTGCCCCTCATCCCTACCAGTAAAAGTAATGGCTTAATATATTTAACTCAAATTACTACCAACTCTCTTGTTTTCATCATAATTGCTGAAAAGAACTAGTGCTAAATTCTAAAATCTATGAAATAAGGAAAACCAGAATTAAATATGTAATCAGGCATGGCACTGAAAGTTAGCCACTGTCACCTTAATGGCTATACATTATGAAGTAGTGTTATTAATATTTTGATAAGTATATTTAAATATAATTGAATTCCTTTGCAATCCTACATATTTTATTACACACATTTTAAAACATCATTCTGAGTAAAGGTCCATAAATTTCATCAGATTTTCAAAGAGGTATATGACATAATAAACCTTAAGATTTCTAGACAAATTTTGTGTGGTTGTTTGTTGTTTTTTATTGGAGGGCAGTGTCTGGACCTATGATTTAATCACAGATATAGAACTCCTAAGGGAGGAAATTTCTTTTATTAATGCAAATTATTGGTAGAGAGTAATTTGGTGCACTGAGAGGTTAATTTAGGTGTCGAGGGTCAACCAAAGAATGTCTCTACAATCAGACACTTGAACCCAGTCCACCATGTTTTCAAAGTTAACTCAATCTTTAGTCCATAATGCCTTTGTAGAAAGTTACATATTCGAATTTGTTATTTCCTTACTATGTAGCAAATATCTGAAATCCCCACCACTAGAAATGTTTTAATTTTTAGTTTGCAATTAAATTTTAACTTGTAAAAGGAGTACCCCAAAGGAATGATATTCTAGTGTCTGACTCAATCAGGATACCACAGGAAACTTGCTAAGATTATACTTTTGCAGATCTGAATTGATATACAAAGGGAATCTAGAGAAGGAAGGGAAATAAATGAAGTTATGCAGTTCAATTCCTTCATCTTTCAAATGTGAAAACAGGTCCAGTGAGATTAAACAATTTGTCCAATGATACACAGGAGGTACTGGAGAAAGGATTTGAAATCAGGTTTGCTGATTCAACTGGTTTTCCAAATATATCCCAATGTTATCACATATTTAAGACCACTCTATCTCCACCCTTGCCAAATACCAATATTTTATATTATCTGAGGACTGCTTCTGTCTGAAGGTAGATTAATTTGCAGCAAGTAAGTATAGTGGGCCACTGGGAAAGAGAGGTGAGAAAGAAGTAATATAGAATGGAAAGGAGAAAGGTCCTGATACACAATTTTGCCTGGGACTTACTCTAAAAATAGATATGTATACATAACAGGATGACCCAAAAGTCTTAGTGCAAAAACTGCAGAAAAATTAGTCCTTTCCACTATCACTTAACCATCATTACCATCAAAAACATTTTAACAATGTATCTGCTCATAGTATTGTACCAAACAATGTCAACATGTAATATTTTCCTACAATCTATTCTTAGGGCAACAAATGCACTAAGGCTTTTGGGTCACCATGTATATGTATATGTATATGTATATGTATATGTATATGTATATGTATATGTATATGTGTATGTGTATGTATGTGTGTATACATGCATATACATGTGTATACATACACATTTATAATAAAATAATTAGAATCTTAAATTAGTATTAACCAGTTTACCAGTTATTTAAGTTAGCAATTACTAACCAGAGCCCCAATTTTAGGGATATAGTCTTTGGAATAACCTAGAATAGGTGTAGGGAAATACCACATGATGACAAGCAGACAAAGGCCCTTAAGATTTTTTTTTTATGGTAATGATGCTGAAAGAAATGAAAGGGAGGACCATATCACTTATTAGGCATTTTTCATTTTCAATTTTAACTTTATAATTTTCATTTTTGAAAGGATTTTTAATTTTGCCTTTCATTTTAGTAAAACATTTTTAATTTGGTGAAAAATTACAGCCAGGAGAAGAAAAAGTTTAGGTACCCTTTTCATCTTATTTATTAAAAATATGATGAATAAGCAGAAAGAAAATCAAGGTACAAAATGGAAAAAGAATTTTTCTAATTTTTTTTTTAAGAATTCTGGATTACACATGTTCTAACAGGACTTCAAAGTCTCAGATACACCCACATCTAGCCACATAATTCAACACTACAGCTGCCCTAGTTCAAGCAGTCATCACCTCCTCCTTGGACTATTGCTATAGCCTCCTAATTGCTCTCTCTGCTTCCAGCCTCTACCCTCTCCAATTCCTCCTCCACACACTTCAGGCCAAAATAGCCTTCCTAAAACACAGTTTTGCCCAGGTCACTCCCTTGGTCAAGAACATTCAGGATAATATACAAATGCGTCAACATGATATTTAAAGTCCATCATAATTTGGCTCTAGCCTAAGATTCCAGAATTGTTTCAATATTATCCTCATTCTCATTCCTCCCATTCCAACCAAACTGGAGTATTAGGTGCTCCCTAAATTTGATATTCTATCTCTGCCTTTGCATAGGCTAGTCCACTTTGCACTCACTCATTTTTCAATTCTACCACTTAAGAATTCCTAATTTTTATCAGGATTAAATTCACATGTTATTTCCTCCAGGAAAGCTTTCCAGATCGTCCTAGTGGTTAATTCATTCTACCTCCTCAAATTACTGTTTATGTGTTGTGTATTCTTTGGTGGAATGTAAGGTCTTTGGGCTAAGGCTCTTTTTCACTTTCTCTGCTTTATAGATCTAATACCTTTCATTGCACCTTGCACTTAACAAATGCTTGTAGAAAAGAATTGTATGGTTTTTCTAAGTCCATTCTCTTTTTCCAGTTAGCAATATCTCATACTACATGAACCAATAAATTACTAATAT
Source organism: Myrmecobius fasciatus (assembly GCA_023553655.1). Classification (NCBI taxonomy): domain Eukaryota; kingdom Metazoa; phylum Chordata; class Mammalia; order Dasyuromorphia; family Myrmecobiidae; genus Myrmecobius; species Myrmecobius fasciatus. Next base: position 338,616 of record JAJPUD010001221.1, on the reverse strand, counting down.
CTGGGTCATAATTCTAAATATGACTAGATACTTTGAAGAAACTATAAAAAGGAACTCTCTTCCTCTCCAAGAAAGCTTTAATTAAAATTTCAGTGGATATTCAATATTTAACTTAATATAGAACTATATCATAAATGAAAGAAGGCTGAAGAAAAAGTTGAATAACAATATTCTTAGTTTATTAAAAATGTTCTATGATATAATGAAGAGGTACTCTTCCTTTCTAAGACAAACAAGATAAAATAAAACTGGTTTAATTTGTAGTGGGAGGAAAAGAGTTTGTGTTATATATTAGCACAAATTCCTGACATGATGTCCTTCATAGAGAATCTGAGGCATTCAATTAAAATTAATTGAGATAAGTTTCTTAGCAAAGTTTCAGAATGTAAAATAAATGCACATAAATAATCAATCTTTTGTATATTTACCAAAAAAAAGCCTAGAAGAGATAGAAAAATCCAATTCAAAATAACAAGAGTATGTATATATTTAATTGAGAGTTCTTACTCACTGAGACAAATATAGGAACTATATTATTTGAATTCAACTAGAAATATTCTTTTCAGGAATAAAGGCAGGCCTAAAATGGAGAGAAATTAATTACTTATATTGGGCTATGCCAATATATGTAAAAAACGATAATGTGATCTAAAAATTCCTCTACCATTTCAATCCAACTGCAAAGCACAATTTTATAGAACTGGGGGGAGGGTGTAGGAAAACAAGACAATTCATCTATAGGAACAAAAGTTTATGAATCTCAAGGTAAATTTTTAAAAATTACAAAAGTAAGGGGAAGCAATACTAGAATGAAAAAAATACACTTCATAACAATTAAAAACACAATTATATGGTGCTAATTTAAAGCAGAAAACTCCATACTGGAACAGATCAGGTATAGAACATAGAGAAGCAAATTAACATGGGAGCATAATGTTCAAAAACCCATAAAACTCGAACTACTAGAGTAAAAAATCACTGTTGGACAAAAGCCTCAGGGAAAACTAGAAAGCAATTAGCAGAAATTGGGGTGAGACTAGCAAAACAACTCAAAGCACTTACCATAATACGCTCTAAATGGATAATTAATCTAGACATAAAAGGTCATATCAGAAACAAATCAGAGAATCAAGAAAAATATAGATATATACATATGTATTACAAATAAGGGACAGATTATAGGAGATAAATGGACAATTTTTACTATATAAAATGGAAAAGATATACAAACAAAATCAATATAAGCAAAATTTGAATGAAACAAATTAACTGAGAGGAAAAACAAATATATCCAACAAGTTCATTTGGGAAAAGTTTGAAAGATAAACATAAAGACAAAAGATTAGGATGTTTAAGAATGAGTCATCTCCCAATAGATAAATGATCAAAAAGAATATGAGCAGATAGTTTAAAAACTTAAAAAAAATCCAAACTATTGATATAAAAAAATACTCTGAATCACCAATAAAAGAAATGCAATTGAAAAAACAATTCTTAGGTTTGATATAACATCCATTAGATTGGCAAAAATGACTGAAAAGAAAAAAGACATTGTTGGAAGGGCTGGGGTCAGTCAGGGACATTCATTGTCTTCATTACTGATGAAGCTATATATTGTTCCAGATGTTCTGAAAAGAAATTTGGAACTATACCAAAAAGTCATTAATGCATCTGAGCATTGATAGCATAATGAAACCACTGCCAGGTTTATACCACAAGGGTAGAATTGGAGAAAATGGGATCACTTGTATGATATGTGCAAAACAAGGAGAATAATCTACACAATGACTACTACACTGCTATGAAAGATTTAAAAACTATGATTAATCTAATGATTCAAGAGGACTGAGGATGGAGCATGATCCTTGCTTTCTTATAGAGAGGTAATGGACTCAATGTTCTAAATGAGAACATCTTCAGATGAAGATTTTACATCTCCAGACACAACCAATGTGTGGATTCATTTTTTGAATACTTACTCATTAAAAGATATATGTATATACATATATATACACATAATGTAAATAAAATATATGTGTTTGTATGTATGTATGTATGTATGTATATATGTATATTCCAGGAAATGGAGGAAAAGCCCACAGAAAGACCAATAATAAAGAAACATATGTAAACTCTTCAATCTGATTCAGAATTGTATAAAATGATAGCCTGAGATTGGCAGAGACTGGTAAAGGGAACATATTAATGAAGTGATAACAAGTTCTGACCAATGGATCTGGAGCCAATTCAACACTTTTAATGGCAGGATGGGGGTGAGGGGAAATAGCAAGACCAAATAGATCCTTTTCAACTAAAAGTATCAGAGGGGCAGATTAGAACATAAAATTCCAATGCAAGAACTGAAGACAAAAATATGAGTAAACAAAAGATAACACCAAGCAAATGAATTAAGAAAAACCTAAGCAGAAAACCAGAATCTCTCCATCATATCTATAAACAGACCCTCTGAGGCAGTAAAATGGTTTGGTTAAAAAAACAAAAGTGGTGAGAAGAAATGAAGCAAAGAATTTTTTAAAAAATGAAATTATAAATAAAAAGAATTTGGAAAGAAAAAACTGAAAAGAGAATGCATAGTGCAAAAGAAAAAGTGAGAGAAAATTCTTGGAATAAGCCAGAAATGAGAACTGGCACAGTATTCATTGCTACAGAGAATTCTCACATGAGGAAGTTCTTTACCAGTACAGATTAGCAGTGAGAAGATATTATTTGCCGTGGGCTACCATAGCCAGTTTGGATAAGAAGTATGTCTCAGTTGCATGTAATAAAGGTAAACTATGGCAGAAAATTCCTAATTTTATCAATTAATTGGCAGGACATGAAGCTGTTACAAAGGAGGTCAAATAATTAGTTCTCTTAGGTAAATGATCCAGTGGAGGTCCTTTTTAATAAGCATAGGAATAAACAACAAAACTGGTAAGGAAAACAATGCAAATGGTTACAGGGTAATAGCATCATGACAATGGGGACTATAGGACTAGTTACATCAAGAAAAGCAGGATACTTAAGTAGGGGCCAGAAACCACCCCTCTCTGTCACTAAGGAATGCTTGATTGATTTACAAGACCTATATGCATCCTGAAACTATTGCTAATGGACCATAGATAGTAGACTCCCTGGCTCCTAGAAGGGAGACAGGCAAGAACAGACAATATATCTTGTAGAAATAGACCAGGTCATTTTTTAGGACTTGAAAGGTAACAAACAGATGCCCTACAATTCTCCTACAAGTTAGAAGCATGGCAGATAACAGTTTATCTTTTTAATAATAGCTTTCAACAAATTCAGAAGGGAAGGCTGAACTATTAAATAGCTTATATACAAAGAAATATGGGTTAAGCAATCATACAAAGTAGGGCAGTAATATAGAACATGATCAGTTATAGATAGAATTGATTATAAAATGATACAGAATCAATTTTAATTTCCTAAGGTAAGATGTTAACCTAAGTGTCTCTGATTATCTCAGCAAGGCTGCCTCTCCAAAAGGCAAAAAAAAAAAAAAGATGAAGGCTTAGAGTCAAGAATAATAAAATAATCGTATAAAAGGAAAATGGATCTTTAACAGAGTAGAGGAATTGCAAATTTTCTTGAGGAAAAGTGGAAGAGAAATTCTGAAATGCAAACACAGAAGACAAGAGGTTTCTCTTGTCTTGAAAGGCAAATACATATATTTGAGCAACTGGAAGGGGCTGATTTTGATGAAATGCTTACTAGAGAGAAAAGACAAAGATTCCTTCAGAATCCTAATATTTTAGAGGGAATTAAATACAGGGCTTTGATTTTTGCTTTTTTTAAAAGATAAAAAAGGGAGGAAGGAAAATACAGAAAGTAGAGAGAACTTACTAAAACAGGGTATAGAGAAGTGTATAAAACATGAAAAAAGGGGTACAGGGAGTGAGCATCTCATAAACTAACTTTTTTTCTGAATTAAATTAAGAAGAACTAAATACAAACAAATACACAAAAGGCTTGGTGTAGAAATATAATAATTTCAAGAGGGTAACAGGTAAGGACAGGGAAGGGGAGTAGGGAATATAACAAAGGGGTTAGAGTCAGGGAGGAAACAGCATAAATAAAACAAAATTCAACTTCAGAAGTTTACCTGGAAAGGAAAGGGAGAAAATAAAATGCAAGAAAAAAGTATAAAAGTAAGAGTATAAAAGTCAATGGCTTGGGATTGGTAAAGAAAGGAGAGATACATAGAAAACTAATACAAATGTAGAAGAGAAGCAGCAGAATGTAAAGATTTAGTTTCAAAACTAGAAAAAGTCCTATTTTTGACACATACTTGCTCTCTCAGCATTGTAGGCAACTCTGTGATTCAAGTTGGAGAAAACAAGCTGATCAGCATTGGTGCATAATCTTTGACTTAGTGATAATGCTACTAGGCATATATCACAAAAAGACCAAAAACAAAGGAAAGATTCATATGAAGAGAAATTGTTGTGGTGAGTTGTTTGGTCTTTCAGTCAAGTTTGACTCATTCTGACCTTGAGGACCAATGGCCAATGAGCAATACTGACCAAGGGGTTGTCTTAGCAAAGATAGTGGAGTCATTACCTTTGTCATTACCTTCTCTAATGGATTAAAGCAGAAGTTAACTAGTGAGTGAGTCAGATGTGACCACAGATCTTCCTGACTTCAGGCCCACTGTTTTATTTCCCTGAGCCATTTATCTACTTGCTTCCCCCAAATAGTTGCAGCAACCCTTTTTGTTATAGCAAAGGCCCATTAATTGGAAAATGGCTGAACAAATGATGATATATGAATGTAATCCAGAAATCATGAAAGGGGTGAATCAAAGAAACTAGAACAACTTTTGTTTGAACTGATGCAGAGGGAACTGAGCAAAACCAGGGGAATAAATTATACAGTGAATTAAGCATTAAAAAGGAAAAAATGAAGGGTTTAAAAATTATGATCAGTGTTATGACTGGCCATGATTTGTAAAAGATGTCAGAACACATTATCTACTATCAGATATAGAGGTGACAAACATTTTCAGATAATCAATACATTGATTTTTTGTGTGTCAATGATGATTTATGATGAGAGGACATTTTTTTGGAGGAGAAAAGATGGGAATATTGAGAGAGAGGAAAAAAAATTAAAACAAGAAAACTATTAAATATGAATAGAACAGAAGGAAACCACATAATCTGAGCAATATTAAAATTACAATATTAAATCTGTCCTTTTTTCTCCCCAGTGTGGGGATTAAAATTATCCCACTTACAATAAGAGACTAAGGCGGAACTCTGAGCCAATGGTACTTTAGACCATAGACCCCTCTAATAAAGTGAACCTCAGATCTTCCTCATGATCTGAGATGCCACCTCCCCTCAGGACTACACTTTTATAGGATTACAGTTATGTAAATATAACAGTGATTTCATTGGTTAACATATAACATATAGGCCAAAATATGAATATCAGCAGGGTCACAAGTTGGGTGAAACTTGTCAGTCACCTCAATAGTCATAAACTGATAAATGGTCATAAGATAGTCTCCTGCTCCTATGGACAAGTGACTAGTCCAGAGGTACAAAAATATTTGGGGGAACTTTCCAAGTGGTTGCCATCTCTGCTACACCGGGCTTGATCACAATGACAAGGCAAAGTAAGGGTGAGGACCTTTAGCTAACTTTCTATAGTTCTTAAGCAAATGAACTCAGAATCTGCAGCTCATAGCACTTGGGCAATATATATATATATATATAATTTTGATATGATTCTATCAAATTGATTAATACTGATTGGAATAGAGCAGGGATGCAAATGAATTGTTTCTCTCACCAGTGAGTGATGCCTTAAAACAAAGAATTTTGAAAAAAGAATTATAAAGAAATAAAAAAACCCAAAATAACATATTCAAAAAAAGATCCAACAAAACATGATTTTATATGCAAAGTATCACATCCATGCCCTCTGATTTCTACAACATTCAATTCATCATATTGCTTTTTGGCTATTGTTCTTTTCATACACATTCTTCTACGAACTTTGTATATTATTTTCTTGGAAATGCTTAATTCCTTTTGCAGCAATTCATTGAAATCTTCTATAATTCTTGATAATAATTTTTTTGGTAGCATAGTAATAGGCCATTATATTTACATTGACACATTTTATTTTGCTTTTCTCCAGGCAGTGGATATCTTGTTTCTAAATTTTTGCTACCATAAGAAGTGCTACTAAGAATATTTTGATCATCATGTTGCAATCTTGAAGACAAAGATTATGAGCATTTTAGTTGCTTGCTTTGCAAATTTATGGTCCACCCCTACCTAAATTACAAATGAGCCTTCTGTCATTGGTTACAATTGAATGTTTTGAAATCAATCTAATTAGTAAAGAATAACGTTTTAAAATACCCCAAGCAATAAACAACTTTTTAAAGAAGCTTTTAGATTTGGGCACATAGAAGACTTTTAATAAGTGCTTCTATAACTGAACCAAAATAAGATAATACACAAGAATACTGAGTCCAGAAATGTGTTGCTTATTTTGGAAAGGAAAAAAAATTAACCACATTTCTATAGTTTTCTATGCTCTTAGTAGAAAAATAATTCAGTTGATCAACTTGAGTATTTTTAGGCAGAAGGATACTCTATTTTCAGGTTTTATTTTGCAATAAATTTTGGTTTAAAATTAAGTTGCAAATTTCAGGTAAAAAGGGTAATAAAATTTAATGGTCACTAAAACTTCAAGTGAAATGCATTTTATTATGTTTAGTTCCTTGTTCTCCTGAAGACTCTTGCATAGTAGTAAATTGAGGTGTGAAAATCTAATTGTTTGAGACCCTGCTTGACCCTGATATAGATTACTGGGATTTTTTCACTTACTGCAGATCTTATACCAAATTTAAGGCTTGGCAAGCTTCTTCATCTTTCTAGAACCGAAATTTTAATAACACACTATGTTACGTAGCCTTTTTAGCTGACATTCTGTTATCCCCTATTCCCCCACCTGCAAAGGCCATTCTCCATTTTGTTTTTCTGAATCAACAGTCTCAACCTCAAGTAGCTGCGTGGATTTGGAAACACAACTTTGTTATATTCATTTTCCTCTTCTTTCTTCACAGTATTGCTCTAGATGACCAAGACTTCTATGACCATAATCGGAAAGAAAAATCTGCACCAGTGTGGTAGGGGATATTTGTGACTCATCTTAGAGAATCTGCTACTACTTGAATGAACCCTTAATGAGAGTTTTCACTTTTGGCATTACAAACTGCTCAGTGTAGGGGATTCTAAAAAGATGCAGTAAATAAGAATGTCTGAGGGAGTCCCTGAACTTTCTACTTAAGTTCAAATTCCTTTGGATCTAAAACTAAAACAGGATTCCATTCTTCTCATGTCTTCATGTAGAGCAGGGCTTTTTCAACTCTTTTCACCTGAAAAATTTTTATGCAACTCGAGTATATATGTAAAATAGGTATACAAATCATAATTTTGTGCCCTCCACATTTAGTTAAATGACCTCATATTAGGTTGTCACTCATTAAGAAGATTTGATTTAGAGTGGGTCTAATCTTGATATTAATTCACTGTCCCTGGAATCCTCAGAATCTGGTGAGTCTTCAGAATACTGAAGTACTCAATTAGGGGTACTGAATAACTTGATAGTCTTTAAAAACCAAAAACAAAGGCTTTCCAATTGCTTTGAGGCTATTCTCGGCTTCTGGCAATTTCCCATATACCAGGAAAATCCCATTGCAGTAGCAGAATTATCCAGTTGAACAAGGTTAGTCCAATTCATTTACCCACATCACTGATTCTCCCTAGTGATTTCTCTTGTTTAGGTTTATGCGAATCTGGCCTGTATTTCCCTTTTGCAAACTGCTCTCTATTAAAATACCTCTACATTAATCTGTACTAGTAGCCAAAAAAAATCACAACATCTTATAATTCTGGTGCCTTTCCAAATATACCTTTTTCCCTATAGGGACTGGGCTTTCCCCCCTCCCCCTTCATATACTGCATTCCATTTATACTGGCTGCCACCTTGCTTAGAATGATTCCCTCCTCATGTCCATCTTTTAGAGCTCCTAGTTGGATCTTTAAGACAAGCACAACTTTATCTATCAAGTCTTTCCTGATTTCCACAACTGCTACTGCCCCCCTCCTCCAAAAATCACTATTTTTGTTTTTTTGGGTTTTTTTGTGCATATATATATATATATATTTGTACTGTTGTCTTCTCCAAGAAAAAATATTTCCTCTTTGAGTACAAGGATTATTTCACTTATCTTTTTGTTTCTCCACTACTAAGTCCATTTCCTGTCACAAAATAGACCCTTAATATATGACTATTGATTTACTGATTAATTAATCCCACTGTCATGGGGCTTAAATCAAATAAAGTATAAATGAAGTCTCTCCCTCCCTTACCCTTCCCCCATTTCTAATGTATATAACAATAATAAATCTAAATAATCTAAGAAAATCTTGCAAATGGAAGACAGCTTTCTTTAAAGCCACATTTTTTTCAAAAGGAAATACATATTTATATCACTCATCAGCAAGTCAAGAAAAAAAGTACTTGAAGAAGAATCTAACTTCTGGAATGATTTTAAAAACCACTAGGATATCTTTAAATATGACCCTTATTTTGCTCTGTTATACAGTATTCTTTACCCATTTCTAATGAAAATAGTAGCAAAATTAAAATGAAGAGAAAAAAATGCAGAGGCAACCATACAGCATTTAAATTATGGGTCCCAACCTGAAATGTTTTCTTGCTCCTTGTGACTACAAAGCAATAAGCCTGCTTTCTTTTCATGTTGTGCCTTGTGAAATCAATCCGTTTCATTGCTTAAGAGTCATGCCTCACACATACTCCCTCCTTTATCATGCTGGATGTAGTAGTTGCCCAAAGAAAAATATTCCCTTCTGCAAAATGTTGCTGAAAAGCCAAGTTTAGATTTTTTATTAAAATGGGAACCCTCAGGACTCTGATGTGGCCTTCTTACCAGTCAAATTTTCAGAATGGAGTAGCAAATGATTTAGGCCAAAGCTAGCAAAAGGGACTAGTCCAAAAGCAAAATGAGCAAGGGAAAAATGTGTTCATAACCATAAAGTCATATTCCTACTTCAAACAACTCTGGAATGGGTAACCATATTGACATAAAAAGGACAAACCTTTTTGTCAAAAAATTGAATGTGTTTTGCAGACACCCTGTATTTAATGACTGTCAGCAATGAGCATGTTGACGTTTTTCACCACTTAAATATGATGCTGGACTTTTTGGCTGGGTTTTCCATTTTTGTACTTTGCAAAGCAATGTGGGGGAAAATAGAGAGATGCGGGGGAGGAAGACTTTACTTACTAGAAAAAAATTTGTTTTAAAAACAAAGTACAATAAAAATATTCAGATGGTTTATTTGCATTTGTAGTAAATTTAGGCAGAATGAATCACCTTTCATGCCCATGCTTACATGCTTGGTTTGATATAAAGTGGGTTAAAATAGGGATTTGCTGGTTTCCACATATCTCAAACTCTTATTCAAATGAAATTCTGATACCACACCACACCTTTATAATGAAAGACAGGAAGATTCTAAGAAGAATAGACACACATTATAACTCTAAATGGATGTCACAAAAAGGAGCAGACAATACTAGGCTCCAATGAAGAATTCTTTTTTTTTTTTTTTTTTTTTTTGCTCTGGCAATTGGGGTTAAGTGACTTGCCCAGGGTCACACAGCTAGGAAGTATAAAGTATCTGAGACCAGATTTGAACTCAGGTTCTCCTGACTTCAGGGCTGGTGCTCTATCCACTGTGCCATCTAGCTGCCCCCCAATGAAGAATTCTTATAATTATAGGCAGCACTATAAAATTGCTGTGTCGTGTGTTGTTTGCCTTTATTGTTTATGAAGCCTTTAGAGACTGATAAACTTTTTCTTTTCATTATTTGTTCCTTTTCAGGTTTTTAAGTGTTGACTGGAGATTAATTTTTAACTAATAAATTCACTTAACTTTTCCTTTACTATGAAACTTAATTTTAAATGCCAGTTATATTTAAAGAAGAAATTTTACACACACACACACATGTGCATACGTGTGTGTGTGTGTGTGTTTAGGTCATGGCACAAAAAGAATGGTGGTGGTGATGAGGCATCTTCTGGCATAAATATTGTCAGGGAAGTATAAAAAGATTTGATTAATTTTTTTTTTTTTTTTACTGGACAAGCATCGCTCGGGTTCATACATGGTATATTCTGGGAGAAGAAAATGATGAAAAAATTCATTAAATAGCAATCTTTTCTTTTGGATTAAACAGTAGGCTTGAAGGATCTTAACACAAGAATGGCTCTAAAAAGAAAGTCTATTATCAATTATGATTAAAGGAAAAATAACAATGGATGAATGAAGTCATCTTTGATATAGATGAATAGAAGTTTGCCAACATTGTAAACTACAATAAAGTATTTAGCTAAGGCTTTTGGGATAATATAATTTATACTAAACACTTCAGCAGGGCAGTTTTATGATTTTTGAGTATACAGATGAGAAAGCAAATATAGCAATATTAATCAATTCAGAAGGGGGGCAGAGCCAAGATGGCAGAGTGAAAATGTGACTCTCTGCATCCTCCTCCAATCTTCTCTCAAACCAACAATAAAATAAGCCTCTGAACTGATCTTCAAGTCAACGAATCCAGAAATATTTGGACATTGCTTTCTGAAGAACTTCATATCAGGTTTGTGTAACTCGGACAGAGGGATAAACTGTGCACTCGGGTGTAGGCCGGAAGTGAGGGTGGGACTCAGCTCAGCTCATCTTGGCAGAAACTCCACACTCCAAACTCCAAACACCTGGAGTTTATCTGAGGCACTCAGGACACTCTGCCCTGATTGTGGACAGGTGTTCTGGCAGACTTGCCTTGTTTAAGGAGTAATCCCAATTTAGTCCTAGCCCCCACTGGCCCAGCACCTTAAGTTAATTCGCCGAATTGCCCCAGGGAAAAGATTTTTTCCAAGCCTTAAAGAGACATCCACACTGTCGAAAAAAAAATGAAGAAGCAAAAGAAAGATCTCACCATAAACAGCTTTTATCAAGAGAAAGAAGTGATGACCCCAGATCCTGAGGTTCCTTTAGACAAAATTCCAAAGGAAATTATTAAGGACCATCGCTGGTCCCCTTTTCAAAAGGCCTTTCTGGAAGATTGCATAAAGAACCTCATAAGAGAGCTGGAGGATAAATGGGAAAATAAATTGAAATCAGTGCAAGAAGGATATGATGCCCTGCAAAAGAGATATGAAAAAGACACCAATATATTGAAAAATAAAATTAGTGAAGGGGAAAAAGAGTGCAATGGACAAAAAAGTTCAATTGGCCAGTTACAAAAGGAGCTTAAAAAGGTAACTGAAGAAAACAACACTTTAAAAATAACAATTGAACAAATGCAAGTGAATGACTCAATAAGACTTCAAGAATCAGTCAAACAAAAACAAAAAAATGAAAAATTAGAAGAAAATATGAAATATCTCCTAGGAAAAACAATTGACTTGGAAAATAGATCTAGGAGAGACAATCTAAGGATTATTGGACTTCCTGAAAGCCATGATGAAAAAAAGAATCTAAACACTATCTTCCAGGAAATCCTGAAAGAAAACTGCCCTGAGATTGTAGAATCAGAAGGCAAAATCACCATTGAAAGAATTCACCGATCACCTCCTGAAAGAGACCCCAAAATTAAAACCCCAAGGAATATCTTGGCTAAATTTCAGGACTATAGCACCAAGGAAAAGATTCTGCTAGCAGCTAGAAAGAAACAATTCAAATACCGAGGATCAATAATTAGAATCACACATGATCTGTCAGCCTCCACATTGAAGAATCGAAGGGCCTGGAACCAGATATTCCGAAGGGCAAAGGAACTTGGATTACAGCCAAAAATAACCTATCCAGCTAGAATGAGCATTATCCTCCAGGGAAGAAGATGGTCATTCAATGATATAGGTGAATTTCACCTATTTCTAATGAAAAGACCAGATCTGAACAAAAATTTGACCTCCAAACACAGAACTCAAGAGAAGCATAAAAAAGTCAAAAGGAAAGGACTCTTGAGAACTTTATTTCTACTATGGGGATACTTAAAGGTTGGGGGTATAATTAACTAGATATTACTTTGATAATATGAAAAAGAAAACTAGAGGGGGAAAGGTTGTCATACTGGGGAAAAGAGGGAAAAAGTGGTAAAATAAGGTCTTAAAAAAAAGGAGGTTAAAAACAAGGTAAAATATCTTGAAGAGGGAAAGAAAACCTAATATAATTGAGAGAAAGAGGGGAGGGAGATGAGCATTGTGTAAATTTTACTCTCATCAGGTTGGGTTCTAAAAGTGTATATCAGACACTTGATTTCACATAGAAACTTGTCTGTTGCTAGAGGGAAGTGGGAGGGAAAGGAAGAAAACTAAGGAACAAACTAATAGAAGAGAAAATAGAAGAATCAGGGGAAAGGAGTTTAAAAAAGGGGGGGAGGGGATCTAAAGGGTGGAGTATTGTTTGGGGGAGAGGGTCATCAAAAGCAAAGTACTGAGGAGGGGGGAAGGGAGAAAGGGGAAAGGAAAGGGGAAAACATAACTTGGGTAAATAAGATGGCAGGAAATAAAGAATTAATTATTCTATCTGTGAATGTGAATGGGATGAACTCTCCCATAAAGCGGAAGCAGATATCAGACTTAATTAAAAACCAGAATCCTACAATATGTTGTCTACAAGAAACACATCTAAAACATAGTGACACATATAGGATGAGGGTAAAAGGCTGGAGCAGACCCTATTATGCTTCAGGTGAACAAAAAAAAAAAAAAAAAAGCAGGGGTAGCAATCAAGTAAAAGCCAAGATAGATCTAATCAAAAGAGATAAAGAAGGAAACTATATTTTATTAAAGGGTACCATAGATAATGTAGCAATATCAATACTAAATATATATGCACCAAGTGCAATAGCATCCAAATTCCTATGGGAGAAATTAAGAGAGACGCAAGAAGAAATAGACTGGCAAACTATACTAGTGGGGGATCTCAACCTTGCTCTCTCAGAATTAGATAAATCAAACCACAAAATAAACAAGAAAGAAACTAGGGAGATAAACCAATTGTTAGAAAAGTTAGGTATGATAGATCTATGGAGAAAGTTGAATGGAGACTGTAGGGAGTTTACTTTTTTCTCAGCAGTCCATGGAACCTATACAAAAATTGACCATGTGTTAGGGCATAAAAACCTCAAAATCAAATGCAGAAAGGCAGAAATAGTAAATGCATCTTTTTCAGATCATGAGGCAATAAAAATCACATGCACTATAAGGCCAGGAGAAAAAAAAAACCAAAAGTTAATTGGAAATTAAATAATCTAATCCTGAAGAATGAATGGGTGAAAGAGCAAATCATAGACACAATCAATAATTTCATCCAGGAGAATGACAATAAGGAGACAACATATCAAAATTTGTGGGACACAGCCAAAGTGGTTATAAGGGGCAATTTTATATCTCTAGATGCTTACTTGCATAAAATAGAGAAAGAAAACATCAAATGATGAAATCAAATAGAAAAAGAACAAATTAAAAATCCTCAATTAAATACCAAATTGGAAATTCTAAAAATAAAAGGAGAAATTAATAAAATTGAAAATAAGAAAACTATTGAATTAATAAATAAAACTAAGTGTTGGTTCTATGAAAAAACCAACAAAATAGATAAGCCTTTAGTTAATTTGATAAGAAAAAGGAAAGAGGAAAATCAAATTGTTAGTCTCAAGAATAAGGTAGAACTTTCCTCCAATGAAGAGGAAATTAGAGCAATAATTAGGAGTTACTTTGCCCAACTTTATGCCAGTAAGTTTGATAATCTAAATGAAATGGAGCAATATCTACAAAAATATAGATTGCCCAGGTTAACAGAAGAGGATATGAATTATTTAAATAGCTCCATATTAGAAAAAGAAATAGAACAAGCTATTAACCAACTCCTAAGAAAAAATCTCCAGGGCCAGATGGATTTACATGTGAATTCTACCAAACATTCAAAGAACAATTAATTCCAATACTATACAAACTATTTGAGAAAATAGGGACAGAAGGCATATTACCAAATTCCTTCTATGAGACCGATATGGTGCTCATAGCTAAACCAGGTAGGGTGAAAACAGAGAAAGAAAACTATAGACCAATTTCCCTAATGAATGTTGATGCAAAAATTTTAAATAAGATATTAGCAATGAGATTACAGAAAGTCATCTCCAGGATAGTACACTATGACCAAGTAGGATTTATTCTTTCATTGGTTCAATATTAGGAAAACTATCAGCATAATTAATTATCTTAATAACCAAACTAACAAAAACCATATGATTATCTCAATAGATGCAGAAAAAGCATTTGATAAAATCCAACACCTTTCCTATTAAAAACACTAGAGAGTATAGGAATAAATGGGCTTTTCCTTAAAATGATCAGTAGCATCTATTTAAAGCCATCAGCAAGCATCATATGCTATGGAGACAAACTAAAACCATTCCCAATAAGATCAGGAGTGAAACAAGGCTGCCCACTGTCACCATTACTATTTAATATTGTATTAGAAATGTTAGCTTTAGCAATAAGAGAAGAAAAAGAGATAAAAGGAATCAGAGTAGGTAATGAAGAAACCAAATTATCACTCTTTGCAGATGACATGATGGTATACTTAGAGAACCCTAGAGATTCAACTAAAAAACTACTAGAAACAATTCACAACTTTAGCAAAGTGGCAGGATTCAAAATCAATCCACATAAATCATCAGCATTTTTATATATTACCAACAAAGTTCAGCAGCAAGAGATACAAAAAGAAATTCCCATTCCAAATAGCAGATGATAGGATAAAATATTTGGGAATCTATCTGACAAGGAAAAGTCAGAAACTATATGAACTAAACTACAAAACACTTTCCACACAAATAAAATCAGACCTAATCAATTGGAAAAATATTAAGTGCTCATGGGTAGGCAGAGCAAACATAATAAAAATGACAATACTACCCAAACTAATCTACTTATTTAGTGCCATACCAATCAAACTCCCAAGAAATTATTTTACAGATCTAGAAAAAATAGTAGCAAAGTTCGTTTGGAAGAACAAAAGGTCAAGGATTTCAAGGGGATTAATGAAAAAAAAAGGCAGATGAAGGTGGCGCCTTGCTGTACCAGATCTAAAACTATATTACAAAGGAGCGGTCATCAAAACCATTTGGTACTGGCTAAGAAATAGAGCAGTAGATCAGTGGCACAGGATAGGTTATCAGGACAATCTAGGAAATAACCTTAACAATCTAGTATTCGATAAACCCAAAGACCCCAGCTTTTGGGATAAATACTCACTATTTGGCAAAAACTGCTGGGAAAATTGGAAACTAGTGTGGAAGAAATTAGGGTTTGACCCATACCTAACACCACATACCAAGATAAGATCTAAATGGGTTCAAGACCTAGATATAAAGAGTGATTTTGTAAGCAAGATAGAGGAACGTAATATAGTTTACCTCTCAGACCTGTGGAGATGGAATAAATTTATGTCCAAAGAAGATCTGGAACTCCTAATTGAACACCAGATGGATAATTTTGATTATATTAAGTTAAAAAGTTTCTGTACAAATAAAACTAATGCAGACAAGATTAGGAGGGAAGCATCAAATTGGGAAATCATCTTTACATTTAATGGTTCTGATAAAGGCCTCATTTCTAAAATATATAGAGAATTGTCTCATACATATATAAAAATTAAAGCCACTCTTCAATAGATAAGTGGTCAAGGGATATGAACAGACAATTTTCAGATGATGAAATTAAAACCATCTCTAGTCATATGAAAAGTTGCTTCAAATCACTATTGATCAGAGAAATGCAAATTAAGACAACTCTGAGGTACCACTACACACCTGTCAGATTGGATAAAATGACAGGAAAAGATAACGATGAATGTTGGAGGGGATGTGGGAAAACTGGGACACTAATACATTGTTGGTGGAACTGTGAATAGATCCAACTATTCTGGAGAGCAATTTGGAGCTATGCTCAGAAAGTTATCCAACTGTGCATACCCTTTGACCCAGCAGTGTTTCTACTGGGCCTATATCCCAAAGAGATCTTAGAGGAGGGAAAGGGACTCACATGTGCAAGAATGTTTCTGGCAACCCTTTTTGTAGTGGCTAGAAACTGGAAACTGAAGGGATGCCCATCAATTGGAGAGTGGCTGAATAAATTATGGTATATGAATGTTACGGAATATTATTGCTCTGTAAGAAACGACCAGCAGGACAATTTCAGAGAGGCCTGGAGAGACTTGCATGAACTGATGCTGAGTGAAACGAGCAGAACCAGGAGATCATCATACACAGCAACAACAGTATTACATGATGATCAATTCTGATGGACATGGCTCTCTGCAACAAAGAATTGTCTCAAACCAGTTCCGATTGTTCACTGAAGAAAACCATATACACCCAGAGAGAGGGATATGAAATATGGACCACAATGTAACATTTTCATGATCTCTATTGATGTTTGCTTGCATTGTGTTGCCTTTCTCTGGTTTTCTTCTTTTTCTTGTAGATAGGATTTTTCTTGCACAACTTGTCAACTATTGTTACATTATTAACATGTAGTAGACTTCCTGCCATCTAGGAGAGGGGAGGGGACTGGGGGTAAAAGTTGTAATGTAGAGCTTTGTAAAGATCAATGCTGGGGAACTACCCATACATATGTTACACAAATAAAAAGCTTTAATAAAAAAAATAATAATCAATTCACCCAAGATTATCCTGTGTCAGTAGCAAAGACAGAACTAAAATCTCAAAGTTCTTAACCCCTATAATTCTATACTTTTTAACAACTTGTGTTTTCAATGAACAAAAATCTACCTTTTCTCTCATTCATCCTTTCTACTCCATTGAAAAAGCAAAAATTTACAAAAAATTTGGTAACAACAATACAGTCAGGCATACTTGTTATACTGTTTTCCAAAATGTATATCTCTGTCCAATTTATTACATTATTCAATACATTACTTGAATGGTTATCATTTTTAATATTTATATCTAAACACAGATGACATTACTCAAGACCCTGTGAATTATCTTATCTCTAAGATTTTAGTTTGCAAAAACAGGTGATTAACTATATTGAAAAAAGCAATCTCCCTATTAATGTTTCTTTTACCCATGAAAGTAGGAGAGAGTGGTGAATAGAAAGACCTGACATGTTAGATTCCTCAGGTCATGAAGAGTTGTACATAGTTGAACAACTGGACAACAACAAAATACCAATGAAAACACAAGTTTGGTCCAAAATAACAACAATAACAAACTTTTGCATGAAAAACCTAAAGATTAGAAGGCTTCTATTTTTTAAATCTGTCATAATTATAAGTTATATAACTACCCTGGGGGAGGAGGAGGAATTAGCGTCCATAACACCTTTAAAACCATTAGGTTCCTTAATACTTGACAGTTTCTTAAAGAGAATAACATCAAATGCCTGCATTTAAGGCTGCTACTTTGTTAGACACCGTCCTAAATGCTATACCTTTGTGAATGCCCATGGGTTATGTGTCCAATGCACTAAGGCTCTATAACACTAAGTAGTAATTTGTTCCACTTAATGGACTTTAAAAAATAAATTGCAAGCAAGGGTTCTGAACATCTGAGGTGCAGTGTATAGGCTATTAAATTAGATGCGATACTGTATCCAAGTTGGCTCCTATTCTGAGAAGGTAAGCATTTGAAAAGGTAAGTGATGCTATTCTAAGGGTTAGCTTTAAACACAAACAGAATGCTCCTCAAAACATTTAACACTTTTTATGTTACACATTGCTGAGATAAATAAGACTTGTTATTTATTTGTAAATTAAATTTTGTAAAATTTGTAAAATAAATTACTCATGTTAATTTCTGAAGAGTGGCAAGAATCAGGTTTGTTCTTTATATTTATCTAGGCACTAGAATGGAATGCTATGGGGTCCCTGGCTTTCCTCTATCTGATTCAAGATATTCAAAAAGAATATTTTATGTAAGGAGAAAGATTAAAAAGCTATTATTTCTATTTAAACAAAACTATATTCTTCTGCTTTAGTTTACACATATACATACACAAACGATAATCATCACTAAAACAATCATGACAAATCTTGGCATTCTTTTCTTAGACTTGAACTCCACACTTAATCTGATTCTATTCATCAGATCCAGGATTTCTCAACTACTTTATCAGTCATTGTTCAGCATGAATGGACCATTATAGAACCCTCTTTCCAAATGTACTGGCTGACTTCAGGCATGTGAAGAACTTAAATGACTAAGTTCTTGATCCACAGCATGACATTGCTTGGATTGATTTTATCACATGAGGGTAGGCTATTATGTTTCCATTAATAAACAGTGGCACTTGAGATACCCTTTTGCTAGAGATACTAGAATAAAATGAAAGAGGTTTGAGAAAACTCTTTAATATCTCCTTTATTCATCTTATTGATAACTTCTATTAGGATTTTTGGTAAGACTAGTGATTAAAGAGGTTTTGGCAAGACTAGTGATTACAGAGGTGCAATGTGCAAGTTCAAGAAACAATAGTAAAATTATATGACATATTTGGAAACTTCATAGGATGTGTCATTAAATATACATGTCTCACCATTCTTGGACACTAAAGAGCAGATAACATTCTTAGCCATGGCTATGGCACAGTAATTGAACCCTTTACTCAAACAAATAGGCTCTAAGGCTTTATCTGCCATTATTATTCCTGCTTCAGGGGAAAGGATCTTGAGGGCAAGTTGATCTCACTTTTTAATGTCACCAGCCATTATTAATTATGTTATTAATCAGAGTTTAAAGAGGCTCTCTTTGGGGTGCTTATAGTTGGGCTAAATAAAAACTTGGATAGAGACCTCAACATCTGAAGGAAATACAGCTTTGTAAATGTTAAGTGCTACTTCCAGTGATGCAGATCACAAATCACAAATGTTAACATGTACAGTAGGCCTTTGTGGTGTTAAGGAGATTGTAGATCAGACTTCACTCTTACTTCTCCACCCTTATACTCTCTACACCTTTATAGACCCCAAATGGCAGGAAACCCAATTTTAATGTGTCTAGCACTTAATTTTCAATATAGTACCATAGTATATTGTGTGTGAAAATATTTAATAGCACTAATGAAGACACATATATAATGGGTTTTAAGCTTAAATAATTCAGCAGGGAAAATAATGTTAAATTCATGGTTTTACCTGTAGATATTCCATTTCTTCATCTTTTTTCTGATTCTTTTCCAGAAGATCTAAAACAAATCAGATAAAAACAATCCTTAAATATACTGAAAGAATAAATTACTCCTTATTGTCGATCCAATTTCATTCATACATGAATTGATGCTAAGTAAAGTGAGCAGAAACAGGAAAACATTGTATACAGTAACAGCAACATTGTGCGATGATCAACTATGATAGACTTAACCCCTTCTCAGCAATACAGTGATCCAAGACATTTCCAAAAGACTTGTGATGGGAAATATCATTTGCATCCAGAGAGAGAACTATGAAGACTAAATGCAGATCAAAGGATAAAACTTCACTTTTTAAAATTTGTTTTGTTTTTCTTCCTGTGGTTTTCCCTTTTGTACTTATTTTTCTTTCACAAAATGACTAATATGAAAATATTTAACATGATTGTACACGTACAGCTGATACTGGTTTATTTGTTGTCTTGGAGAGAGGAGAAGAAAAAGAGGGGTAAAAATTTAGAATTTAAAATCTTTCAAAAATGAATTTTGAAAACTATTTTACATGTAATTGGAAAATAATAAAATGCAACTAATAAACATTTTAAAAGAAAAGAAAAGATCACAGTCATAGGAGCCCTGCCAAACTTAAGTCTATCATTTGGAATTCTTATATACCTTTAAGACTCAGCTCATATACTACTTCCTATACAGAGTACAGGACTTCCAAGACTGATAGATTTGGAAGTGGAAGGGATCAGTGATCAACTAGCCCAATCCTTTGACTTTATAAATCAGGAAACTGAGGACTTTGGAAGTAGAATGACTTGTCAAAGATCACAAAAGTAAGGAGTAAGCCAGGATTTGAATCTAACCTCTAACTCTAAATTCACTCTTCTTTCTACTTCTCCATTCCTGTTTCCTGATCCCATTTACTTAGTTGTAAGCATTTTCTGTCTCTAATTACCTGGCACTTCTCTGTATATGTTTGGTATTTATTTGCATATATATGTATATGTGTATATGTATGAAGATATATTTGACTCTAGATACCATGAAATTCACTAGGATTCAGTTATAGTTCTTAAATAATACAAATGTTTTATTTATTTAATTCGCGGCTTCTAAACTTCCAAGTAGCCCAAAATTTCTCTTTTGAAAAAAGAAAATTCCCTTTTAAAGAAAATTAGAAACAAAGTACTTGTTCATTCAATGCAACTTCAAATTCTATTTCAGAGCCAACTTTTTTTTTTAAATAACCATATTAGAACCCATTGGAATGATGGGTGGGGACAAAAGTGAATCTATTAATGGAAGAAGAAACACTACCTTAACATCAGAGTCACAATAATTATCACTTCCTACCAAAAGGGTGGGAATCATTGAAGCTACATCAGACCAAGAAGTTGTCAACATTTTATAGAAATCAGTGGTTAAAAAAGGAATGCGCTCAACCAAAAAGATGGGTATGGCTCCAGTGCCTCAGTGTCCCACATTCATTTATGAACTTGCTATAAAGGAAAACCTATTTGGCACACAGTATTTACTGCCTACAGCTACACCACCCGGTGCTGTGATCTTATTAGATCTCACAAAATAAAGAGGGTTGGGCTGAGTCAGAACTTGGATGGAAACTGACAAGAAACACCTACAACAGCACACATTAAAATATTAGCATTTACCTTACTCTGCTAATTGACATTCTCACCAAGATATTATACCACACAAAAGAAAAATATAACTTGCAAAAATTCAATAAATGTCATAGAAAGATGAATGCAAACATTATATGGACACCATACTATGTATAGCAGAGAACAGTAATTCAGGGGGTAGCAAACTTATGTAAAATAATGTTATACTATTCAGCAAAGAACACACCAAAGATGGCTTATTTCATAGAATCAGAGAATTTTAGAGGTGGAAGGCATCTGAGAGATGTCATCTAATTCAGCGTCTATAATATCCCTGACAAGTGGCTACCATGAACAAAAGGGAAGCTTTGGAAACAACCCAGAGGTTTGCCCACTGATTCTCCTAGAAGGCAGCTTAAATTCTGCCCATTGCCTTTTGCTCTGTATTCTGTGACCAAACAGGACAGATCTAATCTTTTTTTATCTGACAGCCCTTCAAAAATCTGAGCAGATGGCCATAATGACTCCCAATAAGTACCAGAAGTCGCATTTCAGAATTACTGGAGAGACAGTTCAGAGGTGAAGATGATCTTCTGAGGCTCTTTGGCTAGAGGAACTTACAAAGGGGTAGCAAGCATGAAGGCAAAGAGATACAAGGAGAGTTACTTGTTCTCTAAACTCTTGCATATGTTTCTGTTGAAATCTCCTGTAAATTGATATGCATATAAAATTAAGATAAATGACAACTTTGTGGCACAATTTGTTGTAGGGGCCCTTCTCTATGGCATGAAGATAACCTTGAGGTTTAGGTGGCTCTAAGAAGATTGCATAGCCTCTGCAGGATAAAACTGTGTCAAAGAAAAATGACCAAAGTACTAACTTCCTATATTTTTATACATTTTCATGGTAAGGCTTTGTTATAATAATTCAATAATCTAAGAGAGCTGAATTTAAAATCCATGACTGTTCAACTATAAATGCAACTGTTAGCAATACTTGAATTGTTCAATAAAAAATATAAAGGCATTCCACTGATTTGAACTCAAAATCACTGTTAATCTTGGGTTAAGATATGATCTTTCTGAGAAGAAAATATGAAAATTTTATATGCCTTCTCACTCTCCTTCAAATGTAATAGCTCCTGGAACCCAAGGTCTAAAAGGCTGCTTCCAAATTCTGAAAATCCAGATTACCTAAAATTAACCTAAGCTATTAGCAGTGAAACACCTTCTTTGGACATGTCCAACAAGAACAATGACAAAGTGTTTGTTTAAGCTTTTATCTAACAGCATGTATTTTTAAAATCAGAAGACAAAAGGCAGTTGCAACAGGGGATGTTGTGCTTGGAGAAGCAAATAAAGGAGTTGGCAGCTTTGGTATTATTGTCTGTCCAAATGCAACAAGAAGAATTATAAGGGCTGTTTGGTAACTTTACAGTGTGCTGCTTAAGATGATATTTACAAAAAAGACCACCAGGAAAAATATTGTCATTTTGTATATAGTACCATGTAGGATGAGGAAATTCTATTAAGGACTCAATAAGATACTTCACATTAAATCAAAATATATTTTGATAACAATTCAATGACCTCAATGCAAAAATAGACATAGGTGAGGATACAGAAAAACACTGAAAAAAAATGTTTAGGAATAAGGAATGAGAGAGGACAAAGATGTGTATAGAACAAAGAATCCTTTATCTTTGTATATCATGAATATCTCTGAGGGGGGGGAATAGGAAGTTTCTGGATGTGGTAAACACTACATCATAATGGAAAATTAAATATATTATAATGGACAACAAAAGACTCCTTAATAATTGAGAAGTGATATTTGAATCAACTGTCTGTTTATAATTAGAACACTGACTTATTAGAGCAAAGTTCAAAATTAACACGAAGTACTAATTGCTAGCCTTCACCTAATGTTTTAAGGTTTACAAAGCACTTTACATATTTAATCTTCACAACGACCACAGAATTTAGGTGATATTATTTATTTCCATTTCACAGATGAGAAAACTAAGGCTGAGAAAGGTAGCTGACTTGCCAGTGGTGAAGCTTGAAAAATGAAAAAAAAATGCAAAAATTATATGGTATGCAGTTACCACTCTAAAGTGAAGTATTTAACCACCTTATTGACACCCCCCCAAAAAAAAGATATAGGAAAGGATGTCGATGTTAATTATAACACTTTTGTAGAGAGTTCATGATGAGATCAAAAGAGTCTAAAATTTGCCTCAGTCAGTAAACACTTGACCTACTTGCCAGAGGGATGTGACAGCCAAAGGACAACTTTAGTTTGGAATATAAACTAGTCTATAAAAATTTATGAAAAAGGATTGTAGAAGATTATGAAATTGTACATAAAACAGTTAGAAGCTATGAAAAGGAAGAAAAAATAAGCTTAAAGAAAACTTGACAGATAATACAACTCAGTAAAGTCACCCTGAGGACACTGAAGGATGAAATTAAAAGAATAATTAGCAAAAAAGGAATCTGTAGGGATTTTTTTCCCCACCATTAGGGTCAGTACCACATTTGGACTCAGACTTGTCAGGACCAGATGTTTAAGTGTAAGTGTAGTGGCATGGAAGAAAGCAAAGATGAGAAAAGCAGCTGGGTTAGACCAAGTATATCTAAAAGAGGTCCAAGAGAGAGCAGAAGCATTTATAGGGCACAGAGAAATGAATTATCAGGGACAGATAAGTGGCACAGTAGATAGACCCCTGGTAGCAGGAAGAACTGAGTTCAGATGTGGCCTCAGATACTCATTATGTTACCCTGAGCAAATCACGCCAATTTCCTCATCTATAAAATGGGGATAATAGTAATAACTGGGTTGTTGAGAGGAACAAGTGAGATAATAATTGTAGAACAGTTAGCACAGTGTCTAGCATATAGCAAATGTTCTATAAAGGTTAGTTATTGTTTTTGCTACTATTATCATCACTGTTATCATCATCATAGTCAAATTTATAAGAATACAGACAAGAATTGAATAGAGTGGGTAAGCATGGATCGGCTGTAGAATATCCATTCTGAAGAGATCACAGATTCACTTGAGGAACTGAAGCATTTTAAAACATAAACCTCTTTCCATCTTTTTCCTTAAGGTGGAATCAAATTCAACTGATGTCCAGATGATTAAAAAAGGGGATAAGTGATAATGGTCAGATTCTAATAAAAAGACAAACAACCTTGAAAGACATAAGAATTCTAATGAACATTACTATTAGCAAGCCCAGATCATCAATGCAAAACATACTAACTACCTGCTGACTGAAAAGTGATGAACTCAGTATCTAAGAAGAGATATATTTTTCAGATATGGCCAATGTGGGAATTGGTTTTGTTTCACTAAGCACATGTTTGTTACAAGGTTTTTTCTTGTTCTTTCTTTTTTTCCCCCAATAATTGGGAGAAGATGGGAGGGAGAAAAAAAATCATTTTTTCTTCAGTGAGAAAAATTTAATTTAAAAATACAAATAACTCTAGAAAGATACCTAAATTCTTTGTTATATTCAAAGGTTTTTTTTTTTCCAAAAAAGAAAAAAAAATGCTTGAAATAACAGGCCTGTTATCTGGAGTTTAGTGATATCTTCAAAACAAGTCATGTTCATTGTAATAATATTTCAAAGAGTTAACTTCATTAATGCTCCAAATACACTCATTGAAATAAGAATCATGACAGGAAAAGATACTGATAAATGTTGAAGGAGATGTGGGAAAACTGAGATACTAATACATTTCTGGTAGAGTTGTGAATTTATCAAACCATTCTGGAGAGCAATTTGGAACTATGCCCAAAGGGCTGTCAAACTGCATACCCTTTAATTCAGCAGTCTCTCTACTGTTCCTGTATCTCCAAGAAATCATAAAAAAGAGAAAAGGACCCACATGTGCAAAAATGTTTATAGTGGCAAGGAACTGGAAACTTAATGGATGCTCATCAATTGGAGAATGGCTGAATAAATTATGGTATATGAATGTTATAGAATATTATTATTATGTAAGAAATGACCAGCAGGACGATTTCAGAGAGACCTGGAGAGACTTACATGAACTGATGCTAAGTGAAGTGAGTAGAACCAAGAGAACATTGTATATAGCAACAACAAGATTATGTGATATCAATTCTGATGGATATGGCTCTTTCAGCAGTGACTCAGGCCAATTCCAATAGACTTGTGATAAAGGGAGACATCTGCATCCAGAAAGAGGACTGTGGGAACTGAATGTAGAGCTAAAGGGAGACATCTGCATCCAGAAAGAGGGCTGTGGGAACTGAATGTAGAGCACAACATAGTATTTTCACCTTTTTGTTGTTTGCTTGCATTTTGTTTTCTCTCTCATTTTTTTCCTTTTTGATCTGATTTTTCTTGAGCAGTATGATAATTGTGGAAATATGTTTAGAAGAATTGCTCATATATAATCTATATCAAATTACTTGCTGTCTAGAAGAAGTTCCAATCAAAATCCCAACAAAAATAGAGGAAGATTCATTAAAGGCCTTAGGAAAAGGCACCTAAATTCAAACGTGATACAAATTAGAAAGTCTAAGAGGAAGTGAGGCATGGAGTATACCCTGAGTGGAGGTGCAGAGGTGGAAGATGAAATATAAAGAGGAAGAGATTAAGTCATTGCCCACTCCCCAAGGAAGTTAGAGTTGGAAGGGAACTTAGAGATTTTCTATCTGATATTTTTATTAACCAATGAGACAAAGTGACTTCCCTAAAAATACAAATAATAAGTATCAGAGAAAGGATATGAAACCAGGTTCTTTGACTCCAAAATCAGCCTACTTTCCATTATACCAGATCCTCAGGGTTCTAAAAGATGTGGGTTAAAAGCGGCCTCTGTTTAAATAAGTGAACATCACCTCACAACTATGTTCTTCAAATGCATTATTGCTATGGGCAATTGTTAAATTACTAGGTGTAGTATTCAAGTGTGCACATGTGGAATGATGTAAAGTATTATTAATCTGGTTTGCTGAAAGATAGCTACAGGGTATTGCTAAAAAGCAAATATGTTACTAAACATAGAAACAAGAGAAAAAAGACCCCAGATGTGTTCTGTGGGTGTAGATGAGATGTATAATAAAGTATTGGGGGGGCAGCAGTTAGTGACACTTATTACAATGTTTTATTTTGTTCTTTGTCACAATCTTTAATTCAAAAGAGTTGCACAAAAGCCAAGGAATTGCTTTCCTGTTTGTCCTCTTTTGGCATATATATTTTTTTAAATTCTCTGATTTGTTGCTCAATACAAACATCAAGTCAAGGGCCATGCAAATTGGTGTGACTAAATGTAGTTCCATCAACATTTGTTAATGAAAGGAGTTTTGGTTAGGAAGGTAATAGCCCTGTATATTTTCATTGGGTAGCACCCAGTACTTGAAATAAACTGTTGCTAATCCAAAATGGCACAAAAATCTCAGGGAAAAAAATTCCATGTAAAAAGAGAAGTGAGACATATTGATGGAAACTGGAAAGTTCTACTGATTTTCATTTAATTCTCTTTTATTACTATTTTCCATGTCCAACCATTTGACTAAGACAATCTTAGAGAGAACTACCATTAGATTCTATAAGGATAACACATCAGCAGCTGGAAGGCTCATTGTTTATTGATGTTTGTATCTTCTTTGCATCTTTCATTTTCTAAATATTTTGTACCAATCTTCATTTTTTACATGCCTACTGGCTATTTTGCTACTGCATACCAACATGATATGACTCCCTTATCCTCAAAAAGTTATTTACCATTATTAGCTACTGTCTTATGTCTCTCCTCCCTTTTAAAATTCCTCAGTCACTTACAACTGGTGCCTCCATTTATTTTTCTCTCCCTTAATCGTTTGGCTTCTGATCTCACCATTCTACTCAAACTGCTCTCTCCAAAGTTATCAAGGATTTTTTAATTGGCAAGTCTAATGTAATTTTCTCAAGTCTAATCCTTTTTTTAAAAAAAAACTTCTTTGCAGCTGGACCACTCTTCAGTC
Source organism: Myrmecobius fasciatus (assembly GCA_023553655.1). Taxonomy (NCBI): domain Eukaryota; kingdom Metazoa; phylum Chordata; class Mammalia; order Dasyuromorphia; family Myrmecobiidae; genus Myrmecobius; species Myrmecobius fasciatus. Next base: position 311,688 of record JAJPUD010001221.1, on the reverse strand, counting down.
TCCTTTGCTTATTCTTTGTGCAGATCATACCCACTAACTCTGGGCTCTGCCCCGAGTTCTCCTGTTCTAAGATCTACTTATTTAGTCCTTACCTCTCTCCTACTTCCAATCTCACATCTCCAACTAGATATCTCATATACATATTTTAAATTTGGTATATTTAAAACTGAACTTAAATGTTTAACCTTAAGGCCTTCCCTTCTTCCTAGCTTCTCTATTACTATGAAGGATGCCATCATCCTGCCAAACACAGATTCACAAATGAGGTGTCATCCCAGATTCTTTACTCTTTCTCATCCCCTACATCTAATCTGTCATGAAGGGCTATTGATTATAGCTTTTCATATATTCCTTCCTCCCCCTGCTTTTTTTCTGATGCTTCTACTACCTTGGTATATGTCCTCATCTCTTCATGCTTGAATTACTGTGACAGGTTTATGATCAGTCTTCCTGCCTGTTCCAATCTACCCTCCACTCAGTTATCAAAGTAAGTATTTATCCTAAAGCACAAGTCTGATCGTGCCATCTCCCTATTCAATAAACTCCAATGACTCCCTGTTATCTCCAAGTTCAAATACAAAAACCTGTTTGGCTTTTAAAATTCATCATAACCTGGTTCCAACCTACGATTCCTATCTTCTTACACCATATACCCCTTCACACATAGTATAAGATCTAACAACAATGGCTTCCCTATTGTTTCTCATACAAGGTACTCCATTTCTCAAATGCATATTTTCATTGACTGCCACCCCAATAAATTCCATCCCTCTTCATCTAAATATCCTGGCTCTCCTGTCTTTCTTCATCTATCTGTTAAAATCCAACCTTCTTCTTTGGAAGGCAGAGTTTAAAGTATGGTGGATGGTAATCTGTAGTCCAATTAGAGAGGAGAGAAAATTATTTGAACAATTTCATCATACACATCAATGACAGAAAATACAGCAACAGAATAGGAAATAGAAATGGCAACCAGTATCAAAGAAAAGAAATTAGCATTTGCTTGTTCCACCTTTATTGGTGATGGACTATTTTGATTGTATGTCACCTCAAGGTACTTTCAAATAATTCAAGATGTGACTTCTGGGCCAAGTTTTACTTCAGTGTTTTTCTTTATTATCCTGTGTTGTCTATTCCATCATTGGTCTAGTTTTTAGGTGGCTCCTGTATTTATGGTGACTAAGAGTAATGAAGACTGTCTGTATGAGTTGACATTTGGGGTCAGGGACTAGGGGGAAAAATTTTGTTTATCAGAAAAGTAACTGTGGCTAGAAGAATGTAATATTGGGGATTCTCTATATAACAATAACAACTAATATCTAAGAAGTCCTTTAAGTTTTATAAAGCACTTTACAACAAATTAGTCATTCTGGTTTTTCAAAACCCATTTTGTTGGTTGTTGGTTGATAAGCATTTATCAGACACTCTGCTAACTGGTAGAGATACAAAGGCAAAAAACAAAACAAAACAACAACAACAACAACAACCCTTTTTTCAAGGAGCGTATGATACAGTGGTGGAATGGAATCAGATAATGGTATTGACTAATGTGGAAATGTTTTTGCATGATTGTACATGAACAGCCTGTATCAAGTTTTTTTTTTTTTTTTTTTTTTTTTGCTTTTTGCTGAGGCAATTGGGGTTAAGTGACTTGCCCAGGGTCACACAGCTAGGGAATGTTAAGTGTCTGAGACCAGATTTGAACTCAGGTCCTCCTGACTTCAGGGCTGGTGCTCTAACCACTGCGCCACCTAGCTGCCCCCTGTATCAAGTTTCTTACCAATTTAGGGAAGGGAGAGAAAAGAGTGGAAGAGAAAAAAAATTGGAACTCATATTTTTTTACAATGAATGTTAAAAATTGTTTTTACATGTAATTGGGAAAATATTTTTTTTAAAAAAAAGCTATGAGAAAGGCAGCTAGATGGCACAGTGGGTAGAGTACTGGCCCTGGAGTCAGGAGAGTCTGAATTAAATCCAGGAGAACCCTATTCAAATCCAGCTTCAGATACTTACTAGTTGTATGATCCTGGCAAGTTACTTAACCCAAATTGCCTCACCAAAACAAAAAACAAACAAAAAGCTATGTACAAAATATATACAGGATAAAAACAAACTAATTTAATTAGTTAAGATAATTAAAGGAAAAACACTAATATTTTTGGGTGGCTCCTATATTTATGGTGACTAAGAGTAATGAGGACAACCTGTATGAATTGGTATTTGGGGTCAAGGACTAAGGGGAAAAAATCTTGTTTATCAGAAAAGTAACTGTGACCAGAAGAATATATATTGGGGATTCTCTATATAACAATAACAGCTAGCATCTAAGAAGTCCTTTAAGTTTTATGAAGCACTTTTCAAATATTATGTCATTTAATTCTCACAATAAATTTGAAAGGTAGGTGCTATTATTATCCCCATTTTACAGAAGAAGCAACTGAAGCAAATAGTTATGTGATTTGTCCTGGGTCACAAAATTAGTAAGAACATGAGTTGTATGGCTTTTATATTATATAGTCATATATAATATAGGGCTGGAAGGGACTTCAACAATCACTTAGTTCAACTTCTAAGCCAACCCTAGCACAAGCCCCCTATTGAGGTAATGAGTATTGGCAATAAACTCAGGCAATATGATGTTATCCATGCCGTTTTTTATCTTTCTTTTGGGGACCCTGGGATATTCCCTGTACTAGGACCTTGAAACCAGATTAAGATTCGAAAAATATGTATTAAGTGTGCACTATATACAAAATTTTAACAAAGAAAATGGTTTCAACACTTAGAGATGCCTGAAACAGAATATGCAGCTGATATACTTGGAGTGCATTCCAGGCAAGGGAACCTGTATGGGTAAGGGTATAGAGAGATGAGAAGGAAAACAACAATTAGATGTCCAGTTTAGTTGGAACACAAAATGTGAAAAAGTGAATAATATCAAATAAGAAAGGTAGGGTGAGGATTATGAAAGGCAATTTCTAATAGTGATTCAATTTTCTTAAAATCTCTACATAAATTTTTTTCTAACAAGTAACTGTCTACTAGTCATATATGTCCAGGGGATAATATAAAACTAAGCCAACAATAAAAGACAGGACAGCACTTATCTAGACATTTGCAATGAATCTCTGCCTTCTGACTAAAAACAATGATTAACCCTGATAGATGAAAACCTAATTAGGAAAATCATTTTTTTCTCCTTCAACTTTCCTTTGAAATAGCAAATCATTCCAAACTCTATTGAAAATGAAATAAGTTCTCATGTTTCTTGAATGGAGAGGGGACCATTAGCTAATTTATGTTATTGGTTGACAATACCAGATATGAAAAGGCTTAAGGGCACTAAATGACCGTATGATATTGAATTGATAATGAGAAGTAGCACCAAACAGATTTGGTCTCTAAATATGTAAAATAAAAAGTAAATATCCAGGCAACAGAAAAAGTCTTTAAAGTGTCTATGTAAATTTTATTACATAAATTATATATATATTTAATATATATTACATAAAAATTATAGTTTATATTTCTTTTATGCTTTCTAAAATATTTTTTTCAACCTCGATCATAGAAGGCTATCAATCTCATTTTAAAGATAAGCAATGACTTTCCCTTGGGGTCATTTGTTTGCAAAATCAGAACTTGAACTCAAGTGTTCCAAGGAAGTCTGATATTCTTTTCACTAGATCTTACCAACTTATCACATAGAACAAAAGTATGATGATAACGAGAAATGGAACAAGTTCTGAGCTATAGTATAAAATTTGTCAGCACATATTCTTCCTCTTTTATTAGGCTAGTAAAAAAATAAATATTATTATAATAAACCCTTGCTTAAGTCCAAACTATTAAAAAAAAAAAAAAAAACCATGGGTCTTGGCTTTTATATTTTGACCATCCAAAATCAACAATAAAATCAGAATGCTATATGGAAAATAAGAAATAATATTATAAAACTCAAAAAATATATTTTTGACAAGGGCCTCATATACTGCCATTAGCCTCCATAGTCCTAATTATTATGAGTAGTAAAATCATTTTAGTTTCGGCCCAGTCTGCTGCCACCCACTGGTGCAAAATTGGGTGTGTTTCAAACTTTCCCATAGTGAGTTATAGGTTTCTGATCCAACGCCACTACCAAAAACACAGGTTAGAAGGAAAAACAACATTCCAAAAGTATGGTTATCCTTTGTGGTTTGTTTCAGACACTGAAACAACATGCTGGTCTGCAGACACATCCCAAATTGTCCAATAAATGAGTAGTTTACAGCCTACTGTCTGTTTGGGGTGTGTGGTATAGCCCCCAAGTGCAGGTACTCAAAGTGACCGCTTTTATTTTTCCTTCAATGGTTTTATTTGATGTTAATTGGATGTTGGTGAAACATTCCATTTTGACAACCTTAGCAATTTATGTTCTCCTGCCAACAAATCTTATACACTGAAGACAACAGCTCTGTAAGCTATGACCTGCAGTTCCTCCTTCCATGTGTATTTCTGGGTAAGAGGGATGTCAGGAAATGGCATGAGGGTCAATCTTTAGGAACCATTCAACCTTTGAACATATTTCTTGGGAACCATGTTAGTGCCCTCCAAAGGTAAGTCAAAGAACACTAGGTCAAAGGAATATATGGTGATATTTTTCAGAAACAGAGACAAGCTTGTGACCAGAAGAAAAGATGGACACAATAGCAAGCTTGATATAATGCTTGCTTGAAGGAACACTGCTATTTTCATATATCCAGCCTGGATTGAGGCCTTACAACAATTACATATTGTGCTTACAAACTCAATAACATTGAATTTCCAATGGTTTCAGGATATCTCATTCCCATATCTGGGAAACTGGCATTAGTTTTTAATTTACCACCAACAAGTGAGATCTAAATCAGAGACTGATAGGTCGTTTCTGCTTTGGAGTAGTACTAGGAAATGTGACTTGAACCTATGTCCCTAAAAAGTCAGCACCAACAGGAAGCCGGCTTGTCTTTAGGATGCTTTTGTCTCAAAGTAGGTGAGTTTCCCTCCTATAATACCATTCATTCCAACAATAAAATCTCTCCAATATATGGTCCTCACCAATTTTTTCTTGGAAATTGTGTGTGTTTGTGTGTGTGTGTGTGTGTGAGAGAGAGAGAGAGAGAGAGAGAGAGAGAGAGAGAGAGAGAGAGAG
>JAJPUD010001221.1:286181-306508 GCA_023553655.1 Myrmecobius fasciatus | reverse complement strand
AGAGAGAGAGAGAGAGAGAGAGAGAGAGAGAGAGAGAGAGAGAGAGAAAGAGAGAGAGAGAGAGAGAGAGAGAGAGAGAGAATATACACATGTTCATGCATGCATTCTATGGTTGGTCATTCTCTCCTCCTTTTTTTTTGAGAGGGTATGAGGGTATAGACCAGTGATATAACTGGTATAAGGAACTACTGGCAAAGATACTTCCTTTTCTAATGCAGATAAATCAATGAACTAGACTCCTCTTTCCAATTCATTCCAGTGGCTTCTGGTTAAATTCAAAAGAAAAGATGACTTTCATGAATAGATTGCTTGATTATTCAATCAGTCAACATGCAATAGCTTTTCTTGATGTACATTGAATGTTGGTGAAACATTCTATTTTGATAACCTTAAGTGATTTCCATTTTCAAGCCAACATTGAAGTCTGGTTCAATGTAATGTTAGTTTCTCTGAGGGCAGGAAGTATTTTTGTTTCTGTCTTTGAATACCCAGCACTTAGCACAGAGCCTTCATAGTAGGTTTTAATAAAGGCTTGTTCAATCGAATTGAAATCTGAAGCTAAACAATGAAATTGTAATGTATGATGTTGAGGAAAAAAACTCAATGATGGTAACTAGCAATTACTGGCAAAGCATGTGAAGAATGAGGTAAAAATTAATGCCATAAATTGAGACTTCTGCCCTGCTCTGTGTTAAAACTGGATCTTGTTCTGATCCCCCTTGCCACCCTCCTTTCTACTAGTCAAGTATAGTAACTTTAGAAGTAGCCAGTATAAAGCAGCAGTAACAAAAAGTTAAAATGCAAAGAAATCACATATAAATCATCCCAAAAATTAAAGGGGCATAATTTACAAATTGCATGATATATGATAATTTTAAAGTTTTAATGACAACTCTGAAGTTATTTGGATATGTTAATGAACTAACCCAGAGGTAGAATAGATAAGTTAATCTTCCCCCCCAAAAAAAATCCTATAAAAATTAGATATCAAATTTCGGCCCTACCTTCCCACTATCATCCCAATACTCTCCCATCTTCTAAGAAACTATGCTACTGGAGTGCTCCCAACACCAATCTCCTCACCATCCTCTTCCTCAACATTGGGTGCCTCTGTACTATTATGGCAGCTAAGTGGCATGGTGTATAGAGCACCAGGCCTGGAGTCAGAAAGACCAGAGCACAAATATGATCCCTGGACAGTCACTTAACCCCATTTATCTCAGTTTCTTCATAAGTAAAATGAGCTGAAGAAGAAAACAACAAACTATTCCAGTATTTTTACTAAGAAAACTCCAAATGGACATGACTGAAATGACTGAATAACAACTCTGAACTATCGCTTAATCTTATTAATTTCATAACTTCCCTGTGAAGTTATCTCTACTTTATCCTCTATATATCTTACTTGAACATAGCTGGCTTCCATGCTGTCTCCTGAAGTAGACTGAATTCTTGGAGAGCAGGGACTGGTTTGTTTTATTTTGTTTTATTATATTTTGGCCTTTCTTTGTTTTCCTAGCACTTAGCACAGTGTCTTAAAGGAGGTAGCACTGAGCTATTCTGTCATAGGAATTGGAAGGTGAAGGAGTATACCAGGCCTAGGCAAGAGCTTACATAAAGGCAATAAAGGCCCTTGTAATAGGGGATAGATTGTTGTAAAGCTGAAAGTAGACCAGGTTAATTGGAGTATAGAATAGATGGAGGGGAGTAATGCAGTCAATCTGGAAAAATAGGTAAGAACCAAGTTATAAATGATTTTAAATGCAAAAGAAAGGAGAATATATTTTATTTCATGAAAAAATGAAAAATCACAGAAACTGCCTGGACAGAAGAATTAAACTCTTTTCAAATAGCCTTTAATTTTTCCAAATACATGCAAAGATAATTTTCAACATTGACCTTTGCAAAACCTTGTGGAATTGAACTTTGGAAATATCAATTTGGATGCTGTGTGGACTATGGTTTAGAGAGGAAAGAAATGGAATTTAGAGATATCACTTAGAAAACTAATGTACCAGTTCAGACTTGACTTAAAACTGGTGGTTATATTAAGTACTCTACAAAGCTTTCAAGTTATATATGCACATAAAAACAACTAAACCTTATCTCATTATAAGTTCTCATTGCTTTTTACAATTTCTCATGCCCTTTAAATAAGAGAAACAAATATATTGTACCATAGCAAATAAACCCACAGTTCTTCCACATGCACAAATTCCACAGGTATAATAATAAAGGAATAGGATGGTAAGGTTTCTCTTTTTTTCTCCTCAAACACACTACTTCCATTTCCATTAGAGCCTTAGCATGTATGTATAACTTTATTGTAATTGAGAATATAATTATAAATAACCATGTTATCAATTTTAGCTCAAATTAAATCTGAAACTAGATTTATTTTAGGAAACTAATAAACAAAATGGTGCCTTAAAGTAACCGTGAGTTTGTTGGGGCCCACAGACAGCAGATAGCAGGGGCGGAGTTCTGAGGACACTCAGAGGTACATTCTGCCTAGGCCCACCCCTCAGGAGGGCGGTGATGGTATTGAGTATGCCTCAGTAAGGAGGAAGAGCCTCCTTAACCATTATACTGTGAATGGGGCTCCTCCCTCCTGGATCAAGTGAAGTGGGTAAACAGGGACTAGGGGGAAGGGCTCCTCCCTCCTGGATTACATGGAGGAGGGGATTATATAAGACAGTAAACAGAGATGCCAGGGGGCACTATCCACACTAATGGCACTACCTTAGCAGGCAGCCATGTAACATCAGCACTGCTTTGGGCACTATCAGCACTTAGGCACTACTGGCAGACTGCCAACATGCTGCCGGGTAACATCTAGCATTGCCACGTAATAGGGAACTTCAGTTTGTGATATCCTGAATAAATACAGATTTGCTGTTAGCCAGCCTTTTGTATCTTGGGTGTTCTGTGGGGATAATTCCCTGCTTAAGATAAGCAGGGCTGGAGACGTCCGAAGACCTGGGAAATAGGTAAGAAACCAGTTGACTCCCATCGAGGTGAGCAACAGGGAGTCTGCCCCCAACAAGGAGAGCGGTGGGTAGTTTAGGTCCCCAGCCAAGGTGGACAGGTAGGAGTTAACTTGAGTTCTACTTTACATATTAGCAAAAAATGATCCCCTCCTCCCCCCAAAAAAAGATAATAAATTTTGGAGGACATATGGGGAAACGGGCACCATGATGTACTATTGATTAAACGGTAAACTGATAGAGACATTCTGGAAAATAACTTGGAGCTAAAGGTCTCAAAGTTCTAAACTGACACAACTACAGCTTTGATACAGCTATACCACTATATTCTACTATATGTTATGTCTATATCCTCTGTCCTTTGTCCTATATTCACAAAGACATCAAAGAAATAGGATAAAGGATACATATGTGCAAAATTGTCACAACTGTGGTGGCAAAGAATTGGTTTTTAAATACTATTTTATTTTTCCAAATACATGCAAAGATAGTTTTCAACATTCATTTTTGTAAATCTTTTTTTGCTTCAACATTTTGTTCTAAATTTTTCTAACTTATCTCTTCCCTCCCCAAGACAGCAGGTAATCTGATATAGGTTAAATATACATAATCCTCTGGGAAAATTTCCATATTTGTCATTTGTGCAAGATTTGTGCAAGAAAAATCAGACCAAAAGGGAAAAAAGCCACAAAAACGTGAAAATACTATATTTCAATCCACATTTGGTTTCCAGAGTTCTCTTTCTGGATGCAGTTGACATTTTTCATCCCAAGGTTATTGGAATTGGGTGGCAAAAAAAATTATAAAAGTAAGGATTGTCCATCAATTAGGTAATTAGTTGAATAAATTATAGGATTATGAGATATGAATATAATGGAATAATCCTGTGCCATAAAAAATAATGAGGACAGTTTCAGAGAAAACTGAAAAGACATATGGAACTGATGTAGAATGAAGTAAGCAGACCTTGGAAAACAATAAAAACAAAAAAGTAAAAATGAACAATTTTTAAAAACTTAATAGTAAAGCCAAAGAAACACTTATTAAATGCTTACTATATTCTTGGTACTGAGTAAAATGCTGACGATATAAACAAAGGCAAAAAAGCCAGCCTATTCTCCAAGAATTCAGTCTATTGCCGGAATCAACATACAAAAACCAACTACATCCATATAAGAAACATGGTGAATATATCAACCATGATTACAGGACCAATGATAAAAGAAAGCTACTCACCTACATCCAAAGAGATGATAATCTTAAAATGAAGAAGGAAACATTTGTTTTTGGACATGGCTAATGTGGTAATAGGTTTTGCTTGACTATACATGTTTATTATAAAGTTTTAGTTTTTTTAAGTGTTCAATTGTGGGGGTCAGTGGAAGGAGGAAGATAATGATTGTATAAATTTTAAAAAATGAGTCATAAAATCTGAAAATGAAAGAACTATAACTTTTCAACAAAGCCAGAGACAGATTCCACAGCATGACTGAATCCAATTCAATTCAATTTAGTTCTAATTAACTTATAGTTACTAAATCCCTACTATGGGCAAGACATGTGCAGAATACAAATAATACACTTTCCTCTATCCTCCTTACCTTCATGTATACAAAGTCTCTGATATCAAGGAATTTATATTTTTACCAGTAAATAAGACATTTACAGAGATGAATACATATAAGATTATTTGAAGGGGGAAACAAAACTAATCACTAGGGTAACCAATAAAGTTCTTCCCAAAGGAAAACACTGAAGTTCACGCATTTTGGGTGAGGGTGAAGGTTAGCATTAGCCTATAAACAGTAAAGGGGAGGAAATGGAATATTAAGTTCAGAGAAAGGCATTAATTACATTAATGTGTGTAAAGTAAAATAAGTCTCAAAACTCAAGAGTGAGATCATATTGTGGAGGACTTTAAATGTCAAACTTAGGAGCTGGTATTTTGTTCTAGGGGCCACTGGGGATTCTTTAACTATAGAGTGATGTGATTAGTCCTATGCTTTAGGAAAGTTATTTTATCAGCAATTTGGAGGAGAGATGGGAAGAAAGTTAATATGGAGATCAGCCAGAAGGCTATCCCACTAGTTCAGGTTACATGTGAGGAAGGCCTAAAATTGAGCTGGCTTTTGTGAAAATATTTTGTAAATTAAAACAAAAAGCAATCTGATCTTTGGGGAATTTTGAGACTGCCACTCACTATGTTATAGAGTAGTTTTGCTTAGGACTGTTAGACATTCTAGTAAATGTCATATTTTTTTTTAATGGCAGACTAATGGACAAATCATGTGCCATTAATAATGGAAAGAGGTAGTAAACATTGACAAACCATGGTAAATGCCATGGTAAAATGCACAGTTGACATACTTAAAGTTAATCGAACAAGGAAAAAAGTAACTGAGAACAAATAACGCAAACAAGTAACTTTGTTGATGGAGAGCTTCAGCATAATAACAAAGCAATAGAGACAGTGATAGATAACAGATACTCATTTTTAGCTACTTATCAACCACTCCACTTTACTAATTCTGTAATGTTTACTCTCATAGAACCATGTTAATATAATTAAACTTATTTGCAGTGATTTTAAAAAAGGTTTCTTATTCATGAAAAGCCTATTGTTGTGAAAGATAGTACTGCTACCATTTATGGAAAAAATGAAGAAATTTAGGATAATTTTCTCTTCTGTCCCCTCCACATATAGTCTTCATTCATGGATTATTACTTATGATTACAGTGAGAACTTTCTGTGACTGACTCTCCATGAGTCAATCCAAGAGGGACTTGTCAAACTACACTGCCAACACAGGCCTGATAAGAATCATTTCTTTGAGATGAAGTAACTAGAAGCAAAATAATCCATTTTTAAAACCTTGCAACTCCTTGTGGTCCAGAGAAAAGAGATGAATACAGATAATGCTGTACTGATAAATGCAGCTCAGAAGTACCTACAGTGAATGAAAGGACTTAAATGCTGTCAGGCTACAGAATAACCTCAAATAAAAGAGCATATAAAAGGGCAAAAGACATTAAGGAATATGTGTATATGGGTCCCAGGACTCAGCAGAACAGCTTCATCAAGAAATAAATCATGATAAAGACCTCATTTCTTTTTTTTTATTTTTTTATTTTAAGCTTTTTATTTGTATAACATATGTATGGGTAGTTCCCCAACCTTGATATTTACAAAGCTTTCCAATACAAATTTTACCCCCAGTCCCCTCCCCTCCCCTAGATGGCAGGAAGTCCACTACATGTTAATGATGTTGAAATGCTTGAGAAGTTATGCAAGAAATATCCTATCTACAAGAAAAAAACAGAATCAGGGAAAGGCAACACAATGCAAGCAAATGTCAATAGAGAGCATGAAAATGTTAGGTTGTGGTCCATATTTCATGTCCCTCTTTCTGGGTGTATATGGTTTTCTTCAGTGAACAACTGGAACTGGTTTGAGACAATTCTTTATTGCAGAGAGCCATGTCCATCAGAATTGATCATCATGTAATACTGTTGTTGCTGTGCATGATGATCTCCTGGTTCTGCTCGTTTCACTCAGCATCAGTTCATGCAAGTCTCTCCAGGCCTCTCTGAAATCGTCCTGCTGGTCGTTTCTTACAGAGCAATAATATTCCATAACATTCATATACCATAATTTATTCAGCCACTCTCCAATTGATGGGCATCCCTTCAGTTTCCAGTTTCTAGCCACTACAAAAGGGATGCCACAAACATTCTTGCACATGTGGGTCCCTTTCCCTCCAAGACCTCATTTCTAAAATATGTAGAGAATTGTCTCATATTTATAAGAATTCAAGCCATTCTCCAATTGATAAATGGTCAAAGGATATGAACAGAAAATTTTCAGATGATGAAATTAAAACTATTTATAATCATATGAAAAGGTGCTCCAAATCACTACTGATCAGAGAAATGCAAATTAAGACAGCTCTGAGGTACCACTACACACCTGTCAGATTGGCTAAAATGACAGGAAAAGATAATGATGAATGTTCCAGGGGATGTGAGAAAACTGGAACACTGATGTATTGTTGGTGGAACTGTGAACGGATCCAACATTCTGGAGAGCAATTTGGAGCTATGCTCAAAAAGTTATCAAACTGTGCATACCCTTTGACCCAGCAGTGTTTCTATTGGGCCTATATCCCAAAGAGATCAAAAAGGAAGGAAAGGGCCCCACATGTGCAAGAATGTTTGTGGCAGCCCTTTTTGTAGTGGCTAGAAACTGGAAACTGAATGGATGCCCATCAGTTGGAGAGTGGCTGAATAAATTATGGTATATAAATGTTATGGAATATTATTGTTCTGTAAGAAACAACCAGCACGATGATTTCAGAGAGGCCTGGAGAGACTTGCATGAATTGATGCTGAGTGAAATGAGCAGAACCAGGAGATCATTATACAGGGCAACAACAATACTATATGACGATCAGTTCTGATGGACATGGTTCTCTTCAACAACGAGATGTTTCGAACCAGTTCCAATTGTTCAGTAATGAAGAAAGTGATATACACCTAGAGAGAGGCTGTGGGATCTGAGTCTGGACCACAACATAGCATTTTCATGCTTTCTATTGATGTTTGCTTGCATTATGTTTTCCTTCTCAGATTTTTTTTCTTATAGATCTGATTTTTCTTGTATAGCAAGATAACTGTATAAATATGTATATACATATTTGATTTGTCAAGTATTTTAACATAATTAACATGTATTAGACTTCCTGCCATCTAGGGGAGGGTGTGGGGGGTAGAGGAGGGAAAAATTTGTAACAGAAAGCTTTGCAAGGGTCAATGATGAAAAATTACCCATGCATATGTTTTGCAAATAAAAAAATTAATTTTAAAAAAAAGAAAGAAATCATGAAAAGTTAGTCTTATAATTCCCCAAACACACCTCCTACTCCGAATTTACTCAACCACCTATGTTACTAATAACCAATTGTGCATTCTGACTATCTTCTGGCTCTCTAACTAATGGATTCCATCTCCTAGTTTTTTTCATTCTTGTAGATCCACTTATCTTGTTTTGATTGGTATTTGTCTTGATTTTCTTTCCTCCTTCTTCAACTTGTTTTGGTATTTTCTAGATTTACTTCTGCAACCCATCTCCCTTCCTCTGTATTAGAAGCCTCATCTTTTCTCTTTTTCTTTCCTTAAGTTAATAAAGGATGATGGTTTAATTCCTCACCTCTCATTTTATTAGGGGGGGAAAGGATGTGGAGGTGTTTTGACTATATGGTATTATTGAAGGGCAAAAGTGACTCCCTGACACCAAAGAATACAGAAGAAATAGTAATGACAGTTCCATAACTAAATTAATATTTCAATACTGTAATACAAATATGACTGTACAAAGAATATGAAAAAAAAACACTTGGGGATCATACCAACATTTAGTGTAGGAAATTTAAATATACCCATATCTTTTAGATAGTTGATAGAGATAAAGGTTGCCTAAAGGGAAATTAGGTACTCACAATGCATCTATAACCATCTGAGGTCAATATTATATTGAGTGTCCCATCCTATAAAAATACCCATTGTTGCTAATATCAGCAAGAATGAATGGGATTGAGCAAAGTACAGTTCTAACCTAGCATGGCATTTCTTACATGTTTAAACTAGTATAGTAACATTTTTAAGCACAGAAAAGAGTATTTTGAAAGTCTTTTTTTAGCATCATATAATCTATATTATATACATATACAAAACATATAATATATAATAATAATACTGTATATAACATACAATAATAATATATATCTTCAGTTACTGTTTTTAGTTCCTTTTGCAATTGACCAATTACATTTTTTTGTTCACTGCATTCTTTTTCCATTTTTTCTATTTTATTTTGCAGTGATCTCATTTCGTTTCCCCATGTTTCTTCTAACTCTCTTTTAAGATTTTTTATGCAATCTTCAAAGAAAGCCTTGTGACATGGAGACCAATTTATGTCTCTCTTTGGGGCTTTTTCTGGAGTTGCTTTACCTTTAGGGGCCTCAGGATTTGAGGTCTGTTCTTCCCTCTCTCCATAAAAGTTGTCTATGGTGAGAGCTCTTTTTGGTTTTTTATTCATTTTTTTTTTAAAGGTGTGAGGTCTGTTTAGGGCAAAGGTGGGACAGCTGCTTTAATTTGCCCTGGGGCAGTTCTGCTGATTGAGTTATTTCAGGAACTGGGCAGTTCTGCTGATTGAATTATGTCAGGGGCTGGGCAGCTCTGCTGATTGAATTATTTCTGGTGCTTATCAGACCTGTTTTGAGGTTCTTCCAGAGTATCTTCTTCTAGAATTGTGTTGTTCTCCGGATATTGTGGATTTTTTTGCTTCAGAATCAGTCTAGAGGCTTCATATTTTGTTGGTTTGAGGGGAGGTTAGAGGAGGTTACAGAGAATCCTGTCTGATCTCCGCCACCATGGCTCCACCCCTGGAAGGAAGTCTCAATAATAATATATATCAACTAAGAAGATACAATTAAGATTTCTAACACCATGGGATTATTGCTATCTTTAAGAAGACACACTAAGATAACTATTATTGCATCTCAAGTAGCTCAGACACTGGGCAAGATTCTATCCAAATCATTGTTGAATGCTTATTATAGAATATCAAGAGTTGTGCCCAGCAGAGACAGGATATCAAGGAGAACAACATAAAAGAATGAGCTCATCAACCTTAGAAAGTATCTGGTAATGCTAGCTCCGCAATTTACAACACAAGTCTTGAAGTCCTGAGAAGCTGAATAACTCAAAGGTATATTTCATGTTGTATATTATATGGTTAGTTATACAAGAGTCATGGTATTGTATAACCTATTCCACATTATCATTGTAATGGAGTAGCATCATAAAATAGGCTGAGTTTTATTCAACTTATTTTATGCAGGAATGCTCAAAAGAATCCAAAAAAGAGTCCTGAACAGTATTACTAAAATAATGTATTATTCTCTAAGAAACTGTAGCTGATAATCAACATGAATGATTCCTTGAAAAAAAATGAAAGGGTCCTCAGAAGTTTAAGGGGTTACACACATGTAACCATAAAATCATAGTCAGAGATAGAAAAAATCCATAAGTCACTGAGTCTAAGAGATATCAGACTAAGAATATTTTCTACAACCCCCTCAACAGATATCTTTCAATATCCTCTTGAAGACCTCAAATAAAAGTAGCTCATTCTGGATCTTCCACCTATATGGACATTTCTTTTTCCTTTAGGCTAAATATCTCTCTTTAAAATTTCCACTCATTGCTCCTACTTCTTGCCACTGGGGACAAAACATGAAATTCTCTTCTCTTCCTGTGTAATAGCTCTTTAAAAAACATTGAAATCTCATCACCACTACCCCTCCCCTTCTTCTCCAGAGAAAAACATTGCCAGATTTTTCAATTAGATTTCAAATGGAATGATCTTGAGATCTTCCACCATATTGGTTGCTCCCTCCAATTTATCAGCAGGTTTTCTAGATGGACTGCCTGGAATTGAACACAATACTCCAAATGCAGTATTACAGACCAGAATACAGAAACTCTATCATCTTCCTATTCCTGGGCATTGGTCTTCTCTTGATGAGGTCAAAACTGTATTGCCCTTGAAGGAAAGCAACACTGCTGAATTTGTATTTAGGAGTGAAATTAATGGCCAGTAAACTTGGGTCGCACACTTTTATTCATTTTGGCTTTTAGATCACATTGATCTAGTATGCAGCTATTGAATAGAAGTACACCTGAATAGAAGTAAATAAGAGTGTCTCATTTTGCAAGATTCATGTCTCAATTCCAAACCAACAGTTACCTAGGAACTATTTTTTGCAAAATACTGAATTCTTATTGTGCTGTATGATGAAAATAAATCTGAAAATAAAAGTCACATGAAAATGCTCATCAAAGATACTCTATAAATAGCCCCAGATTATCATTGGCAATTCAGACATAAAGGCAGTCACTGAATTAATTACCTTTCATCACATTACAACTTATTGTATATATAGTATATGGTACCCCCAAAATCTTAATGCAGCTTTAAGCTATTAAATCTCATTTATACCATAAAATCTTTGTAAAATGATAAGAACTTAAAGATGGACTAAAACTTTTAGAGAAACTACAAAAACCAACAGCAGCTACCTATCTTAAACAAACCAAAAGACAAGCTCTATGTATCTTAAGGAAAAGTACAAATTATTGATAGCTTTTTGACTACAGATATAGAGACAGTGTCAGTGTAATATATGTATATTTTAACACAATGGGGTTTTTTTTTGTTTGTTTGTTTGTTTTTTAATCTGAAGGACCCTGGTATATTATGTGCTAATAGCTGGATAACAAAAGCTGAGGCAGGAAACAATGATTCAACATAGAATTATCTTGTTCTGTTATTATATCCTGTTTCAAACAAAGATAAAGAATAAACTATATACAGTGATGCAGTCCAGTTCTTCCCAATTACTGTAGATATTTGAGTGAAGAAGAATGTTACAAAATTGTGAAACCAGTGTGTATTTATTGTGGATACAAAAGATAAAAACAAGATTTATAGAGGCTTTCTGTAATGCAAATATGTTTATTTTAAGAGTACTTAAGATTAGTACAGTTAGTACTATGAAACAGTCTGTTTTAATTCCTTCAGAAGAGAGAATTGAGTTGGATCCAAGTAACAGAGGGAATTGTGATTGCCCTTGTCCCAATGTACTGTCAGACAAACAAATAAAGCAACAAAGACCAAAAAACCCAAATACTATATATCATTGCCATGAAATAAAATTGTATCTGGACACAAAACGAAATAGGAAAGATTAGATAGACATACAAATAGATAGACAGATACTGATAGAGAAGGCTATCTTGCAGAATCTAAGAGAACATTGTTTTCTCTGTTTGCAAAAGTTTAGACAGGCCCAAATCTAGTTCTCCTTTCTTCCCTCCAAAAAATCAAAAAAGAAAATAAAAACTTTATGTACATAAATACTATTAAAATACATTAAATTTACTGAGTTTAATTTAAGTCTGTGGGACAATGAATCATTTTTCCTCTCAGTTTTCTGTCACCCATTATTCTGGGATAAAGTAGCTCTTCGTCTCTTAACCCAGGATGCTTCTGTCAGAAATCAGATTATAATCCTAAACCAGGATTTGCCAGGATCATCTGCCATCCAAGACAACAAACTGAAACCTAAGAATTGCTCTGGTTAATCTGAAATGGTATGGTCCTTAACATATTCTACTATACTATTATTAATATTAAATATTAACATTTCTTATATTTAATCAACAAGAAATTTAGAAAGTTTAATGAAGTAGATAATTTGAATAGCAGAGAAAGCAATGCAATATGGGTTTTTATTTATTATCTGACAAAAACCTCATATCCAACACTTACTAACTATTCATAATATCAATTTCCTCTCCTACAAAATAGGAATAATATTAAGACCTGTAGTATTCATTTTACAAGATTGTTGTGAGGATTAAATGAGATTAAAGATATAAAATATTTATAAATAATTAACCAATCAAGTTTTTATTAAATCCCTGCTATGTACTAGCTTCTATAGTAGGTACTAAGGATAAGAATACAATATGCTCCTTATCTGAAAAGAGTTTATATTCTATCAGGTGAACCCAACTAGAATTAACTGAGTATTATGAAGCATTTAAATATACCTAGCACGAATTTAGGAAAATCATTTTGACAGCCGCGTGGAGGATTCATTGGACTAGAAGTGGGAGAAGAAGCAAGGAGACCAGTATAACAATAGTTCAGGAATGAGATGATGAATGCCTAAAAGGGGAGGTGAGTGAAGAGAAAGGGATGAATATGAGAAATATCAAACAAGTTGAAATGGCAAAATTCAGAAACAGACCAGGTATGAGGTGAGGTTCTTCAGTTAAGAGGATGGACTGAGACTGCCATGGGAACAGTCATTGTGGGGAAAGGGAGGATGAATTTATTAAGCAGGTATAAAAGGATTCTATGCTTTTTGTCTTGAAGGATTGAGGAGTAAAGGATAATAGCTTGAATGATTAGGTTGATAGTGATATCCTCCATAGTAACAGGGAAATTAAGAAGATGAGAGAGTCTGGGAAGGAGAGAGATAATGACTTAGGAAACAATGAGTTTGAGATGCCTATGGGACATCTATTTGAGATGTCCAAAAGTCATTTGGTAATACAGGATTGGAGCTTGGCAAATAGAGATTATCATTTAACCTATAGGGTTAAATTAGATTATAAAATGAGATAGAATGAAGGAATACAAAAAGAAAAGCCCAGAACAGACAGCTGAGGGACAACCGTGGTCAGTGGACATTATCTGTACAAAGATCCAGAAAAAAGAACTGGTAGACAAGAAGAATCTTGAGAGAACAAGGTCATAAAAACTTAGCAACTATCCAGAAAAGGATGACTGACAGTGTCAAAGGCTGCTGAGATCAAGAAAGATGAAGAGTGAGAAAAAGATATGCCAATTGAAAGATCGCTGGTGACCTAGATAAGAGCTTGAGTTGAACAGTGTTAGCTGAGAAGAGACGTGGAAATTTAAGAGAGAAGAGATACAGGACAATAGCTGACTGGGACCTTGCGATCACGACTTTTTTTTTTTTTTAAATAGTGAAGTCACAATGTTTGTAGGCAGTAAAGAAAACAGTAGGTAGAGTCAGATAGCAGATTAAAGAGACTGGAAATGTGATAGAGGGGAACTCTGGTGGAAAAGGTAGGACTCATGGAATCAAGAATGTGTGTAGAGGAGTTTACCTTGGAAAGGAGGACAAAGGTAATTTCTTCATAAGAGACAGTGATAGAGGAGCTAATGGTAGAGAAAGACATCTGAGTAATGGGAGAAGAGGAGGCAAATAAAGAGCTCTCAGCAAAAGGTCTGAAGTAGGTGTTGTTTTCAATGAAGTATGAGGATGGAGGCTGAGACTGCCCTGGGAAGAGTCATTGTGAGGAAAGGGAGGATGAATTCATTAAGCAGGTATAAAAGAATTCTATCTTTTTGTCTTGAAGGACCTATGTTTCATCCTTCATAAGCCCATTTTTCTTCCTCATTGAGATCTCCAATTTCTTTATTCCTCTTAACTTTTTCAGGCCATTATCCTTCCTCGAACTTCACTTTCTTTTTCTTCCAGTAATGAGTTAAGTCAACTTTCTACTGAACTCTCATCTCAAAGTCCTTTGCTCTATTGCTGTTCATCTCTTGCTAAAACCTTAGCCCTAGATTGTTCTTATCATCTGCTTCCTTGACTCCTACTTACATGTTGCTAAATAGAGCTGGGAGGAAATCTCAAAGCTATGCTAACTGGCTACAATATGAATTCGTGTAATCCAGCCTTAACAGGGCCCTCCCAGGAGCAGGGCAATCTTTTTATTCCTGTCATTTATTCTCTACCTCACCTGCCCCCACAAATGTTATTCCAAAACTTTTCTCCTCAAGCCTGCCACACCTTCCCATCACACTTCACCCAATCTCTGCTGAGGACTTTATCTTTCACTTTACTGAGAAAATTCAGGCTATTTGATGCAAGCTGCCACTTACTCCTTTCTCCTCATCTCAAAACCCCTTGACATCATTCTCCCACTTACTCCCTTTCCCTTAATCTCCAATAAATGCTACCCCTGCTTCTTCAAATGCCAACCTTCTATTTGTGATCTGATCTCTTCCTATTTTCTCAGAAGAATTCAAATTCTACCAATCCCTCTCCTCCTCTTTCTGCCTACTGTTCCTTCTCTACTGATTTTTTGCTGTGGGTTTCCCCATCTCTAAAATACAAACAACAATGGCAATAGTAGCAGCAAGATAAACCTTTTACTATACTCTACCATTCCTTTAAGCTATTATCCTAAATATCTTCTCCATTTTTTTAGGCAAACCCTTAAAAGAAGCTGTCTATACCCCACACCTACCTTCTTCTCTCCTCTTTCTTCTCAATCTTTTGATATTTGGTTTCTACTCTCATGCTACTATGGTTTCTACTCTTGATGAAAACTGCTCTCCCCCAAATTAACAATGATATTGACAAATCTGACAGTCTTCATTCTTCTTTCATACTTATCAACCTATCTAATATATGTGATATTGAAAATCACTTCTCTCTGATCCTTTCTGGTTCATCATTCTTACTAGGCTCCCTAAATGTGCCCCAAGGTTCTATCCTATGTCCTTCTCCCTACTCTTTTTTTCTCTGAACTCTGCTTGGTGAATTTACCTACACAATCTTTTGAGGGTTTAATTATCACTTCTCTGCCAGTGACTCACACAACAACATATCTGGTATAAGGGCAGTAAAGAGAACTGAAAAATGGCCTTTGAGTATAACAGACCTTGATTCCATACTAGATTCTGACATATATTGAGTATGCAACCCTAGGAAAGTTATTTAACTTCTTCTCATTGTCTTAGGCAACTCCGGAAGACTATATAAATTTTATAAGTGTTGCCAATTTACTATGGTAGATTGAATTTCCTTACCATGAATTCCAAGCCAGTGAAATAACAAACAAAAACCAAGACCAAAAAAACAGAATTCATTTTAAACAAATTTTTTTCACATCCCAATCAAACTCATCCTTAATCTTAAAGTAATTGTTTTTACTGTGAAGAATTTTTAAAAGCAAATGTTCGGTAATTAGACTAATTTATTCTCATTCACCTCCAATACTCTTATCTGCTTCTTTTTTATACAAAAGGTAAACATACTTAAGACAATTACAAATTTTGTTTTTTTGTTCATCAAACCCTCAAAATTACAATAGTACCGCTATATTTGTATCTGGAAGACTTTTAAATTTCAGTTAAAAAAATTAAAAAACTGTTTCTTTGAGAAGTAGCACGCAGCATAATAAAATTCTTCACACAACATAGTATATAACATGAAGATTTTTGTTTTTCTGATCAATTTCTTATGACAATTTCCAATTTTTTTAAAAAAGGGGACAAAAATGTCTTTGAAAGAAAAGCTGTTCAAAAGGCCTGATTAAGACAGCTCCAAGAAAAAGCTATTAAGCTGGTGAACAAAACCAGATTGAAATTTTGGTGGTATTAATACTTATACTATTAATGAGAATTAAAAATACATGTCTCATTTAAGCAGTGGATATTAAGAAACATACAACTGGAATTGGAAGGAAAGGTGTATTTAAATGAAACAATTTTCAGTGTGTAAGCATAAGATATGTGGAAGTGAAACCTTTAAAACGAATGTTTTCTTCAATGTTAAAATCAGTTAATAAATGGTTTTCATGGCCAGTCTCACAGGTCATTGCTTTCTTTAATTAGTACCTTTGTAAAACATAAAAAGACTCAAGGAATTTTTAATACTCATTACAGCTGCCTAGTCTATTAACAAATTGTCATGTTAACATTGGTCACCTTGTATTAGCTATACTTTTAAAGGTTTACTCAGTTCTCTTTCACAGAATTTAATTAACTTTGCCTTCCTTTCCAGAGCTCATCATTGTGGATATAGTGACATAATTCATAAATAAAGCAGTTTGGGTTTTTTTTTTTTGTTTGTTTTGTTTTGTTTTGTTTTCCCCTTTGTTTTTGAGTTTGCAGCACTTCCTGGAATGTGCAGAAAAAATATCTGACATGCTAGGGAGGTCCCCACAAACTGCAAAATATAAAAGCAGAATTGAATGCTATTTTCAAAATTCATATGCACATTCAAAGAGTCTAGGCTTTCTAACCCACCACCAGAATTATGACTGAATCAATTTTCACATTACCACAACATTTCTGGAAGATGCTTTAAAATTCCCTTCTCCACCAGCAGCTTCTTTTATTTGCATTAGTTTGGAGCAGTACAGATAATCATAACTGACAGGCGAAAGACAGTTTTAGGCTTATAAAATAGGGAAAGGAAAGGAAAATGCTCATTGTTTAGATTCCCTAAAGTAGAAACTGTTATCTTTGTTTGGGAAACAAAATGTACTGTACTAGCTGCTTAATCCCTAAGGCTTAGGCAGGTCTGAAAGTTTATAACAGACATCAAAAGTTCATATCTCAAACAATGAACTTTTTGAACAATTTCAGAAGCAAACTCAAATATAAAATTATAAGAAACTCTCAGATACTTGTCTCATTTCAACAAGAACCTGCAATAAATTTATTAAAGAAATATAAACAAACAACAAAGAAAAGAATGAAGAGAGGAATGAATGAATCTAAATTTAAAAAAAAATTTAACTGTAGAAAGGGCAGGAGTAACTCTACTTTTTGACCCTATTTGTAGTAATGAGAATTAAAATTTTAAATTTTATATCAATCTTAATTCTCAAACTTCAAAAATATTCACATATGATATTGATTCTGTGATATTATCAAAACAGGTATTCTCTCCAATGATGCCAATCACAATCTATTTGTTCTGTGTCTTCCAAAGTTCATCAGATTTCAATAATGGCCTCAATGAATATAGCAGGGACCTCCTCCCTTTCTTTTTAACATTAGGAATATACAGAATGCACTTTATCTATTGGTTATCTCTCATATGATCAGCCCATATTTTTCATTCATGCATACATTTATGCATAAATATACACATCCTATTATTATTATAAATTATTATATTGTATTATGTATTATAATAAATGTCTAAATGAACTTTAAAAAAAGCTTCCTTAAAACCCAATAAATATAGCCCTTCTTTTCTTTTTTTTTTTTAATATATAGAGGAAAGTTATAAGCTATACAATGACTACAGTTGTACCTCTGCTAAGACACAAAACCTAAAAGAGAAGATAATGAATGGAAGAAGTGATTGACATAGTGCTTTCAGAGACCATCCCCAGGAGTTGTGGGATATAATAGAAACTGCAGACAAGATTTCAGGGGAAAATATCTTTTCAATAAAATGTATAAGGCTATCCTAAAATTGTCAAAAGAAGAGATAGAAACTTCAGTATACAGATAACTAGGGTAACACAATTGGCAAACCAAATTCCTAGACTTTTCTAAGGTTTAAAACAACAACAGAATACTAAATGGATTAACAAACCCTATAATCAAATTCTACATATAGTAGAAACACTGCTTAACCATTCAACAGTTTTGAAACATATCACCTCACTGATCTATGATATAACTTTAAAAGACTATAAGATATTTACATTTAGCAGCAACAGATCCAGAACTGCAAGTCCCTGCAGGTTTGTGGGAGAAAGAGGAGGAATTCCACCCTTTGCCTCCATTTGGAATAAAAAAGAAAACTCTAAAGAATAAATTGTCATTTTGGATCAACTGTAATTTCCAACATTTTGGAAGTTTTAACATTCTGCCAAGGTTTAATTTTTGCAACATTTCTACCACATTATTCATCAAAGCTCTGCATACCATATATGTATATACTTATATATACACATTACATACATATATATTGTATACATATACAAAATTTAATTCAACATGAGTATATATATATATACGTGCTCACAAATATATAATATACACTATACATATGTAAATAGAAGTACAAGAAACATTAGAAATAATGTAATATGTACACATTATCTTTATGTATTTGTAAAGTACATAATATTGTGTAAATCTTAAAGTGATACATATATGTGTATACACACACATACAAGTTGTCTCAGAGACAGTGCATTTTGAAGCTTTAATAGTTTTATTAGAGAAAGGAAGTTAGTGTCTTTAAGCTATGTATGTATGCATTATTATTATTGTCTTCTAATTGAACCTCCTTATTTCTCAAGGAAGGGTAATGAATTGACCATGGTCACTCAAATATAGTAGCAGAGACAAGAGAATAACCAAGAGCTAGGCCTAGTTCAATGATCATTTTAATATACAAGGCCACCTATTTGCTACTGAAAAATATAGTTAATGTATTCAAATAGAGACTGTTGCTTTATAAGCAACTAAGTACACAATAAAGAGAATACCTAAAGTCTAGAAGACCTGAATTCAAATCCAGCCTCAGAAAATGACAAGCTGAGAATCTCAAGCACGTTACTTACCTCTGTCTTCTCTGGTTTCTTCATCTTTAAAATAATAATAAAGAATAGCATCTACCAGATGGTTGAGAGCACACCTGACTCTCTGTGACCTCCTCTGACCTTCTCCCAAATCAACAGCAGTTTAAGCCTCTACACTGATTTTTGGAGACAAACCATCCCCAAATACTTGGAGTACAACACATTCCCAGAAGTTACCTTGGAAGACCTTCAGGTCAGTTCTGTTTCAGTTGGGCAGGGGGTCAGTTTGCCAAGCCTGGATGGCTGCACAGATAAGGCAGGAAGCCGGGCCAGGACTCAGAGCATGGCAGATTCTAAGCACCTGGGAAGTCCCTGTCAGACTCTTTTTTTTTTTTTAAAGCTTTTTATTCGTATAACATATGTATGGGTAGTTCCCCAACAATGATCTTTACAAAGCTTTCCATTACAAATTTTACCCCCAGTACCCCCCCTCCCCTAGATGGCAGGAAGTCCACTACATGTTAATAATGTTGAAATGCTTGAGAAGTTATGCAAGAAAAATCCTATCTACAAGAAAAAAAAAAGAATACTAGAAAGGCAACACGATGCAAGCAAATGTCAATAGAGATCATGAAAATGTTACGTTGTGGTCCATATTTCATTTCCCACTCTCTGGGTGTATATGGTTTTCTTCAGTGAACAATTGCAACTGATTTGAGACAATTCTTTGTTGCAGAGAGCCATGTCCATCAGAAATGATCATCATTAATACTGTTGTTGCTGTGTATGATGATCTCCTGGTTCTGCTCATTTCACTCAGCATCAGTTCATGCAAGTCCCTCCAGGCCTCTCTAAAATCGTCCTGCTGGTCGTTTCTTACAGAGCAATAGTATTCCATAATATTCATGTACCATAATTTATTCAGCCACTCTCCAACTGATGGGCATCCCTTCAGTTTCCAGTTTCTAGCCACTACAAAAAGGGCTGCCACAAACATTCTTGCACAGGTGGGTCCCTTTCCCTCCTCTAAGATCTCTTTGGGATATAGGCCCAGTAGAAACACTGTTGGGTCAAAGGGTATGCACAGTTTGACAACTTCTTGAGCATAGCTCCAAATTGTTCTCCAGAATGGTTGGATCCGTTCACAGTTCCACCAACAATGTACTAGTGTCCCAGTTTTCCCACATCCCCTCCAACATTCATCGTTATCTTTTCCTGTCATTTTAGCCAATCTGACAGGTGTGTAGTGGTACCTCAGAGTTGTCTTAATTTGCATTTCTCTGATCAATAGTGATTTGGAGCAACTTTTCATATGACTTGAGATGGTTTTAATTTCATCATCTGAAAATTGTCTGTTCATATCCCTTGACCACTTATCTAATGAAGAGTGGCTTGAAT
>JAJPUD010001221.1:236027-256181 GCA_023553655.1 Myrmecobius fasciatus | reverse complement strand
TACATATATTCAATTTGTCAAATATTTCAACATAATTAACATGTAGTGGATATCCTGCCATCTAGGGGAGGGGTAGGGAGTAGGGAGGAAAAATTTGTGGCAGAAAGCTTTGTAAGGGTTAATGTTGAAGAATTACCCATACATATGTTTTGCAAACAAAAAAAGAAATTTAAAAAAAAAAAAGAAATCATTCTGCCTAGAGAATTAGTGAACAGGATCAGAATCTATCTGTAGTATCTGACTGTACTGATTGAAAGATGTAGTATTTAGTATTTCACCAAGCCTGCAATACAAAGATCATATAATGCATTCTAATTAGTCATATATATTTGGTGGATGCCCATGAAATGTGAAAATCTTTGTCATTTTTGAAAGGATATATAATGTGTCTGGTCTTCTGTTAAAGAGTTTTCCCTTATTTTAAACTTCATTTTGAAATATATAACAGGTCAAAGATTAAGAAAAAATAGTTAATACTGTATACATGCCTCATATTAAGTTGTTTAGCTTTTTTTTTTAAATTTCAGTAGCATTCTAACTAAAACAAAGTGACAATTTGTTTTATGCCTTCCACAGAATCCAAGGTGTATTTGAGATATGAATGCAAAAGAAAAATTAATTACAGATTCTGGATTCTGGGTAAGTCAATCAGCAGTGAAATCTAGTGCAAAGTGCCAAGATGAAATATATAGATAATTTAATTCAATGCTAATTTCAGTGTATTGTGAATGATTCTTTAAAAATAAAAACATCTTGACAAAATTACTGTTTCACTTCAAGTACTACTCAAAGTTAAATGATAAAAGAATATTGAATATTCTAAAGATTTCAAAAACCAGTAAACAATCTTCTTAAAAGCATAAAAATAAAAATACCTGCTAGCATAATAATAGCCTATAATCTTGAAGTTATATACAGAACTAAGCATAAAACTTAAGTATTCTTTAGAACATATTCTGACAGAAAAACATTCTTTGTGTCATATACTCATCATCAATTTCAATTATTTCATTTGTTTTTGAAAAAAGTTAAAAGTATTATTATCAAGGAATTCTCCAACTGATATAATAAATGGGGGAAGTGGGAGAGAAATCAAGGTCAGATACCTCATGGAAAAGGGAAGAAAATCAAGAATTCAAAAAACCTCAGCTAAGTCTAGAAATAACATGGAAGATAAACTTTCACAGAATCAATAATCTATTACTCTTCAAAGTTGCAAGAGCCTCCAGGGACATTCCATCTTTGATCCTTATTTTCTTGTAACTAAATGACATCCTCATCAGATTCATGTTATTTTTTCTAATATGGTTATATCCCATTTGGGATGGTTCATCCCATTTACCTATCATCTTAAGTGTTTTTCTTACAAGTCTTGTGAAGTAAAGATTATAAACTTTGTTTTTACAAATGAGAAAAAAATGAAGCTCAGAAAGGTTAAATGGTTTGCTTGTGTTCACACAGTAAACAAGAGAGATTCAACTAGAATGAAACTTTGATATTCAATCCATTATTCTTTCTGCTATACCCCAATGCCTCTCAAATAGACTGTTTTGTCTCTTTCTAGCAAACTTTTTTTTTATTAATACTTTTTATTTGCAAAACATACGTATGGGTAATTCCTAAACATTAACCCTTATAAAGTTTTCTGTTACAAATTTTCCCCCTCTACTCCTCACCCCTCCCCTAGATGGCAGGATATCCACTACATGATAATTATGTTAGAATACTTAAGAAATCGAATATATATATAGTTATTGCATCATTTTTTGTGCAGGAGAAATCATATCTACCAGAAAGAATAATCCAATAAAGGAAATACAATGCAAGCAAACCTCAATAGAGAACATGAAAATGTTATGTTGTGGTCCACATTTCACATCCCTCTCTCTGGGTGTATATGGCTTTCTTCACTGAATGATTGGAACTGGTTTGAAGCATTTCATTGTTGAAGAGAGTCATGTCCCTTAGAACTGATCCTCATGTAGTACTGTTGCTGCCGTGTACAACGATCTCCTGGTTCTTCTCATCTCACTCAGCATCAGTTCATGCAAGTCCCTCCAGGCCTCTCTGAAATCGTCCTGCTGGTCATTTCTTACAGAGCAATAATATTCCATAAAATTCATATACCATAATTTATTCAGCCACTCTCCAATTGATGGGCATCCATTCAGTTTCCAGTTTCTAGCCACTACAAAAAGAGCTGCCACAAACATTCTTGCACATGTGGGGCCCTTATGATTTCTTTGGGATATAAGCCCAATAGAAACACTGCTGGGTCAAAGGGTATGCATAATTTGATAACTTTTTGAGCATAGCTCCAAATTGCTCTCCAGAATGGCTGGATCCGTTCACAGTTCCACCAACAATGTATCAGTGTCCAAGTTTTCCCACATCCCCTCCAGCATTCATCGTTATCTTTTCTTGTCATTTTAGCCAATCTGACAGGTGTGTAGTGGTACCTCAGAGTTGTCTTAATTTGCATTTCTCTGATCAGTAGTGATTTGGAGCACCTTTTCATATGATTATAAATAGTTTTAATTTCATCATCTGAAAATTGTCTGTTCATATCCTTTGACCATTTATCAATTGGAGAATGGCTTGAATTCTTAGAAAAATGAGACAATTCTCTATATATCTAGAGATGAGACCTTTATCAGAACCCTTAAATGTAAAGATGATTTCCCAATTTGATGCTTCCCTCCTAATCTTGTCTGCATTAGTTTTGTTTGTACAGAAACTTTTTAACTTAATATAATCAAAATTATCTATTTGGTGTTCAATTAAGAGTTCCAGATCTTCTTTGGACATAAATTTATTCCATCTCCACAGGTCTGAGAGGTGAACTATCCTATGTTCCTCTAATTTGGTTATAATATCACTCTTTATATCTAGATCATGAACCCATTTAGATCTTATCTTGGTGTGCGGTGTTAGGTGTGGGTCCAGCCTTAATTTCTTCCACACTAGTTTCCAATTTTCCCAGCAGTTTTTACCGAATAGTGAGTACTTATCCCAAAAAGCGGGGGTCTTTGGGTTTATCAAACACTAAATTGCTAA
Organism: Myrmecobius fasciatus; assembly: GCA_023553655.1. Classification (NCBI taxonomy): domain Eukaryota; kingdom Metazoa; phylum Chordata; class Mammalia; order Dasyuromorphia; family Myrmecobiidae; genus Myrmecobius; species Myrmecobius fasciatus. The sequence goes on along the minus strand of JAJPUD010001221.1, from coordinate 253,124 downwards.
CATTATTACCTAGCTTGTCCTGATATCCTATCCTATGCCACTGATAGACTGCTCTATTTCTCAGCCAGTACCAAATGGTTTTGATGACTGCTGCTTTATAATATAGTTTTATATTTGGTACAGCAAGGCCACCTTCATCTGTCTTTTTTTCATTAATTCCCTTGAAATTCTTGACCTTTTGTTCTTCCAAATGAACTTTGCTACTATTTTTTCTAGGCCTGTAAAATAATTTCTTGGGAGTTTGATTGGCATGGCGCTAAATAAAATAAATTAGTTTGGGTAGTATTGTCATTTTTATTATATTCACTCGGCCTACCCATGAGCACTTAATGTTTTTCCAATTGACTAGGTCTGATTTTATTTGTGTGGAAAGTGTTTTGTAGTTAAGTTCGTAAAGTTTCTGACATTTTCTTGGCAGATAGATTCCCAAATATTTTATCCTATCATCTGCTATTTGGAATGGAATTTCTTTTTGTATCTCCTGCTGCTGAACTTTGTTGGTAATATATAAGAATGCTGATGATTTATGTGGATTTATTTTGAATCCTGCAACTTTACTAAAGTTGTGAATTGTTTCTAGTAGTTTTTTAGTTGAGTCTCTAGAGTTCTCTAAGTATACCATCATGTCATCTGCAAAGAGTGATAATTTGGTTTCTTCATTACCTACTCTCCTCTTTCTAGCAAACTTAAGGAGAAAAATGAAACAACACAGGAGATTCCTAGGAGAATGGATGGACGTGAGAATACCTAAAGTATGGTTACTTGAAAAGGAAAAAGGCATTTATTAAATGCCTCCTATATACTAAGCTGGAGGAGGAAATGACAAACCACTCCAATATCTCTAAGAAAACCCCAAATGGGATCATGAAGAATTGGACATGACTGAAATGAAAACAATGAAAAGGTACTAAGCACTCTATAAATATTATCTCATTTGATCCTCACAGCAGTCATGTGAGGTAGGTGTTATTATTATCCTCATTTTACAAGGGAATATATGGAGGCAGACAGAGGTTAAAGGATTTGTGCAGTGTCACTGAGGTAGTAAAACTCCAAGATCACATTTGAATTCGACTCTTCCTCAGTACTCAATGCACCACTTAGCTACCTCTACAAATAGCATTTCATTTAATCTTCACAACAATCCTGGAAGGAAGATGCAATTATTATCCTAATTTTATAGGTTAGGAAATTGAAGCAAGCAGGAGTTAAGTGAATTGATATACCTATTTAATACGAATAAGCAGAACCCTGGGAAGACCTTGAAGAATTTAGTGTTTCCCATTTATTTTATTTTTTTTTATTAAAGCTTTTTATTTACAAAACATATGCATGGGTAATTTTTCAACATTGACCCTTGCAAAGCTTTCTGTTACAAATTTTTCCCTCTTACGCCCCCCCCACCCAAATGGCAGGAAGTCTAATACATATTAATTATGTTAAAATATTTGACAGATCGAATATGTGTATATATATATATATATATATATATATTTATATACAGTTATTTTGCTGTACAGGAAAAAAAACAAACCTGAGAAAGAAAACATAATGTAAGCAAACATCAATAGCAAGCATGAAAATGTTATGTTGTGGTCCACATTTCATATCCCTCTCTCTGGGTGTACGTGGCTTTCTTCACTGAACAATTGGAACTGGCTTGAAACATTTCATTGTTGAACAGAGCCATGTCCATCAGAATTGATCATCATATAGTCCTGTTGTTGCCGTGTATAATGATCTCCTGTTTCTGCTGATTTCAATATTTCCCATTTATACTTCAATACTCCACAGTTCTGCAATTCAGGGAAGCAGGAGCTCCTACCATCCATTTAAATTGCAAGCCCTCTTCATCTTGGTAGTTTTCATGCATTATTGTCAATTAAAAAAAATTGTCCCTTGGTGCCAGATTTCTGATGGTAAGCCTCATTGACCTTATTGACTTCAGGTTCCTAGTAGTATACTGCTTTCTTTCAGCTTGGCAGAACTTGTAGAACTTGTACTATGCCGATATGACCTTATCACCATATCTCAGAGGTCACAGATTTAAAAGACATTTGGTATAATTTTAGTTTTGAATTTACTCTGTAGGATTTATTTGTTTAAAAGTTGGCAATCTATGGTATCTATGTAGTTACTCATTATTCAAATACTTTAAAAGATATGTGACTTCCTCAGTATTTCCTTTGTTAGCACAGATCATCACTACTCTATAACCTAACAAATAGTCTTGGTGAGTTGTGGCCAGAAACTCCCATTAGTTTGCCATATTCCAGTGAATCACTACCAAATTCACTAGATGTGATCTTTGAATTACAAAAAAGAATCTTATATCTGGACCTATATTTAAGGACTTTCTAATTTAGTAGTACCTGCCAAAGCTCACACTATCCTGGAACAGTTTTTGACAACCTATAGTCACTGAAAAACCAAAATGAGGTACTGATGTAGGATTTTAGTGGAAAATGATATGTGGTGCTCTTTAACTTACTGGAATATTTGATCAAACAGCAGTTCATTCTCCCTGTCCCATCTTTGATTATGCTCAGTGACAATTGTCTATATTAAAATCTTGGAAATACTTTTACCTCAATAGGCTCAAAAGTTTCTAAAAAAAATTCTTGAGGCTTTTGGTCAGAAATTAAAATGTCAATAACCAAACCTTGGAAGTATATACACATAACAATATGTCACTGAAATCAGCATAAGATTCTGACAATTTTAAGTCATTAGAGTTCCTTGCCTCCCTTAGTTTATAATTATCTTCCCCCTTATCTTTCATAAAGCACTTCATTTCACAATTCACTACTTTACTTTTACATAATATTATGTATCATACTTATTTATATTTATGTCTTATTCCCAACTACTAAACTGTAAGGTCTCTAAAGGCAGATTGTGTCATGTCTGAACTTTGTTTCTCCCTAGCATAGAATTCTATATATAGAAGGAACTTAATAAATGTCTGATGAATTAATTTTTTAAAATACAAAAAAATAACATATTAAGAGGGGAGAGAATACCAATCTAGGCTTATCTTTGTGTGTAGGTAAAAACATCTAATCTCTTTAGACCTCTCAACTTTAAAATAAGGAAATCAAAACAGATTCTCTACTCTCCACTTTGCTATAGGAGGGAAATGCTGAGTAAAGTAAGGGAAAAAAGAACTTTGATAATATGGAACTTATTCATTTTATAAGTATGATATCTAAAACTTGTAGGCTGGTCATTAAAGAGCAAATCAAAGATAATTCTAGAGAAGCCAATTTACAGAATTTGCTATTAATCCAACCAAAGCCAATATTGCCAAAGCAGAAATTCAGTCTTTTAGAAATTAAAGTAACTATGGTCATATTGTTTAATTTGTGGTAGTTATTGTTGTTTAGTTGTTTTCAATCATGTTCGAATCTTAATGACCTGATTTGAGATTTTCTTAGCAAAGGTAATAAGAGTGGTTTGTCATTTCCTTATACAGCTCATTTCACAAATGAGGAAATTGAGGCAAACCAAGTTAACTAACTAGCCTAGGGTTACACAAGCATTCAGCATATGAGACCAGATTTGAACTCAGGAAGATGAGTCTTCCCAAGTCCAGGCTTTGCACTTTATCTACTATATGACCTAGCTGCATATTGTTGAATAGATTCCATTAAACTTTGTGGTTAGGTTTATCAGTGACATTCTCAAAACATTTCTATCATGAACTAGCAAAAAAAAAAAAAAAATCACCAGTATTGGGAGCAGAAATAGGAAATCCACTTGCCTCCAAGCTAAATCACTGAAGCTCAGCTTTGGAAGGATGAATGTGTCAAAAGGATTGATGAAAATGGGATACACAACCATCTGTCATATGTTAAGCCAAAGTAAGAAACTATAAGCAAGGTGAATAGAAGAAATCCTATAAAAGACCTCAGAAGCACAACTCAAGAGAATCAATTGCTAGGAAACAAAGCAGGCAGGCCACACAGAAGTACAAGAGGAGAGAGTATGTTTCAATTCATGTGCAAACTTCTTAGGGGGATTAAAGGCAGGAACTCAGATTAAGAAAAGTTATGCAAATAATGGCAGAACCTGCTTAACTAGAGGACAAATTACATATGTGGTTTTAGGAGGATTAAAGGTCAGGTGCTGGCATTTTCAACCCCTTTCTTACCAATGGGGAGCAACATTATGAGAAATCTAATTAGATAAAATTCATAATTCACCTTCAGCTTTTTTATTCCCCTTCCCTTTTTGATTTGTTCTATAGTTTATGTAACATTATCAAATCAATAAATCAACAAGCATTTATTAAGTGCCTATTATGATCCAAAATTTTCTTTACAAGGCAAAAATACAAAAATGTAAAAAATGGAATGAGAAAAACATTGGTTTAAAAAATCTTTTAAAGCACTACTTCAAATTCAAAAGACATGCTTCCTTGGTTCATGCATTTAAAAACTAAAAGACTGAAAATCCTGGATGTGCTGAAGAATTCTGGAAAGATTTTCAAAAGGCTTTTGGGGGACACTTAAGTGAGATGTCTGAATTTATTTTAGTTTCTCCAACATGATAGTAATGAATATTTCACACTGATATTGCTCTGTGCAATCCACCATCACAAATACCATATACAAACTGAGCTACAGAAACCACAAGAAAGGTTATAAAGGGTTGTCAAAATCAAAACAGCAAGTTTGTGAGAGAATTAAGGTCTTAATCATGTTGTCTTGACTTCCCACATTAATCATTGAAATATTTTAGCTTCTTTCATGCCAATTTCAAAGGTTCCATGGACTTTATATCGCCTACTTCAACTTCCTGATGACACAAATGAGAAAGCTGAGAACTAAGAAAAAGTAATAACTTTCAGAAGGTTAAAAAACTATTTAGTTACAGTGCTATTATTATTGTTTTTTATCAATTTTATTACTAATCTGATAGCACTTTGAAAATACTTTGGAAATCTATGCATTTCTTGCTTGAATACTTCAGGGATTTGTGATTTCATGGGTCAAATCGTTCTAATCCATAAATGCAACTTTAAATAGATGAGTTAACAATGCCCTCCATTGAAGTCCAGATCTGATACCTCATTTTAAGAAAGGGATTATAGCTTCTTGAATTCATCAAAATTTAAGGTCTAATAATGTGCTACCAACCTGAAAACATCTGAGTAGGGACTATCTGATAAATTGTATCTATTGGCTACATCTGTCTATCTATCTGATCTATTTGCAGCTTAGTTATATTATAGATTCATTGATTCAAAGGTTGACTACTCAGTGATGAATTCTTCAAGAAATATACACTTAGCACCCATAACTAATTGATACTGTAATAAAATTATTTATTAACACAACTGTTCCAGTGATGCAGATTTCATCTTATCCATTCCTGTTTATCCCAGGTGACTCATGTTTATGTCCTCCCATATTTATATATTCGGCTCAAGCCTTTCTCCTTAGCTTTAGTCCTATATCACCAATGTATTACTTGAACTTATGAGACTAGGTGTGTCACAGACATGTCAAACTTAAAATGTTCAAAATGAAGTCATTTTATTTTAACCCAAAAAACCTTCTCCTCTTCCAAATTTCATTATTTTTATTTCTGTCAAAGGAACCACTAACCTCCCAAGCTGGTAATCTCATTGTCCCTTCCCTTATATGTCCAATTAATTGTCAAATCTTGGCAATTTCTTTCTTTCTAGCCACTTAAATTGTGAGGTTTTCTGTGTAGACAGAGAAACTTATTTGGAATGTTTATAAATATCTTCTTGGAGGTTCAGAGTGGTTCAGAGATATATGAAATCAGCACAAGACCATCCATACAAAGGAATATCTAGAAACCCTCACCATCAGAGGGAGTCTTTTTGACTTAAATTCTCTACTGACTCTCCTTTGTGACAATGGTAAATAATTTTGGAAAGAAAACATATCTTTGTTTTCTGCCTCACTTGATTTTTAGAGATTCAAATAAATATATCTATTATATGTTTTGAGGAATCTCATACTTTTGACACATGCATGAGGACTGCCTTGCTGAAAGATGACCTTTAAGATGTTGTTTTGCTCTACTGAACCAATTTTTAAAATGTTCACAGCACAGCAGGATATTATATTGTCTTTATCTTTTCACCAATTTTGTGATAGTAAAAATGTGACCTACTGCGGAATACTGCTTGCAAAAGCTTCCTTGCCTATTCCTTTTTAATACATCCCATCAATGATGTGTTTGAAGCATTTTAGATTTAAGTAATATAAAATGTATATAGTTACTGATTTTTCTTCAGTTGCCCTTTCTGGTAATAAATAATAAGGGCCATGATTTTCCCCATAACTTTGGAATCAAAAAGATACCTTTTTCAGAAGCCTTGAGAAATGACCACCTTCAATATGGTATTATCTCCCGTATAATCATGTTTTTTTTTTTTTTTTTTTTCATTTGGTTTATTTTAATTTATTTATATACACATACATATATATATATATATGTGTGTATATATATATATATATATATATATTGTTAACCTCTAAAATTGGAGATAGATCTTAAATTTTTTTCTGGTGTCATACAGAAAATGGAGTGCTATCCCCAAATTATCTAGGATTCTAAAAAAAATTACTATTTACATTTCATAGGATGGTTTTCATAACTAAAAGTCTGAAGCAATAAACAAAGATTTACCTAATATGGTAGTTAAGAAAGAAAAGAGGCATGTGTTCAATCTATCCATCTTCAGAAAAAGGGGGTTCATATGGTGAGGTCAATGAACTTTAAAATATGTTTTGATACCTACATTTCAACACAATTGGTTTTCTTTGGAATGATATATATTTTACTTTATGCAATTAAAAACTTTTTTTTTCTGACAAGAGATTTTTAGGCACCCCAACGATTACTAAATGGCTTCAGAGAACACATATACATACACATAATCACACAGAGTTAATAACCCCTATTCTAGGAAAAAAACAAAACAAAACATGTAGGGCCTAAAAAAAAAAACAGGTTGTGGATAAATACCCTCTAATCCACACAATTTTCCCAGTTGGTTTTAAAAGGAACTCAAGGGAGGAACTCAAAAGGATCTGGCTTATGTCTTTTAAAGTCTAGAAACAGTGGCACTAGTAGTAGGAAACAGAGATGATTAGGCACAAAAAGATAAAACAGAAAAAATGGCCAGGTCCAAAGCAAAACTGATAGGTCAAATACATTTCCTGAAAATTTGTGTTTTAACAGTGAACTACTTTATTTAGTTCATATTCATGAGAAAAGAAGTAAAGAGAAAGAAAAATGGCTTAACCTCATTCATGCTGAAATATTATTAATTACTAATTACTAATAATTAATAAATTACTAATTAATTACTAATATTAAGGATAATTCCAGACATCCTTTGAGAGTCATTGTTTTCATTTCAAAGGCCTCCACTTTTGTCATATTTATCTCCGACAACCTAAACTCTTCACAGGTTTTAAGGAGCTTCATTTTTCATTCAACAGTACATGAAAATTTGCCCTTTTAAAAAATGAATCATACCATATACCATGTTGTTTACTAAACTAATTCAAAAACAATTCTCATCAGTGACTATAATATCCTGAGCAAGTAGTCTAAAATTAGATCTTTTGGCTGGTTCACAGGCAGGTATGTACATGCTGTAACATCTCTTCTCCCTAGGTCAGGATTCATAAGGCAGCAACATAAGGACAGAAGTCATGGAAACAAAAATACCTGGCATCAAGAATGAAGCAAACAGATAAAATAGAGCAAAATATATACATTCATGGATGGGATAAGAGGCCAAATGTGTGCTGGCTCATGCATATTGGTTGTGCAGTTCACCTAAGAGATTATCAAGTTGGAGAACCATGAGTAGAATTTTTTTTTTTAACATTGTTTAGGTGATGTGACATGTTCTTTCATTTTAAAAATATTCCTTTCCCAATTAATCAGAACTTCAAATTTGTGGGTTGTGACTGTTGAGTTATGTCTTTATGTACCCCCTGGCCTCTTCATTTGACTATATTCCAAATGTTGATATTATAGGCAAAAAAAATTAATATTAAGATCACAGATTGATACCATAGGAACCACCAAGTCTACTCCCTTTCATTTTTCAGATGAGGAAACTAAGGCATAAAGATGTTAAAAGATTTGATGGTCAAACTACTGGCAAGAATCTGAGGCAAGGCTATTTTAATTATTCACTAACCTGTGTTTTAACTAACTATTAAAGACAAACATCTGTGACCAGAGTGGCATACTAATTTCATAAAAGAAAATGGAACTATTAAAACTGATGATTTGCTAGAATTGGTTACTAGTACTTAATAGATTAAGTTCAGTTGTGGGAATAAAGAAATCTGATAGCAACAGTTTTACTGAGACCAACTACATACTCTAAGCTCTGGTCTTCTAGTAATGGAGGATAAAACAGAGATCCTCCCACTCCTGTCTTTTGTTGGTTAAGAGTTATACTTTCCAGTGTGTCTCTTCTTCCTTTCTCCTCTGCCCCAAGCAATGTTTCTATTAGCTCTACACCCCCAAATAGTCTATAAATCTGTCTTTGATTTTTGTCTGCAATTGAGCTTCTTGGGAAAGGAATAGGAGATATGGAAGCCATAGGCCAGTATTGGTTCAATAACTCTTCCTCAGAAGTAGAGGAAAGGCATGAGACTTACCTGACTTTGGATTATGCCCTCTAAGCAGTAGAATGTGGCAAAAGACAGAAAGGGGATATGCAGGAGATGGGTGCAGATGAAAATAAAAAGGGGAGGTGATATTTCTAGATATCAACAAGAGTGTTATGATTTTTCAGAATAAGACTATTTTTGTCATTCCATACTGTAAATAAAACTATATACTGCAGGTCCAATTTAGAATTATGACTAACAACTGAAAGCATGAACAAGGTTCACGAACCATTCATTTATATATAGATATAATAATGCATTTCATGAACCATATATTTTATGGTAGAAAGTTGGCTTCCAGAGTCAGGAAGACTTATAGCCATGATAATGTATTTACAATATTTATTTAGAGTAAAGTGAAAGAATAATATCCAAATACCTTAGAGAATAGAAGGTAGTTTTTAGATTCAGAAGGGAAGTTATTAGAAAAAAGCAAAGAGAAAAAAAGTTTTTAAAAATAACAACACTTGCAAGAATTTTACCACTTCATCAAAAAAGTTCTAAAAACAAAATCAGAAAAAGGTCTTTGTTCATTTAGAATCCCAGGTGTTAGACACAATACAACTAAAGAGATAACTGCACAAGACTTTGAGACTTATGAAAATCTCAAACACAAAATTTTCTTTAAGGTTATTTTTTTTCCTCTAAATCACTCAAATACATTTCCCTTTCTCAGAGTGCATGTGCTTTTAAACCATGGCTAAGAATTTCTCAGCACAGAACTATTGAAGGCAGTCCAGTTTTCAAGAGTAACATAACTGACAAAAATGCTTATATTGCAAAGATCAAAAAATGTTGGGAACTTTATATTGTTACAGAACCGTATGCTGGTTTGACATATCTGGATAATCTTTGAAGGGTAACTTTCCACTTGAATAATAAGCAGAAAGATTCAATGGCATATGTTCCAAATTTTTAGAAATATAGAGTCGATACATTTGTCATTTTAAATAGTGAATGTTTACTGAAAATATTTTCTTCATTTTTAGCACTTCAAACAATGCAGATACCAGTTGTAAAAATATTTTTCAGTCTTTAAATTTGCATGTTTCAGCTTATGTGCACTTTATTAAACTATATATATATTTTCAAATATGGAATATTATATTTAAAAGTAAAACATTTGGAGGGGGGAGAAGATGACTTTACAGTGAAGACTGCAGTGAATGAACGGCGTCAACAACAGATTTTAAATACTAGAGGCTAGACATTATAGGCCCCTTACAGAATTGTAGTGTGAGAATGTGGAGTTATTATTTTCTACTGTTACTAAGAAGTTGATCACCAAGTATCCAAATACCTTGAAGCTCAACCTAAATTTCCGTCCTCCTCCAAGCTTAGGTCTCTAATGTTTAGAGAGAGAATATGTCACAGGTGTGAATTGGTGATATTTTCTGTCATTGCTGGAACTTTGAAGGTAAGAACCCACTGGTAATTCCCACATCCTAGGTAAATCTCACCTCCTGCTCCACTTAAGTCTGGAATGATAATCATTCTCATCTATTACCTTTCCTTCCTGTTCTAGTTTTATTCACCTTATCTCCAAACTTCCTTTCTGCTACGTCCTCTGGACCCCCTCCTAAATTCTTAAGTTTATTCTACTCTGATTTCAACTTCATGGTGTCTTTTCATCTTACCTTCACAAAAGACTAATTCTCCCCTGAAGATACCACAATCACTTTTTTCCTGCTCCTTCCCTTGTTTTATATACTTCAAGCCAAGGAGAAAATTTTAGCTTCACAGCTCATTGGGTGATGGTTTTATAGACTGAAAGTATCTTAGAGGCCATCAGTTCTCCCATTATAGAGATGAGGAATGAGGATACTTCACTTCCTCCACTGTCACTTCTAGATCCTCTCTCTGCTGCCATCACTCTGGAACCTCTCCTATCTTTAGGACAGCTTCATCTTTCTAGTTTACCTGATGCAGATCCTTATTGCTACTAATTAAGTAATGCTAAGTCACTTTTAAGAAGCGTAGGTGGTTCAAAAGATAGAATGTCAGGCCTGGAGTCAGGAAGATCTGAGTTCAAATATGAATTCAGACACTAGATGTGTGACCCTAGGCAAGTTATTTGATTCTATGTGATTCAGTTTCCTCATTTGTAAAATGAGCTGGAGAAGGAAATCACTGCAGTATCTCTGACAAGAAAATCCCAAAGACACAACTCAACAAGTCACTTTTACTCTTTTTTTCTCAATACCTGGATAAGGGTCTTCTCCACTTTAATCCAAAACCTTATCTAGATCTGGAAGGGACAATGGTTATCTGATAAAGATCCTCATCTTAAAGATGAGGCCCAGGGAGATGAGGGACTTGACTAAAATTCACAGGTAGTAAACATCAGAGAGAGGATAATCCAGATTCAGGCCTCCTTCCATAGTACTGTGTTCCAAATCTTTCTACATCTTCCCCTTTTCTCTTCTCCATTGTCTTTGAGAGTAGACTTCCTCCTTATGGAATCAACTTAACTTACAGACTTTGACCTTCTCTCTATTGCCACTGCCAGTAGAATTCTTTGACCTTTCCACATATCCAATCTCTTATCTTCTGTTTCTCCCTGTTGTGTACAAGCATGTCTTATCACTCCTATATTTAAAAAAAGTTTCAAATGACACTATCATCCCCTCAAGTTAACATTCTTTTTCATTTCTTATTTTGATTGCCAAACTACTAGAAAAAATAGCATATATTTTCTGCCTTCCCATATCACTATTCCTCAACTACTTATATTCTAGTTTTTGATGCTACTGCTCTACAGAAATCAATTCTTGAAAGGTAACCAGTTCTTCCTTTAAGGACTAAAAACAATGTTCATGATACTCATTTCTACTCTTTCTCTTCTTTCTTTCTTTTTCCTGAGAGGCAATTGGAGTTAAGTGATTTGCCAAGGATCATACAGCTAGTAAGTATTAAGTGTTTATGGCTAGATTTGAATTCAGGTCCTCCCGACTCCAGGGTGGGTGCCCTATCTACTGTGCCATCCAGGTGCCCCATCTTCTGTTATTTCTCTATAGCTTTCTGACACTGGTGGTCTTTCTCACCTTCCTCTTCCATTAACACCAAAATCCCTCTGCTCACCCATGTCACAATCAGTGTCACTGAATCTTTTCTCTAAGCTTATATCCAACTAGGAGTCAACATTTCTATTAGTACATGTTATTTTGTCCCTTCATCATTTCTGACTTGAATTACTTCTATACCTTCCTAACTAGTATCGTCAACTATACGAGGTTTGAGTTTAAAAGTTTGATTCTTTCTAAGGGACCTAATATACCCAAACTTTTAAGAAGCTAGTACATCCCATATCTTCTGTATGTTCTGTATAACCTCTTCATATACTAGAGAACAAGAGGTTTCAAGTGATTTCCGTGAAAATGAAACCATGATGATTTGCTGAACTCATATTGACCCTTCATTGATGCTTTCCAGCTAAAAAACATCATTTTCTCCTGGGTCACTTCCAAAGCTCTCTCTGAACCTTCATGTCCCAAAACAATGGATACCAGGAAATATATGCCTGGGACAACCACAAAAGTTTATGAGAAGTAACATTAAATTCATAAAATCCAAGCTTGAGCATAGTGAATGGAGGGTTTCAAATATGGGAACTTACACTCTAACTGAAATAGAGCAAGGAAAAAGGCCATCAGTTTCTACATTATGTCCCCCCAACAAACTACTTATTTTACTGAGACACTAGTCATGTGAGCAAGGGAACTTGTTGCAAAGGAATCTTAAAATTTGACTCTAAGCTTTCACCTTTATGTACTTGAAGAGGGGAAACTGCTATTACAAAACTGTCTTCAGGTGTTTTTACCTACATCAGTGCTTCAGGAGCATCTACTATTGCTCTAGCCTCCATGGGATGGCTTCTTCTCCCTCCCTCCAATTATTTTTCCCTGTCAGGTTTCACTTTTCATCCCCAAATCAGGAGATAGTTTCTTGCTTCCAAAGATGTTCTAAAACACAAAATCAAAATCAACAAAGTTAGAAGTTTATGTGGACCCAGGTCACTTCTACACCCCAAAGAGGAGACTTTACAGTTTCATCATCTGTAAATTTACCTTTATCAGTAAAGCCTATTCTGACTTTTAATCCATGATTTACTCTTGCCTACCTTTAATATTTCTTATTATTGAAATCCTAGCCACTTTTCAAAGTCTAATTTATTCTCTATCTCCTAGAGGACATATTCTCTGATCACTACCTCTCATCCTTAACACCAAAGCAGAACTTATCTCTCCCTCCTCTGAACTTCCAAAACGGTTGTGTATCTTTCATAGCACAGAGAATATTCTACTCTGTTGTATAATTCTCTTTAACATTCACGTCTTACTTCCTCTACAAAATATAACTTCTCTGAGAAGCTATCCTTCATATGTCTGTTAAAAATGATCCTCAGACTTTGTAAACCAATGTTATGATTCTATGTATTATTTTGTAAGATAGCTATTTGTGTCTAAGCTTCTTTCTAAATTATAAGTTCCATGAAGTCAGGGTCTGTGCTTTATTAAACCTTTTTATTTTTCCATAGTACTTAGCATACTATTCTGCTCACAGGAAGTACTCAAAGACTTACTGAATAAAGTAATAAAAAACATTTTCAGATTCAAAGGACAAAAATAATTCCTAATATCCGAATACAGCCCCCTTTTATATATACAATATGTAGGTGCTCCAAGGCTAACAGGAAAGAGCATCTGAAAGTGCCACAAAGATAACTTTATTTTAAGATTCTCAAGTCAGGGAGAAGTCCCACAGATAACCACTTGAAATTTATTTTTTTTTTAATGTTAAACAGATATAATTAAATCCAATATATGTATACATGTTTATATAATTATCATGCTACACAAGAAAAATCAGATCAAAAAGGAAAAAAATGACAAAACAAAATGCAAACAAACAACAAAAAGTGAAAATGCTATGTTGTGATCCACACTCAGTTGGATGTAGATGGCTCTCTTCATCACAAGATCATTGGAACTGGCCTCAATCATCTCATTGTTGGAAAAAAGCCACATCCATCAAAATTGATTTTCAAATAATCTTGTTGTTGCCATGTACAATGATCTCCTGGTTCTGCTCATTACACTCAGCATCAGCTCATGCCAAGTCTCTCCAGGTCTCTCTGAAATAATCCTGCTGGTCGTTTCTTATAGAACAACATTATTCTATAATATTCATATATAATAATTTATTCAGCCATTCTCCAACTGATGGGCATTCATTCAGTTTTCAGATTCTTGCTACCACAAAAAGTGCTGCCACAAAAATTTTTGCACATGAGCCACTTGAAATTTAAAGTAGTGGTTCTCTTAGATCCCTTCAGAAAGTGTATGAGGTCAAAACTATTTTTACTAAAATGTTTTAATTTCTAATAGGGTAAGTATTAACAAATACAATCCACATAAACAAAAGTTCTTTGGGAGGGGGGAAGGACATCCTCAGTAATTTTTAGGGACTGAAAGAAGTCTTGAGATAAAAAGTTTGAGAAACATTTGTGTAATGAATAAAATCTAATGGTTGGATAGTTCTCCCTTTCTCTCTCTGTCTCTCTCCTGTCTTTGTGTGTGTGGATGTGTGACAGTCACATACACATTACACACATATATTCACAATAAAAATCAGCATTTATATAAACATATGGATGTGTGTATATATACACATATATAGATATATTTATATATGTAATGATAAGATGTTTATAAGTGTCTTTAATTTAAATCTCACTGTAACTTGGGCTCTGATTTTCTTTTTTTTTTTGGCGTATTCTTGATAACAATAAAACTATGTACCCTGGTAGACATTCAAAAGATTGAAATTGATTTTAAAGTAGATTAATCCAAGAATGCTTCAAATATAATTAATCATGTTTGCTTTTTACTCATACAGCATCATTCAAGTTTGTGAAGAATGCAGTAAACCTGCAAGGACATCTTAGTATCCTCAAGGAATCATTAGATAATACAGATTTTCCTTAATGCTGAATCCAACTCTAAATGGATCCTATGTGAACTTTTGTGCTTAAATCAAAAAGAATATTCCATACTATCTTCAGGATGAGTATCTCATTATGATTTGGACAAATTTGCCCTAGGCTGGGATCCAAGTAGCCACAAAAACTAAAATCAGTGGTTTAAAATATAATGTCCTTTTATTATATATTGAAAAATCATCATGCTAACTAGAGTGGGCACTTATTTTATGAGACATCATAGTATAAAAGAAAATTGGATCTAGTTAATATATTCATTTACCCTGTTAATAACCTTACCATGTTTTTGGCAAATCATCAGTGTAACTCTCCAAAAAAAAAATAAAAATAAAAAACAAAAAACAGTTACAAAGCAATTACCTGTGTGGTTAAGTAAATGTGGGTGGACAAAAAGAAAAAATAACACTTGCAATGTTCTTTAAATGACCCAGCTCTTTGAGGTAATTGAACTATGAGATGAGATGGCGGAGGACAGCAGAAAAAAACACTAGATTTTGACTCAAGGTTTGAATTCCAATTCAAATCTGCTCCTTGGTACCCAAGGTGAACTTGAGTAAATCATTTGGTTTCTCTGGGCTTCAATTTACTCACCTGTAAAATGAATAAATTATACAAATGGTCTTTCAAACTATTTTCCAACTCTGGAATCTATAGTTGCATAGTGATTTACTAGTTGTCAGCACATCTGTTTACATCAAGGAACTTTTTACAACATTAAAGGGGAAAAAAACAAAAACCTAAAGCTCAGCTTTTATAAAAAATTGAATAAATTGCATAAACCACAACTTGAAGTTGTTGATACTCATTATTGTCAAGCTCATATTTTGCAATAGATGTTGCATTCATTCATTCAACAAATATTTATTAAACTCCTACAAGGTGACCAGTATTGCACTATGTGTTGGGGATACTAAGAAAGTAATGTGAGAGTACTGGGCAAAAGATCAAAAAGTTAAGGTTGATTTAAGACTGCTTCAAATGCATTTAATTATGTTTTGATTTTATTCAGCACCACAAAGAAGAAAGTTTATAATCTTTTGGAAAAAAAGAACAAGTAAATGTATACATTTAAAGACAAAACAGGTAGAAAGAGGTTATAAAGTGATTTCTGGGTAAAGGGAAACTCTCCCTAACTAAGAGGATGATTTCCCATAGGAAGTATTATTGCACTTGAACATGAGAGGAAACTAGGGACTCTACAAAGTAGATATGGGGAGAGAGTGCATTCTAGACATGAGGAGCAGGCTGTCAAAGACAGAGATGAGAGACAGACAAAATGTTACCACAATATTCTAGATAGCTAGGTAGAAGGCAACACACTCAAGTAGATGGTTTGGCTGAAATATCAGGTGATGTGGAAGGTAGTATGTAATGTATCTGGAAAAATATCTTTGATAAAAATTGTGAAGCATATTAAAGGCTTCCTCCTTGAAGAAAAAGTAAACCACTGGAGCTTCATGACCAAAAGGGTTACACACAAACTTCCATAATAGGAAGATCAATTTGGCAGGGAGACAATGGAGGCAGGGAGACAAATAAGGAGTCTATCATAATAGTTTAGATAAGGTGATGAGTGACTGTATTAGGAAAAAGCTGTATGAGTGGAGAGGAGATAGGTTAGAGACCTTAGCAAAACAGAATTGACAAAGTCTTTGAAATTGATAGGACACAAAGACCCCGGTTTTTGGAATAAAAGCTCACTATTTGACAAAAATTGCTGGGAAAATTGGAAACTAGTATGGAAGAAACTAGGCATTGACCCACACCTAACACCATATACCAAGATAAGATCAAAATGGATTCATAATCTAGACATAAAGAATGATATTATAAAGAAATTAGAACAATGTAGGATGGTCTAACTCTCAGACCTGTGGAGAGGGAAGGAATTTGTGACCAAAGAAGAACTAGAGATCATCATTAATCACAAAATAGATAAGTTTTACTATATCAAGTTAAAAAGTTTTTGTACAAACAAAATGAATGCAGACAAGATTAGAAGGGTAGCAATAAACTGGGAAAATATTTTTACATCCAAAGGTTCTGATAAAGGCCTCATTTCTAAAATATATAGAGAATTGACTCAAATATATAAGAATTCAAGTCATTCTCCAATTGATAAATGGTCAAAAGATATGAACAATTTTCAGATGAAGAAATTAAAACTATTTCTAGTCACGTGAAAAGGTGCTCCAAATCACTATTGATCAGGGAAATGCAAATTAAGACAACTCTGAGATACCACTACACACTTGTCAGATTGGCTAAGATGACAGGAAAAGATAATGATGAATGTTGGAGGGGATGTGGGAGAATTGGGACGCTGATGCATTGTTGGTGGAACTATGAATGGATCCAACCATTCTGGAGAGCAATCTGGAACTATGCTCAAAAAGTTATCAAACTGTGCATACC
>JAJPUD010001221.1:193054-220631 GCA_023553655.1 Myrmecobius fasciatus | reverse complement strand
ACTGGGCCTATATCCCAAAGAGATCTTAGAGGAGGGAAAGGGCCCCACATGTGCAAGAATGTTTGTGGCAGCCCTTTTTGTAGTGGCTAGAAACTGGAAAATGAAGGGATGCCCATCAATTGGAGAGTGGCTGAATAAATTATGGTATATGAATGTTATGGAATATTATTGCTCTGTAAGAAATGACCAGCAGGACGATTTCAGAGAGGCCTGGAGAGACTTGCATGAACTGATGCTGAGTGAAACAAGCAGAATCAGGAGATCATCATACACAGCAACAACAGTATTACATGATGATCAATTCTGATGGACATGGCTCTCTGCAACAAATTGTCTCAAACCAGTTCCAATTGTTCACTGAAGAAAACCATATACACCCAGAGAGAGGGAAATGAAATATGGACCACAACGTAACATTTTCATGATCTCTATTGACATTTGCTTGCATTGTGTTGCCTTTCTCTGATTCTTTTTTTTTTTCTTGTAGATAGGATTTTTCTTGCATAACTTCTCAAGCATTTCAACATTATTAACATGTAGTGGACTTCCTGCCATCTAGGGGAGCGGAGGGGACTGGGGGTAAACTTTGTAATGGAAAGCTTTGTAACGATCAATGTTGGGGAACTACCCATACATATGTTATACAAATAAAAAGCTTTAATTTAAAAAAAAAAAGAGTCAATTCCATCAGTAATAAATTTTTTTTTAATGTTAAAAAAAATAAAGTTGGGATATTGGTCAAAAGCAGAGAAAACTGCATCAATTTGTATTTGCCCTGGGGCAGTTTGCCGAGTTGACTTCCGGTCTGAGGCTGGCCGGGCTAAATTCGCACTAGGACCACGTTTTTAGCTGTTCCCAATCCACCCTTTACCAAAGGCAGATCTGCCAAAGCACCTGCCAGCAAGCAGAGCAAAGTGGCCCAGGCGTCTCCCAGGGGCTTTCTGGGTGCCTCCAATCTGCCCCTCCATCGCAGCCCTGACTTCCGCCCCGGCTGGAGTCTGATTGCGACCAGCGGCCGATTTCCCCTGAGGCTAACCTTCTCTGGAGTTCTTTCAAGGTAGATTTTTGATAGAAGTGCGTTGTAGTCCAAATGTTTGGTGGAGCCCTCACTCAAAAACCAGTTCGAAGGCTCACTTTGTCTGGGTTTGAGGGAAGGTCCCAGGAGTTCACAGAGAAAGCTGTCTGCTGTTCGCCATCTTGGCTCCGCCCCCCCTACTTTTTTCTTTTTTGTAGTTTTTTTTTCCCCTTTTGATCTGATTTTTCTTGCAGAGCATGATGAATATGGAACTATGTTTAGAAGAACTGCACATGTTTTACTTATATTGGATGGCTTGCTATTTAGGGGAAGGTGGGGGAGGGAGGGAGAAAAATTTGGAACATAAGGTTTTTGCAAAGGTGAATATTGAAAACTATCTTTACATGTATTTAGAAAAATAAAAAGCTATTAAAAATAAGTTAAGGTGATAGTATGGTCAAATTAACATCCCCCCCAAAGTCAGGGGAGATCTGATCATCTTTGTAAGAGAGAGCCATTTGAATAAAATTGGAACCACTGGATAAAAAGAAATTGAAAAGTAGCAAGTAGAGTTGACAAAAGTAGCACATTTATGGAGGAGACCACAGAGAATGGAATCAAGGACCCATGTACAGAAGTTAGCATTTTCAAAAATGGACACTCCTTCAAAACTACAAGGGAGGGGGAAATCATGTAGAGATGTTTTGATATACAGAGATGGAGAGAAGAAAGCACTCCTTAAAAAATGTCCTCCATTTTATTAGAGAAGCAAGAGACAGGTTTTTCTCCTGAGAAGATAGGTTTCTTGTTCACAAGCTTAAAGAAAGAAAAGGTTTGGAACAGAGAATTGAGGGGGAGTGGGATAAGGTGAATGAAAAGAGTAAGGGATTGGAATATAATAGCTATATTCCAGATAAAAGTACACAATATAAATTTGTAATGGACAGAGTTTAAGTGACTTCCTTCACCAATATTTGGCAGCATATAGTAGTTGAATTACTGTTATTAGATCTCTGCTTTCAAAGAGGACCAATGATATCATGGGTGAAATCTTGACTTGAACATAAAATGGATTTAAGTGAGGCAGTTAGACAAGATCATCGGCCACACTTTCTCTTTCAAAGTCATCAAAATCCAAATGGCAAGACACATTCAGGATGACTTGCAATGGCCCAGAATGTAGTGCATGACCATGGCATCTTCAATGTCTGGCCAAGCTCTGGTCTACCATGCTTGTGGTAGACATCCCTTTAACTCACCAATGAGTTTGAAGCCTGTTGGTTACTCTCAATCCTGTCGGCTGAGACAGGTAACTAGGATGTGGTCATTGCATATACTACAGTTTCTTGGAGCCGCAGGTGAGAGTTGGATGAAGGATTTCAAAGATGAATGAAAAGCCTTGGCAGGCTCTCACATCAGAGGAGCTAGTCTCCCTGAACACCCCATACACCCCAAAAGATGAACAGACTGGTGGTGTAAATAATCCAGAGTTGGGGTTTGGAAAAAGATGAGTATAAATAGCACTCAATGGTAGTAAAATGGTGGAAAGTTGATCTGAATAACGATAGAGTCAAGATTGTAAAGTGAAGAAAATAAGGCCTGAACAAAACCAATAGTCTGAGAAAGCAAGAAAGATTAGAGTCACAGGAAGTTTTGGTGAATAAAGAGAATTAAAAGAAGGTAAGGAAAAGAAGGAAAGATAGGTGATAATTTCAAATGAGAACGCCAGAGGTAGAATCCTTGTGGTGAAAATGAAATCAAGGAATGACTATCCATATATGTGGCTGAGGTAGAAAGAGATCTTGGGAGTTGAGAATGTTTATGATCTGAGAAATAAGGTTCCACAAAGGGACATGAATATATATACATGTATGTGTGTGTATGTGTGTGTGTATATGTCCCCAAATATAAAAAGCAGATTTGGGAAAGAAAGACCATGAGAAAGCTACCATAATGCATTAATATAAACATTAAACAGAATAATTGCTTAATCATACACAGATAATTGAAAAAATCCCTTTCCCCAAACCAATTGAAAGTTACTTCAGTTAAATCCACATACTTCTGCCCACCAATAGAAACTGTCCAAATTTCTTTTATGTCAAGGACTCTTCAAAACAATATAGGGAAGTTATCTAATTCAGATGTTTATTAAGCAAAAAAACTTGGGGGTGGGCAGCCCCCCCAATTGATAATTAAGAAAATTAAGAAATTATTATAAGGACTTTGTCCATTGAATACAACATGAACAGAAGGTAATGTAAAAGTTGCAACAGACATGACTGAAATTTTTCTTAATCAAGTATATATTTCATTAATAGGTTGAGTTGGGAGGTTTATTTGGGCTTTTTTGGATTATGCTTATGACTGATAAATAAATATCAGATTAGGGGCAGCTATTTGGTGTAGTGGATAGAGTACCAAACCTGAAGTCAGGAGGACCTGAGTTCAGATTTAGCCTCACACATTTAACACTTCCTGGCTATGTGACCCTAAGCAAGTCTCTTAATCCCAATTGCATCAGCAAAAAATAAAATTAAATAAAATAAAAATGAAAAAAATAAATTAATGAAAAAGAAAAATGTCTGACATTTATATCAAATTGCAACTATATTTAATTTAAAAAAATAAAGAACTCCTTTATAATTGTCTAGCTACCTATACTCAGGATATTTATATATTAAACAACTTCTAAGCTGAAAGAAAGGAAACAGCATAAAAATTCTTTACTAGAAGAATGAGGAAATCTAATGGAACCAGTTAAGCAAAAGAATTACCAAATCCAAAAGTCCATGATACCTCACCAGTAATTCTAGCATATTTATTCCCTAATAGCACTACCTATGTCCTTTAGAATCACTAATTGAATATGTCATATCTTTCCCCATCAAGTGCTTCCTCCTTTCCAAAGTTCCCTCTTATTGTCGAGAGCACCACAATCCTCTCAGTCTGAGGCTCACCATCCAATCAATTGCCAAGACCCATCTACTTCACCTTTGCAGCATCTCTTGAATATGCTGATATTTTCACCATCCTGGTGTACAAAGGTACAGACCTTTTTTTTTTAATTTTAATTTTTTAATTTTTGGACCCCTATAATTGTCTGCTGGTTTGCCTATCAGCCACAAGTAACTTCCTATTTCATTCATTCCTTCCAAAGTGATTTTTATAAAGCTCAGCTTGGACCATCTCTGTCCTTCTGTCAACACACACACACACACACACACACACACACACACACACACATACATACACACCTCAATACAGTTCAATGGCTTCCTTGGATTCAATATATGTTTGATATTCAAAATCTTCCATAGCCTTATTCTTTGTCCCCATCTTTTGTTAAACCTTACACCTTCCTCTCTGTTTAAAATACATTTTTTGATCCTGTGACCCCAACCTCCAACCTGCTCTTAGAACACAACATTACATCTTTTGGTTCCAGGCATTTAAAATTGTCCTGCAGGCCTAGAATGCTTTTCATCATCTCTAGCTCATCTCTTTGGCTTCCTTCAAATTCCAGTTAATATCTCACTTTCTGTAAATGACCTTTCCCCAGTCTCTCTTAATTCTACACAGTGCTTTTTCTCAGTTGATGATTTCCTATTTATTCTGTAAACAATTTGTTTGCACATAGTAGTTTGTTCTTTCCTCTTTATTAGAGTGTGAGCTCCTGGCCTTGCTGTACCAGATCTAAAACTACATTATAAAGCAGCGGTCATCAAAACCATTTGGTACTGGCTAAGAAATAGAGTAGTCGATCAGTGACATAGGATAGAATCACAGGACAAACTAGGCAACAACTATAGCAATTTAGTCTTTGATAAACCCAAAGACCCCAGATTCTGGGATAAGTACTCATTCTTTGACAAAAACTGAAAATTGGAAACTAGTGTGGAAGAAATTAGGGCTTGATCCACACCTAATATCACATACCAAGATAAGATCTAAATGGGTTCATGATCTGGATATAAAGAGTGATAATATAAGTAAATTAGAGGAACGTAATATAGTTTACCTCTCAGACCTATGGAGATGGAATAAATTTATGTCCAAAGAAGAACTGGAACTCCTAATTGAACACCAGATAATTAACTTTGACTATATTAAGTTAAAAAGTTTTTGTACAAACAAAACTAATGCAGACAAGATTAGGAAGGAAGCAATAAATTGGGAAATCATCTTTACATTTAAGTGTTCTGATAAAGACCTCATTTCTAAAATATATAGAGAATTGCTCATATTTATAAGAATTCAAGCCATTCTCCAATCAATAAATGGTCAAAGGATATGAACAGACAATTTTCAGAGGATGAAATTAAAACTATTTGTAGTCATATGAAAAGATGCTCCAAATCACTATTTATCAGAGAAATGCAAATTAAGACAACCCTGAGGTACCACTACACACCTGTCAGATTGGCTAAAATGACAGGAAAAGATAATGGCAAATGTTGGAAGGGATGTGGGAAAACTGGGACACTAATACATTGTTGGTGGAACTGTGAACGGATCCAACCATTCTGGAGAGCAATTTGGAGCTATGCTCAAAAAGTTATCAAACTGTGCATACCCTTTGACCCAGCAATGTTTCTACTGGGCCTATATCCCAAAGAGATCTTAAAGGAGGAAAAGGGCCCCATATGTGCAAAAATGTTTGTGGCAGCCCTTTTTGTAATGGCTAGAAACTGGAAACTGAATGGATGCCCATCAATTGGAGAATGGCTGAATAAATTATGGTATATGAATGTTATGGAATATTATTGTTCTATAAGAAACGACCAGCAGGATGATTTCAGAGAGGCATGGAGAGACTTGCATGAACTGATGCTGAGTGAAATCAGCAGAACCAGGAGATCATTATGCACAGCAACAACAATACTATATGATGATCAATTCTGATGGACATGGCTCTCTTCAACAATGAAATGTTTCAAACCAGTTCCAATTGTTCAGTGAAGAGAGCCATATACACCCAGAGAGAGGGATGTGAAATGTGGATCACAACACAACATTTTCATGCTCTCTATTGAGGTTTACTTGCATTGTGTTTCTGAATGAGATGGGAAACTGAGGACTTCTCAAGAGTAATGATTGTGAGAGATTGGCAGGGTTTTTCATTGGGGATTTTGTTGCAGGAAGAGAGATAAATTGTGGCTTTTTAGAATATCAATGGCAGACCAGAATCAATCTGCCAGTTGCTGATTTGGAAAAGGGTCTGGTTGATATCTGAGGACCTTGAGTGGGCGGGAAGTGCTTTGTTCTGAGACAGGCCTGGGGGTGGGTCTGCCTTTTCTTTCCCAGTAAGTTTGGGCTCAGGTGAGCAGGGGGGTACACTCCTTCCTCTCCTGGCTGTGGCCCAGAGAAGAATGATTGTTCCTGGGTATTTCACAAAATTCAAATAAACTTCTAATTTTCACTTTGAGAAATCTCTGAGCAATGAATTTGAATCAGGAATTGGATTTTTATCCCACACATTTCCTTTCTCTGATTTTTCTTTCTTGTAGATACGATTTTTCTTGCACAACAATGATAAGTGTGGAAATATGTATATATATTCAATGTCAAGTATTTTAACATAATTAACATATAGAGGATATCCTGCCATCTAAGGGAGGGGTGGGGAGTACGGGGGAAAAATTTGTAGCAGAAAGCTTTGTAAGGGTTAATGTTGAAGAATTACCCATACACATGTTTTGCAAATAAAAAGTTTAAAAAAAAATAAGTGTGAGCTCCTTGAGAGCAGGAACTGTCTTTTTGTTTTTCTTTGTTTTGTGCTTAGTAAAGTCCCTAGCACTGGAGTAGATGCCTCATAAATGCTTACTGACTAACTACTGCAATAAAGGGACAACAATACACAGAAGAAAATAGTAGCCAAGTAAATGTCAAACATTTTTTTGAAATTAGGATTATGATTAACAGTTCCTTGAGATCAATGTAGCTCCATCTCTTTGATGCACAAAATGGAAAATACAATGTGGAGAAACAATTTTCTACAAATAGAAACTTATGTTGCTACTAGTATCTATGGTATATATCTTAGACATTTTCCTGCTAGAAATATTTTTGGAGATTCCAATGCCAGCAAGAATTCTGATAGACAGTCTGATATTTTCCTGAGAGAGAGAAAAAGGCATACTACTCCAATTACTATCTGCTTTAAAATACTTGAAAGTAATAATCATATTTGCATAAAAAGTAAGAATATAAAAATGCTGAAAGAAATAAGCGAAACCAGAAGAACATTGTACACAGTAACAGTAACACTGTATGATGATCAGCTATGAATGACTTAGCTCTTCTAACATAATTATCCAAGACAGTTCCAAAAGGCTCATGACAAAAATGCCATCCACATGCAGAAAATGAACTATGGAGTCTGAATGCAGATCAAAGCATATTCTTTTCACTATTTTTGTGTAGCTTTTCCCTTTTGTTCTGTTTCTTCTTTCACAACATTACTAATGTGGAAATATGCTTCCATGACTGCACATGTATAACCTATATCAGATTGCTTACCATCTTGGGGAGAGGGAAGGGAAGGAAAGGAGGGAGAAAAATTTGAAACAACAAAATTTCTTGCAAAAATTAATTTTGAAAACTATTTTTATACGTAATAGAATAAAATAAAATACTATTCATAAAAAGTAAAAAAAGTAAAGAAAAATAAGTTATAAAATAAAACAATACAATAATCAGCTCCTTTATATATTATTTGTATATGAATAGTATCTAGCTTCTTAGTTTTATCAACTATTTCATTTTATCTTTATAACCACCCTGAGGATATAGTAACTAGAGCTTATAATCTTGAAGCTATTTTTTACTTCACTAATATCTCTTCCTTCTTATAAGTTGCCAATTTGTACAAAATAGTCTCCGGCAATGTCTAATGTGTTAATTTATTCATAATTTTTATAATAGTCAACATAGTCCAGCTACTTATCATTTCATATTTGGACTGCTAAAATTTCCTCCTACTTGGCTTTATATGTTCCTCCACTTTAAACTACCAAAATAACCTCTCCAAAACATTTTCTATCACAGTCCACAATAGTGGCTCCTTATTGCCTAGTCTGCCCTACATACTTTACTCTCATAACACTATGTAAATCACTGCTACTCTACTATCCTAACCAACAACTCTCCAACTTCATATTTTATTTACTGAAAAAGCCCTTCTTTGTCCCATCTAAGCTCCCTCCTTTATTCTGATAAGTTTGTAATTTCATCAATATAAGCACCCATCTTATCCATATCTTTTTGTTATCCTTATAAAAGCTGTTGTGCTTATGTCCATCTATCCTATATGTAGTCAGGTAATAAGTCCTTTTCACTTTTCTTTCTAAATGTTGTGAACATTGATTTTATTTTTCATTTCCATAGCTATTATCCCAATCTAAATTCTGAATAATGTCTCCTAAGAATTATGTTATTTCTGGTCTTTTTACTCCTCTGAAATACGTATGTATGCATGTATGCATGTATGTATATATGTATCTATATGCTACATTAATCTTTCCAAGACATCAATCAAATCACTACTTTCCTAAGTACTCTCTAATGCCTACTGGATCTAGACCATTGTAGTATAACAGAAAAAAACCTATTACTTTAGCAAAAAGGAAACCTACTTAGTGGTTCTCTTTCTCTCAGTTTTCGACTTGAACAAATCATGTTTTCTAATGTATTAAGTGCTAATACAATTTTTCATTCAACAAGCACTTAATTACCTACTATGTGAAAGACACTATATGAGACAGTAGCTGCATAAATATAAAAAATGTCATTCTTTATTCTAAAGGATATAATTAATTAGGGATGAAAGGTTCACAAATACATATAATGCAATCAGCTTAAGAAAAATAGGCAGGCAAGGTGAAAAAGGAGAGGTATAAGAGATGGAAAACAAGGGATCATTTCTAGCTTTAAGGATCAGTGAAGGCCTTGTAGAGGAATTTGACAATTGAGTTGGGCACATTGACAGAAGAGAAGAATTTCCAAAAGTAGACATACAAAAGGAGAACGTTTCAGAGATGGGGCTACTGTATATGGATTCATGGAAGAAAAGAACAGGATGGGATTAGAAAATGATCAGTAGATCAATTAGATTGAATTGCAAGGATTTGAAGAGGTGCAGTAAAAAATAAGGCTGCAAAAATTAGGTTACCATATTTTAGAGGTCCTGAATGCCAGGTTAGGGAGCCTGAATTTTACTCTGTAGCCTATAAAAAGATACTGAAATTTTCTG
Source organism: Myrmecobius fasciatus (assembly GCA_023553655.1). Classification (NCBI taxonomy): domain Eukaryota; kingdom Metazoa; phylum Chordata; class Mammalia; order Dasyuromorphia; family Myrmecobiidae; genus Myrmecobius; species Myrmecobius fasciatus. The sequence continues at coordinate 211,362 of JAJPUD010001221.1, read as the reverse complement.
AGCAAGGGAGTTACCTGATCACATCTATTCAGGAAGATAACTTTGATGGAGATGGTAAGCATGTTCTAGAGCACAGAGAACAAGAATAACCCTATCTTATTTGACTAAAGGAAAGGAAATAGAATCGGTGATCATGATGTCTAAGATTCAGATTTATGGTACCACTGGACTTAGTGCAATTAAACAAATAATCATTAAATGCCAATTAGACACATGAAATGTTTCACTAATAATCACTCAGGGAGAAATATGGTTGAGAAAAAAAATTTAAAACCAGCATATTAAAAATAAGGCTGTCCATAATTTTGAGACAGTATTATGGCAGAGAACAGGATATTTCTACATTATTGCAATAGTGACCTCATATCAAAGTACATCCAGAGATGCTAAAGACTTAAAAGCAAGAGCATCTAGGTGGTACAGTGGATAGAGCACTAGCCCTGAAGCCAGGAGGACCTGAGTTCAAATCTGACCTCAGACACTTAACACTTCCTAGCTGTGTGACTCTGGGCAAGTCTTTACCCAAATTGCCTCAGAAAAAAAAACAAAAACCCACACTTCAAAAGCAGAATTTGCCATTCTACTTAGTGATAGCAATAAAGAGGAAGTGAATTCATTTTATAACAAAAATTTACAGCAAAAACTCATACTTTTGATTGATTTATTTGTAATACTCAGTTCAAAAAATATCCATCAATGAAAGGGCCTCAAACTTGATCCAAAAAGATGAGGTCACTCCACTTATGATAAAGTTAGAAATAGGACATACAGTAAATATTGCTTTATAAATTTGTTATTGCTAACATAAAAGATAATATGTCTTGTAAATGAAATAGGAGAAAGTAAAGTCCTATTTATATGTCACTTGACTGGGCAATTATAATTTTATTTTAATGACTTCAATATTTCTAAAAATCAATGAATAAGAAACTATTTGCCATAGCCAACCAGGATGCAATTGGTCTGACTCCATGTGAACAAAAATATTTAATAGATCTGCCCTGTGATAAAAATGCAAAATAATATATGTTAAACAGGATTTTCTGCTAAAATTGTTATAAACATAAAATAGTGATCTCAATTAGTAGTTAGTTGAAGAAATATGAGTAGCAATAACAACGATAACACATTTGGGGCAACTTTATACTATAAAACAAACTTACCCATCCCATTAAAAATGTCATCATGGTGAGATTTATATAAATGTGTGTGTTTGTGTGTGTTGGACTAAGTGAAAGAGGAGATTCTTTGTCTCAATTGCTACCTAGCCTTAACCACTGAAAAGGTGATTGATTTGATTGAGGAGACCTGTTGAAGACAACTTAAAAGGCCAAAATCTCCCATTTCAACCAGGACTACCTCCAGTCATCTTGGTCTATATCTGGCCACTGACCTAGATGGCTTTGTAGGGGAAAGTGAGGCAGGTGACCTTGCCTCCTCAAATGCAATTCATTTATATGTCATGGCATCACCTCCTTGATGCCATGGTCCTCTTTGAAAACAAATGACAAACAACAAAAATGGTAAAAGTTTTAAAATATATTATTTTACTACATATTTAAGATTAGGATATTATGAAATTATAATGCACTTCTAAATTTCACTTGAAGTGAGAAAATTACTTTTGTATATTGATTTAAAAGGGAGAGTGACCATTAAAAGAAGTGTGTGTGTGTGTGTGTGTGTGTGTGTGTGTGTGTGTGTGTCAGAGAGGGAGAGAGAGAGAGAAATACCCTATATTATATGCCTAGCACTATGCCGAACACAAAGTTCAGTTAATCTTTTGAAAAACACAAGTGGTCTGGCTCAAAGGGAAAAGAAAATAGCATATAATGAGATTTTTCCAAAGAACAGCCCCTAATTTTTTCAGTACTTACTGAACTGAACAATTTATCTAAATGGCTCAAAACAGAACAGATAATAAAAGGCTTAGAAATACAGCATATTAGACCCCAGAGAAAGGAAAAGGAAAGAACCTTCAATAAGCTATAGAACAACTAAAGGATACAAGTAGTAGAAGTTAGTTAACCAACAAGGTAGTTAGCTCATTATTGTTACAGGAGAATTTTGAAGATAAATTGTCACAAGTGGTCAAAGCACTTCTGGATACCATCATATCATGCTAGCTATATTTTGGGCTTATTTGACTCATCAAAGCCTTGAGAACAAATCTGCAATGGCCTGTACATTTCAGCTTTTTCAAAATTCACTGACCCTAAGCAGAGGTTGAGAAAATTACTTATTAAAAAATTATGTAGAGGAAGGAAAGAAACAAATGGAATAAATGACAGTTGCCTATTTTCCCAAAAGAAAAAGAATGGGCTAACAAGGTATAGTTACACACTTTCAGGTGTATACAACCTTATGTAATACAAATAATGTTCATAATATTTGTGATTTTTTTACGTATGTAATATGAATAATGCTATCATGTAATATGAATAATGTCCCTTTGAAATAGAATAGTCTGATTTAGAAAATAGTTTCTAACAAAAGAACTAAATGTATATTAAAATTATAAACTTTTATCCATTTCTAAGAACTAGAGTTGAACTTATTTTAACTTGAAATAAGACTATGTGATAACTCAAGTGTACAATTATGAAGTTACTGTACAAACATAATTCAAATGATCTTCATTCTGGCAGATACACATAAGTCATGGTTCAGAAGCTGAGTTCAGACAAAACAATTTTATGCAAAGGCTAATAAACATATGGCATAAGTTACCAAAAGAGAGTTGCTGAACCAAGGAATACCAATATGTTCTACTGAGAGCAAGATATGTTTTTATATAAAATTTAAAAAGAAAAATATATTATAGAAGGTGATAATCCAAACTTTAGATTATTTAAATTAGCCACAATTTCTCCCATTGATATAGATGCTGAAATACTCTTGTAATTTTATAATAATTTATTTTAATGAAAAACATTTGGTTTTGTCTTTCATGGACTCATTATTGAGGAATTAAAAAATACTTTGTAATAATTATTACTGTATATTCTTTTGGAGAATGAAATCTTTAAAAGAGCGCATTATAGATTAAGGTATAAAGGCAGGACCTTGCCTGAGCTTTTCTCCAAACACCTTAAAATAACGACTCTAAACAACTTCTAAAGCAGCAGAACCCCCAAAAAGATGGCATGAAAAAATGTTCCAGTCCAAGACAACTTGCACCAGCATAGACCAGCCCCAGCAAACTAGGAGAGGGGCTCCAGATAACTGAATCAGCATTATCAGCGTCAGTTTCTAGACCTCTCAACCCACAGAAACCAAAAGTCAGCAGGAAAAGTATGTTCCCCTGGGCGGGAGTAGAGCACAGTCCAGCTGTGCCAGCACAACCCAAACCACAGCAAACCAGGAGCAGGCCTTGGGAGGTACTGAATCAGCAGCTGCTTCCTAAGCTCTCAATTCATACACAATAAGAGCGCCAAATCACTTAGCAATAGGAGATTACATGAGTGTCTCTTTGCCGGCACTGAGGTCAGACTCTCCCCTTGCAGTGCCAAGGTACAACAGAACACTAGCACACGAGAGCTTGCAGCCACAGTGGACTGGGAACCCTTGTGATAGTTCACAGGCAGAAAAGAGTACTTATGTTACCCAAAGACAAGAGGATAGGTCCCTAGAAGTCTCTCTGAAAACAGCTGCACAAAACCCATGAAACTTGAACATTGCACCCTCCAGTCTGGAAACAGAACCCTATTTTAACAAAGATTTAAAAAGTCAAGTAGGGCTGGAGAAATGAGCAAACAAAAAAAAAATAAATTCTGGCCACAGGAAGTTACTATGGTGACAAGGAAGATCAAAACATGCTCAGAAGAAGAGAACAAAGACAAAATTACAATATCCAGAGTCTCCAAAAAAAAAAAATTATGAATTGATCACAAGCCATAAAAGAGCTCAAAAAGAAATCTGAAAATCAAGCAAAAGAGGTAAAAGAAAAATTGTGAAGAGAAATGAAAGTAATCCCAAAAAAATCATGAAAACAAGTCAACAGTTTTATAAAAGAGACAGAAAAATATACCAAAGAAATCAACACTTAAAAAAAAAAACAGACTATGCCAAATGGTAAAGGAAATACAAAAAGCCTGTGAGAAGAATGCCTTGAAAAGCAGAATTGGACAAATGGGGGAAAAAAAAGGCTCAAAAGTTCACTGAAAAAAATAATTCCTTAAAATTTAAAATCGAGCAAATGGAAGCTAATAACTTTATGAGAAATCAAGAGATAATAAAACAAGCCCCCAAAATGAAAAAAATAGTAGACAATGTGAACTATCTCTTTGAAGGAACCACTTACTTGAATAACAAATCCAAGAGAGATAGTTTAAAAATTATTGAACCTGAAAGCCCTTATAAAGCTTTGTAATAAAAAGGAGTTCTTTCTAATACACATAGCACTTATCAAAATATGAACTATCATTTTCCTTTGGTGGTACCTTTGGAGTTTAGGTAAGATCCATTAAGGTATTTGGGAAATTAGGTATCAATGGAGGGAGTTGAACAATATTTACTGCAATCTATAAGGATAAAACATAAACACTCTGGATAATAAATGCTTTAGAGAAAATAAACATAATCACTTATTCCTTATGTAAGATTATTCTATCACAGATTAAAAAAAAAGATTTGTTATTGTTGAGTAACCTACATAAATACAAAATCCAAGCGTGTGTGTGTGTGTGTGTGTGTGTGTGTGTGTGTGTGTGTGTGTGAAGTATCCTGAAGAGCACTTTCTAGGGACTATTCTCTGGGAGAGAACAATTTTGTTAACATGAGATTCTTATTTATAATAATTCTTTGTAATGGAATTTTATTTTATTTTGATAACTATCCCTAACTATTGGCAGAGGGCAAAGCACAGTGCTAGTTATTAGGTAAAAAGCTTTAAAAAAGAACAGTCCCGACCTTCATAGAGTTTACAATTTAGTGAGGGTAGTAAGGGATAACACACACACTCACTCACACACACACATGTTTAAGTTAAGACAGGTGAAAAGTGTTATGAAATCCAATCAGGGACTAAGATTATTTGGGAATATTAGAAAAGGATTTCTAGAAAAATGTACATTTGAAATGAGATTTAAACAACAAATATAATTTCAATGGGGGAGGAATGGATGGAATGAGGATAAGACAGTTGCATTATAGATATAGGAAAAAATGAGCAAAAGTAAAGAGGCAAAAAGCCAGAAAGGATGTCTGGAAGAAAAAAAATACATAAAGTATAGAATACATAAAGGGAAATGGTATGAGATATCCTATGAAATAGAAGGAGGCCAGATTATGGAAGGTATGAAATGTTAGGCCAAGGAATATGAATTCTGTTTGGTAGAAAACAAAAAAAATACTAAAAAAAGTTTTAAATGCAGGAATCACTTTTGACCACATCTATATAAAAGGAAATTTAATAACAACAGCTAACATTTATATAGCACTTATGTGCCAGGCACTGTGCTACACACAATTATTATCTCATTTGATCTTCACAACAAGCCTTATAGATAGGTGCTATTATTAATTTGATTTCACAGATGAGGAAACTAAGACAAACAGGTTAAGTGACTTGCCCAGAGTCACATAGACAATAAGTATCTGAAACCAAAGTAAGAAGTATCAGGTCATTCTGGTTCAGGTACAGGTGCCCTATCTTCTGGGAATCTGCCAAATTAATTTAGAATAACTCTAAACTAAGGATTAAAGAAGTAAGAACAGACTCTAGTAGACCATTTGGGAATTTTCTGTAAGGATTCAGGCACTTGGTAATAATCTTTTGTCCTCAGGTAAAGAGGGGAAGTGTTGAATGCTATCAAGAAAGAATCATTAGCTATCCACAAAATTATACTATAATGTCACAATATAGTGTGGAAGTGACCTTGGGATTTTAAAGGTTATGATGGCAAAATACAGCTGCAGAAGGCTCTACAAATTAAAAAAGCTCCAATTATGGTTCTGATAAAAGATTAGGTAAGTTGACGCAAAGGGCCAACCCACAGGATGATGATGAATTCTTTAGTCCTGACAACTCATTAATCAAAGAAGGGTTGTTTTAAATGATCCTCTGACCTGGGTAACTTCCACTGTAACAGTTGTGGAGCAATAGAAAAGGCATCCTAGGACCCCAAGACTGACACTGTTTTTGACCACTTACAAAACATTAAATTAATTGTAGGATAAATGTAAATATAGGTGGTCAGTCCACCTGGTGGCCAGTGAAGTGACATACTACTGGAAGAACTGAAATGCATCAACATTATTACTGTTGGGGTAAATGAAAACAAAGGAAGACTAACTCACAGATTCTATTTGTTGAGGCAAACATAAAGTGGGTTTTTGAGGTCATCTAAATCTGTCTCCTGAATTTTATAAGTGCAGAAACTTGAGGCCAAGTACCAGAACCAGGATTTGAATTCAGGTCTCTAATTCTAAATTCAGCACTCAATCCACCACATTTCCTTTTATACTTGATAGGCAATAATACTCATCATTTTGGGGGCTACATAGTCATCTTGCTTTGTAGGACTGATCATGACCATAAGCAAAAAGATCAGAAAAAAATGGGGACTTCACTTTATTGTAAATGAAAAGCTAGAGAAATTCCAAGACCACCTTTGATTTCCAAACTAAGGCATCATATATTGTGATCCTTGGGGACTTCAATACTAAGACTGGCACAAGAGAAGATGAAGAAAACTATGATGGCAAAAAGAATTCTGGTTGGGGAAATGAAAGCAGGCAAATATTTATAGATCACAATGATGATCCATCCATATTTTTTTCTAAAAGATTTAGAAGATGATGAACATGCTACAAATGAAACTGACTACTAGATAGTAAACAGCTTGTTATTCAATAAGAACATACAGTTTCATTTTTAAAGTTTGTGGTAGTATTGTCCTTGGGGTCCTCCCAAAAGTTTATTTCTATGATTTCATTTATACTATGTTTTTTTTTTTTTTGTTTTTTTTTTTTATTCTAAACCGTTAGGTGCTAGTATTCTGAAGCTGTAAAACGCATGGAAATTTAGTCAAGATCTTATTGTTTTTCTAATACTCAGTCAACAAAAATGTATTAAGTGCTTATTAAATGCCAGGCACTGTTCTAAGTGCTGGAAATACAAAAATGGGCACAAAAAAGTTTCTGCTCTTGAGAAGCTTATGGTCCAAAGAAGCTGAAAAGGGGGTAGGGAAAGAGAATAAATGAAAAAAGGTACCCAGCCAGAGGAGACCTTCCTGTGGAAAATAAAGAAAGACCTTGGTGTGCTTCTTAAACAGAGGAGTCTTACCCTTCATCCTCCAAGGAGAAAATGTAAATATTTCTAGTCTGTTTCTAGTCTAAAATCTCTTTCAAGACTTGTGCTTTAGATGATATAAAGAGATAAAAAACAAAAGATCTTCCAGTGGAAACAGGATTAAGGATAGAAACCAAAACACAAAACAAAAAAAAGCTTCCAGTTAAGACCATAGTCTTCCCTTATTTCCAAAAGGAATTGGCCTGCATGTCCCAAATGGTAAATGATCAAAAGATGTGATCTGTGCCCAAAGGGCTATAAATTTAAACCTATCTTTTGACCTAACAATACCACTATTAGGCATGAATATCAAAAGACATTTTAAAAGGGTAGAGGAGGGGAGGGAAGGCTCTATATATACAAAAATACTTGTAGCAGCTCTTTTCTCAAGGCAAAGAATGGGAAATTGAGGGGATGCCTATCAATTGAGGTATGGCTGAATAAACTGTGGTATATGATTATCATGTGATATTTCTGTGGATGGAAAATGATAAGCAGAATGCTCTTGGAAAAATAAAACAAAACTTGGAAAGCTCTCCAGGAACTCAAGGAAAGTGAAATGTACTGTATACAAAGTAATAGCAATGTTCTGGGATGACCAGCTGCAAATGACTTTGCTATTCTCAGCAGTACAATGATCCACGACCCCTCTGAAGGATTTATGATGAAAGATCCATCCATACTCACAGAAAAAACTGATTGTATCTGAGTATAGATTGAATCATATATGAAAAAAAAAAAGGGAGGATTGCCTTGTAATCCACCTAGGGGAGGTGTCCTATTTTTTTATCCTAAATGGAGTATGCTACTGATAACAGAGGAAGCTGTTTAAATATAAGGGGCCTTGGTCTAGGCCCCTCAATGAAGATTAAATGAGTATTGGTAGTGTGTGTATTTCTTCAATACTAATTTCAAACCTTTTTTTTTTAACATATTGTGTCTTAACTTTTCCTTCAAGAAATTGTTTCTGACAGACATGATTAAAATGAAGAGCATGATATTAATATTTTTTCTTAGACAAACAGTGGCATTTTTTTCTTCATTGATTACATTTCAATGTTGAGCAAAGTGATCCTTATATATAGACTGCACGTCAATTTAGATCGTCTAAATCAGTCAAGAAATGCTTAGTGAATATCAATTATGTGCAAAACTCTGAACTACAGGTCCTTGGCTTTAAGGCTATTATAATTTAATAGGAAAATATAGCAATTCATCAAGAAATGGACATAAGATCTAAATCATATGTTAGTTATGTATATGCATACATACACACACACACACATATATATATGTATATATATATATATATATACACACACACACACAAATCTTTATTTATTTATTCATCAGTCACTTCAGTTGTGTTTGATTCCACAGGACCTTAGTTTGAATAGTTTACCATTTCATTCTCCATTTCATTTTACAGATCAGGAACTAAGACCAACAGGACTAACTGACTTGCCCAGCATCACATAGATAATAAGCATCTGAGGAAATATTTGAACTCATTAAGATGAGTCTTCTTAACTTCAGGCCCCATACTGTCTTTGCTGTACTATCTAGGTGCCCAAATATGAAATTTGAATTCAGTGGAACAAATGCAATGTAGAAATTGAACTAATCTGTGAATCAAATGCCTCCCTCTTGGCCAGATACTGAGGTACTATGGGGAAGTGGGGGAATTATGGCCCTGAATTGTTGGGGGAAATGTTTGATGTTGAGAGAAATATCTGCTCTTGCTATATCTTTGAAATAAATATCCCTTTGTAAAAACTAAACTAATATTAAATGGAACTTGAGTGACACTGTTCCCCCTCTACCTGCTCCAAAACAGGAGAAAACAACAGGCAGGGGTTTGTGCCAATGGCAGGGAGGAGACATCTCCCTAAAGCTCTCAAGGTACTCTGAACAAGTCATGTAACAGGACCTGAAAGAGTAGGGCCAGAGTCAGCCAAATAAATACATATACATTTACTTATATGTGTGAGTGGGTGCATGTGTATGTATAGATATGTGTGTATACATGTATGTGTGTGTATATATATATTTGTATATCTATCTAATGTAAAACATAGTAAATGATCTAAAAGTGATAATCCTTAGAACCAAATAATATTTGACTTAGGTTTTTTACCAGACTGAATTTATGTTGTCCACAAAAAGCCAGGATAGCAAGGTAGTTAGAGAGCTGCAAGAGTTCTGCCCTGACATATTCTGACTGTTTTATCCTGTGCAAGTCCCTAAACCTCTTGGTAACCCAATAATTCTAAGACAATACATTTCAAAAGATTGATGATGTGTATTGATAAGGGGAGTTTCCTTACTGAGGAATTTCCACCCTTTCCTCAGAGGAATGAAATCATCAATCTGGGACAGGAAAAACAAAAACCAAACAAATACAAATTTTAACCTTTTCTGTACCCCCTAAATCCTACAGGAAACATAAAGGTAGAAAAGCACTAGGGCCAGATAGATATTGGGTAAATTTTTACAAAACTTTAAGAAAAAAATTAAAGCCTACATAGGTTTCTTCCTCCCTCTTCCTCGTTCCAAATAGTTTTTGCTATTATTGCTGTTATTGTTTTTTAAACACAGAGAAAACTATTAATGCTCCTCCTTTCTTTGTGTGAATTTTGATTTTGATTCTTAAATCATGCTTAAGGCTGAAAAAGAAAATCAGCGCACAAGATAGTCATATGTGGACAGCTAGGTGGCTTAGTGAATAGAGCAGGAGGGCCTGGAGTCAGGAAGATTCATATTCATGCATTCAAATATAGCTTCAGATACTTATTAGTTGTGTGATCCTAGGCAAGTCACTTTATCCTATTTGCCTGGAGAAGAAAATGGCAAACTATTCCAATATCTTTTCCAAGAAAACCCCAAATGGGATCATGAAGAGTTGGACATGACAAACAAGTGAATGGCAGCAACAACAACATATACTCAAAGACTCTTAAAGTTTGAAGGATTTTCAGATAATCCAACCTATATCTGAAAATGAAGCTCTTCTATGTTCAGTTCTCAAACTTTAGGGTTTTAGAAATTATACTCTAAAAAAATTTGAAGGGCCTCTCCATAAAGATATTTTTAAAGGTGAGTTCAATCTATCAATAATTCTCTATTAGAAATCAAAACATCTTACTATTATTATGAAAATAATTTTTATCTCACAGATGCCCTAAAAGGATTTGGGTACTCCTACGGGTTCCTGAACCACATTTTGAAAACTTCAGCTCTATAAAATCTTCAAGAAGCAATAATCCAGACTTCCCTAGAAAACTCAACTCTTAAATCGAAATTAGCAAACTAAATTAGAAGAGAAACTAACCTTTCTTTTGCATATTGGCAATTCTCTCTCAGCTATTCTAGGATCAGGGCCAAACTTTAATGCATCTTCCAAGAGTTGCACAATCTGGTTTAATAACTCTCCAGTATAAAAATATATTCATATGAAAGATTCCCTTAATTCTCCTTAGAAAAAAACAATTAATTCATTTTGACCAATCAAATTAGTGCATAAAAATTATATCTTGCCTATAATAATAGTGAGATTATGAAAATTTTAAGATAGTTTGCTTGGGTTATGTCAGGAACAGAATTAAATGTTAAATTATATAATTCATTTTATTTGTTAATATTGCTAATTGGCATTGACAAAAAAATATCAGAACTGTAATAACAGCAAACAAGAACAAGTAGAAATACCAATACTTTCAAAAGGTAATTTATGGGCAATTCTATCTAAATTAATTTAATCATTTATTGCCATATTAATCAAACTGCCAAAAATTATTTTATAGAATCTGAAAAAATAATATAAAAATTCTTCCAGAAGAAAAAAAGGTCAAGAACATCAAGGGAATTAATGGGGGAAAAATGCAAAGGAAGGTGGGCTAGTTATATCAGACCTAAAACCATATCACAAAAAGCAGCAGTCATCAAAAACATTTAGCATTGGCTTAGAAATAGTTTGGTGGATCAGTAGAACAGGTTAGGTACACAAGTATAGTAGTCAATGACTACTGTTTGACAAATCCAAGGACTTCAGCTTCAGGGATAAAACTCAGTATTTGACAAAAATTGCTGGGAAAACTGGAAAGGCATAGACCAGCATCTCATACCCTATACCAAGATAACGTCAAAATGGGTCCATGATTTAGACATAATGGGTGATACTATAAGCAAATTAGGAATGTGAGAGATAGTTTACCTGTCACATCTTTGGAGAAGGCAGGAAGTTATGGTCAAACAAGAAAAAGAAAACATTATGAAATGCAAAATGGATAATTTTTATTACATTAAATTAAAAAGGTTTTGCACAAACAAAACTAATGCAATCAAGTTTAGAAGGGAAGCAGAAAGCAGGAAAACAATATTTGTAGCCAGTTTTTTCTGATAAAGGCCTCATTTCTAAAATATATAATTGATAAGACTACAAGTAATTCCCCAATTGATAAATGGTCAAGGGATATGAACAGATGAAGAAATTAAAAACATCTATAGTCATAAATCAGTACTGATTAGAGAAATGCAAAATAAAAAATACTCTGAGATACTACCTCACATCTATCAAATTCGCTGAGATGACAGGATAAGATAATGATGAATGTTGGAGGGGATGTGGGAAAACTGGGACACCAATGCATTCTTGGTGTTGTGAACTGATCCAGCCATTTTTGGAGAGCAGTTTGAATGCCTATGCCTAAAGGGCATAACTGTGTATACCCTTTGATCCAACAGTATCACTATTGGGTCTGTATCACAAGAAGATCATAAAAGAAGAGGAAAGGACCAACATATGCAAAAGGGCAATTTATAGCAGCTCTTTTTGTGATGACAAGGAATTAGAAATTGAGTAGATACCCATCAACTAGGTAATGGCTGAATGAGTTTTTGGTATATGAATACAATGGAATATTATCTTTCTATAAGAAATGATGAACAGGCTGTTTTCAGAAAAGCCTGAAAAGACTTACCTGAACTGATTCTGAGTGAGCAGAACCAGAAGAATATTGTGCATAGCAACAACAAGATTATGTGATCAACTATGATAGACTTAGTTCTTCTCAGCAACACAGTGATACAAGACAATTCCAATCAATTTGGGATAGAAAATGTTATCTATATCGAGAGACAGAATCATGGAGGCTGAATGTGGATTGAAACATAGAATTTTCAAGTTTTTTGTTGGTTTGTTTGCTTTTTTCTTTTGTATGGCTTTTCCCTTTTGTGTGCTTGCTGTCAATCCCATATAGGGTAGGAAGAGGGAAGGGAGGAAGGGAGTAAAGATTTGGGACTCAAAATCTTACAAAAATGAATGTTGAAAGTTAACTAATTGGAAAAATGAAGTACTACTGAATAAAAAGAAAATCATGTATGTAACATTTTTAAAAAGTCTATGGGAAAAGAAACAGGTATGAAAGTTCACTTGTTCCCTCTGTTTCAGAATCATATCCTCCTAAATTCCTTAGTAATTACACAGTAAGGAAACCAAGTCTTTACACTGTAATTAATTGACAAATTACGAAGATACTTTTAATGCTTACTAAAACCAACAGAAAAGAAATCTAATTAATAATTTGAAGAAAATGCATTTAAGTATGTTTTTCTAGTTGAAAAGCTGTTCAATAATGAAGAAAGCTGGCCAAAAATGAAATGTTTCCTTAAAAGATAATGAGCTTCAACCACTTAGAGTGCTCAATTGGAGGCCATATAAGGATATTGTAAGAAAAGATGTAAGGAGATATAGTTTAAATTCATGGTTTGCTTATTAAAATTTGGCCTTCATATACACCCAGAGAGAGGCTTATGGGATCTGAGTGTGGACCATAACATAGCATTTTCATGCTTTCTGTTGATGTTTGCTTGCATTTTGTTTTCCTTCTCAGGTTTTTTTTTTCCTTGTAGATTCAATTTTTCTTGTACAGCAAGTTAGCTGTATAAATATGTATACATATATTTGATTCATCATATATTTTAACATAATTAACATGTATTAGACTACCTGCCATCTAGGAGAAGGGGTGGGGTGAAGGAGAGAAAAATTTGGAACAGAAAGCTTTGCAAAGGTCAATGTTGAAAAATTACCCATGCATATATTTTGCAAATAAAAAGCTTTAATAAATAAATAAAAGTTGGCCTAAATCACTTTTTTGGTCCATTCTAACTCTTCAGTTCCAAATAATGTGTCTAATAATTACTCTGACTCATCTGCTCTGAATAGGAAATAAAGGAATGATCTTTAATTTTAAAACCAGATTTAAGTTTTTCAGAAGATCACTCTTCCTAATTCCATTAGCTAAAAATAAAATGTCATAGAAATTATAAAAAAGCATGAAAAAGTAGAATAAAAAACTGAGGGTTTCCAGCATTCATCTTTGAATAAAACATTAAGAACTAGCTGTGGCTGATCAGAGAATTTAGGAATCTGACAGTTTAAAGGTGACAGCCTGAGACAAATTATGTGTTTAATTTGTCACGATAAATAGATACATTTTAGACATAATTGTAATGCAGTACTTTTATTACATCTCATTTTTATCTTCTGAAATTCACTTTCAAAATCTGACTTTTACTGCAGAGAGGTTTTTGGTGGTAATTCCTTTTCCTCCCTTCCCTTTTCTCCCTTCTTATCCTCAGTTATCCCTTTCCCCTTTTTCCTAATTTTCTTTTTTCCCCTCCTCAGCAACTTCAGGAGAAAAGCCAGGAGCAGAACAGAGGTCTGAAAGCAATGTTCAGCGATCTGACCAAGGCCTTTAGTATTGTCAGTCATGATACATATCAATCATTATGTCAAAATCTGGTTGCCCAGAATAGTTGATCAGTACTGTAAATCAATTTCATGAAAACATGGATAATGGATAATGCTCTAGTTTTCCCCATCACCAATGGAATGAAGCAAGGCTGTGTGCAGGACATTGCTAAGTTATATAATTTTAAAGGACCTCAAGACTAAATTAGAAGGAGAATTACTCATGATTTTTTGTTTGCAAATGATTGTGTACCCAATGCAGTCTCCAAAGCTGAGACGCAACAAAGTTTGGATTCATTCTCCACTGCTTGTGCTAATTTTGGGGTAACAATTAACACCAAGAAAAGAGAGGTATTTTACCAGCCAGCACTAAACCATCTATAAATGGAGCCATTGATTACAGCAAATGGAGAAGTTTTGAATACTATGACTAAGTTCACTTACTCTGGCAGAATATTTTCCAGAGATGTATACACTGATGATGAGGTTTTCACATGCATTGACAGAGTTGGTTCAGTGTCTGGGAAGCTCCAAAGGAAAGTGTAAGAGAGAAAAGATATTAGATTACCCACCAACTGAAGACCTACAGAGCTGTTGTGCTAACCTCATTGTTATATGCCCATGAAACCTGGACCTTATGCCAGCACCACACCAAGAAATAATCACCTTCATCTGAACTGTCTTGGGAAGATTATAAACATCATCTGGCAAGATGAAGTTCCAGACACTGAGATCCTTTCTCGAGTAAAATTGCCAAGCATTCAAACTCTACTGCAGAGAGCACAACTCCAATGTACTGGCCACATTGTTCCAATGACAAATGTAGGTCTGCATAAAAAGCTATTGTATGGAGAGTTCATGCAAGAAAGATGCTCACATGGTAGTAAGAAGAAGGAAGACAAATATCCTCTCAAGGTCTTTATGAAAAACTTTGGAATTAATTATATAACATTGGAGCAATTGGCAAAGAACTGCTCAGCATGGCATGCCCTCAACAAAGAAAGTGTTGTGCTTTAACACCAAAGCAGAATTACAATAGCTCAAAAGAAATCTGAGATTTGCAGATTTAAAGATATCTCTTTCCCAAAAAAGTTAATATGAATTATTTGTGCCCAACCTGTAGTAGAGCTTTCCAAGTTCATATTGATCAATGTCAGACATATTATGCCATGACTCCAATATAGATAATATCTTGGTCCCCTTCAAGAATGAAGGACAACCAACCCTTCTTTTCCCTAATTTCACTGGGGACATTTGTGTCTAGGCCCCACCTATCCCAACTGTCCCAAACAAGATGGGTAAGAGATTAAGTAATTTGAATATTTCCATTCTTTTGTCCCAAAGGACATTAGCAGTGATTTAAGAAACCACGGAAATACTTTGTTGGCTTTAAACAAAGGGTAGCTTACATAGTGGAAGATAAACTACTCACATTCCTGAGAGAAAAAGTTACCAGGTTTTGGACTTACCAGGTATAAGTGAGGAAGACTAAAAAGGAAGAAGTCCTGTTGCTACTAATGTTGTTTCTATGGTCCTCAACACAGATATAGCCCCTGAGTCCTCACAGGGATTGAAAGTTGTTTTATTCTTTACCTATCATCAATATTTTCAGACACTACCTTTTTTGTTCTCCACTACCACAGATTGCCCAACATTATCACTGATTAAATCAGCATCTATTCATACTTCCATCACTATATAAACAAAGTAGGAGGGAGTCACTAAAGATGATGATAGAGGAAGGAGAGAACCACAGAAATTCCTCAGCCATAATAATTCCAGTCCCTTAAAAATGGGATTGTAGTAGACAGTAACAGAAAAGTGCTGAATTGTATCCTGGGATTAGAACACTTCATTACCACATGATTTTTCCAGCCATCAGCCATAGCCACTCATAAACCCAGAAAGATTAAAGAAGAGGCAAGTGGCTTGCCCCCCCAAAACCCAGGTATAGTAGTCTAATTTAACCATCCAGAATTGCCAACTGCCACTAAAACAAATCTAGCTGTACCAATTCTGATTCAGAGTACCTCCCCAGCTCTGCGGCTAGACACTTTCCATTTTTCTATATCTCCTTTTCATTGTGATTCCAAGTCAACATTTGCTGAAATGAAAACACTTATCTCCTGCTCTTTTAAACCAAAGTCTCTTTGTATTCCCAATATCCCTATGCTTCCTAAATCCCTATTCTTCTCTGCCTCCACTTGTACTATGCTCTCTTGAAACCTTTATTCTCTTAAGAAACTCCTCTTCCATTCATACTCTGTTCCTTACATGGGTAATGTTTCCTTCTTTAACATATAATTCATTTCTTTTTAATTTTTCCAATGCTGAGGTACTTGTAGATTCTTCCACTACCACTATAACCCAGCAACTTTTTTTTTCTTTTCAAGTTACCTGCAGCTGTCTTTATTAGCAAAATAGGATGCTTGCTAGGCAGTTAGGTGGCAAATAGATAGAATGCCTGATCTCAGATCAGGAAGACTCATCTTCATGAGTTCAAATCCAGTCTCACATACTTACTAGCTGAGTGACCCTGGACAACTCACTTGACTTAGTTTGCCTCAGTTTCCTTATCTGTAAAATGAGCTGAAGTGGGAAATGGCAAACCATTCTGGTGTATTCGCCCCTAAAAGGGGTCCCAAGAGCAGTCATAATTACTAAACAACAACAGGATGTTTGTTGCTGTCATCAATTCTATCTTTTTTCCTTTCTCAGAGAGACATGTACCTGCCTCACAGACCTATCTTTATCCTAAGTAACTTTAAAATTCATGTTGATGTCTTCTTGAAAACTCAGATCTTCTAGTTTTTCTAACTTCCCTAACCTACCTCTGACTACCTGACTCACACTTTGAATGTTACCTTAACACAAACTATGACAACCCTATGATCTTGAACTCTGATCATCTTCTTGTGACATTCCAGCCCTTTCTCCACTCATTCCTCATAATCTTATTTTTCTTTCTCATTCTAACTTCCTGTTCCTTCACTCATTCATATTTTCCCAGGTTTGTCACTTTACTTTCTTCATGGTCTATGGTTAATCAGTTCAATGCTCTACTTAACTTGTCAACAGTAAAACCAGGGTAAATTTCCACTATCTACTATTCCTAATGCTATTTTAAAAATACATGTAGGAAATCAAACAACCTTAACATCTAATTTTGTGATATTCAATCTAAACTAAACCTTTATTGAGCTCAGAAATAGTTTCATTCTTCTAATTGAATAACACAACCTTTATAACACTGTTTCAAATCTTCTCTGAAAATCATAAAAGACAAGATATTTTTGATTCCATGAAACTGAGCCATAGAAAAAGCTTCTGCATGAACAAAATCTTTATCTAGGATAAGGAAGACTTTTCATTAGGAAAATATTTGCATCAAATATCTCTGATAAGGAATTCCTATAAAATATATAGAGAGAACTGATTCACACCCACACATGACTAAGAGCCATTTTCTAACAGACATAAGATCAAATTCCCAAAAGAAAGAAATTCTGAAAGGGAATTTTAACAATCAAAATACTATTAATAAAAAAATACAAATTAAAACAATTTTGAGATTTCACCTCACCACCAGTACATTGGCAAAGATGACAATAGGGAATAATCATTTTTGAGGACCTATTGGGGAAAAAAAGTACCTATACTAATCCAAGATCATGGCTAAAAGTGACTTACACTCTTATGAAAGTCTCTCCTGAGAAAGCTGTTCATTGGTAAGCATATTCATTTTCTAAAACAGATATTATGAGAGATATTATAAGAGAGTATAAAGTACTATTTTATTTTTGTCGACCCATAAACAAATTTTGTCTTTGTAGAATTTTGTGATAGGCAGTTAAGTGGCATAATGAATATAGAGTACTGAAACAGGAATGGGCAAAATCTGAGTTCAAATGCTGCTTCAGTCACTTACTAGTTGTGTGAATTTTGGCAAAGTATTCAATTTATTGTCTGCCTGAGTTTTAGAAGTGTGAGGATCCAGTTCAAATCAAAGATTTAATTGTTAAATTTTCAATGTGAACATATATACCTCAGAAATCAACAAAACTACAAATCAGGACTTGATTTATTGTGATGTCAATTATCTAGAATTAAGAAAATGATGGAGAAAATATTATTAATGTGGATTAAACTTAAAAGAGTGTTATGCCTGCATCATCACTTTCATTCCCATCCCTAGAGATGTGGTTCATAAACAATTTCCAACAGACCTCTCAGTCAGTTTCCTCAACTCCTTACAACTTG
>JAJPUD010001221.1:158640-192954 GCA_023553655.1 Myrmecobius fasciatus | reverse complement strand
GCATATAGACAGTTCTTGGAACATATTAGGTGTTTAATATTCAATAAGTTGAATTTAATGAATTACATGAGAATAAGAATTGTACATAACTCCCAGGATTGTTTTGAAGATAAAATGAGATATTTGTGAAGTGCTTTGTAAACCTCAAAGCACTATATAAAGCTTTTATTATTATTATTATTATTGTTATACTTACAAGGGGACTTGGTGACAAATAACTGGGTATTGCTATGTATTGTTTTTCTCAGATTATCTGGACTGGAGTTATGAATTATAATGGTAAAAAATTCCCTAAAGTGCAGTCTGGACTTTCATATCAGATGAGAGCTTCTGACATAAAGAAAACACAAGATGATTTCATGCTAATGAAATCAAAAGTGAATTAATGAATATCTTAATTGCTAAAGCAAAATATATAGACACTTTATATCAGTAGCTACCACATGAAGGCTAAATTAGGGATAATAGATGAGAATGTTTATAAACTTGTCTATTTTTAAGTGCACTGTTTAAATGTGGAATCAGCTGAAACTACCTTTCCATAAATGTAGCATCTACATTTCCTGTATTCTCATGTCTCTCTCCTAAGGTAGATTTTCTATTCCAGTTCTAAACATACTCTTGAAATACAAGAATATCCTCTGGGGAAGGCTAGCAACATCACATACAAAACCAAAGCTCTTGGACACTCTAGAATCATGAGCTAAAATTTCCCCTGAAGAGATCAATATGTCCAGGATAAAGTTAGCTCAGGAGAGAGTGAGCTGAAGAACACTGATTTTTCAAGTCCAGAATTACTCTTTCTTTGTAATTAAGAAATCCAGAAACTATAATCCACTGCCTTTAAAATACGTAACTATCAATCATTAGTCATGCTGTCATTTTTAGGGATGAAGACCTGAAAAAATAGAGCCTGGAACTGGGAATTAGATTCCCCATATGCTAATCTCTTCAATTCCATTAACTAACTCATACAATTGTTTAGTTAGCCTTGTTAGATCTCAGTTACTTTACTTGTAGCATGAAGAAATTAGATTATATGATCTCTAAGGTCTTTTCTAGCTCTAAAATTCTTTGATTCTGTAATTCTAAGTATAGCTAGGAAAGACAACTTAGTGTAAACCCATCAGAAGCAACTCTAGAAAATAACCATATGATATCAGTAACTTGATAAAAAAAAATTTATGACAGATTGTACAATACAAGATCTTTTCATTGGCCAGACTACAATACCATAAGCAAAGATGATGTATTTTCTAAATGTTATCTATTTCTAATGCCTATCAGTAATCTGGTTAAATAAGTGTCTAATGAACTGCTGAAGGCAGCTAGGTAGTGCAGTGGAAAGAGGGGTGGGTCTGGAGTCAGGAAGACTCATCTGACCTCAGACACTTAATGGCTTTGTGACCCTGAACAAGTCACTTAATTCTGTTTGTAAACACTTACTCTAATCTGTAAAATGAGCTGAAGAAAGAAATAGCAAACCACTCCAAAATCTTGGCCATGAAAACCCAAAAGGGGTCAGTTACATGAAGAATCAGACATGACTGAACAACCACCATGACAACAATGAGCTGCTGAATAGGAGTTACTGAAATTCCTATTTACACCAATTCACCTCTAGAATAACTCTAAATAAACTGTTCTGCTTCTCATCAAGGCAAAGCTTTAAAAAGATGCTCCTAGTGTTCAGTTCTTCCTAATTACCTTGTCTCATCCTGAGAGATACTGGAAGAATAACTCACATTTGTATACACCTTTATGCTCTGAGGAAAGAGGTTTAATAATAATTATCCTACTTTGCTGATAAGTCTCGGAGTGGTTAGCTGACTTGCTTCAGAAGGCTCCAGTTGCCAAATTTTAATCACAGGTTTCATAATGCTAAATGGAGTTCTCTTCTTACTATAACACAGACTCAAAATTCCAACAAATGAGAAGTTGATAAGGTCTTGGCTCATCCAAGCAGGGGATTTAGGGCATTCATAGCAGCTTTGTGATAGTCTCACTTTTTTTTTTTCCAATTTATCAACAACCATTTATTAAAATACTTACAAAAAGACAAAAATAAAACTCTCTGCTTTCCTGAAAGTTTTCACTTATGGGACAAGTTGGTGGTGATGGCAAAATATGTATATGTATAAGTAAATACAAAATAAGTATAAAGATCTACAAGTATGGAGAAGGCACTAACAGTTGAAAAGAAAAGGAGAGAATAGATATTGGCACTTGAGCTTAACTCCAGGGTGTGCCTTCTAGATATAAGAAAAAAGAAAAAGCATAGAGGTGATAGGTGGAATGTACTACATAAAGAACAATGAGTAGCCTGGTTTCTCTAGGTCTAGGCTATATGGGGTGTGAAAAGGAGCTATAGGTACCACATGTGGGAAAAAGGCTGATGCCAAACTGTGAAGGGCTCTAAATTTCAGAGAAAAAGAATTTGTATTTTATTCTAGAGGTAGTTGGCAGCCACTAGAGCTTTTTGAGGTGGAATAACATAGTCAGAATTGTGCTATTGGAATATCACTTTGGCAACTGCATGAAAAATGGATTTGAA
Source organism: Myrmecobius fasciatus (assembly GCA_023553655.1). NCBI lineage: Eukaryota > Metazoa > Chordata > Mammalia > Dasyuromorphia > Myrmecobiidae > Myrmecobius > Myrmecobius fasciatus. Next base: position 190,400 of record JAJPUD010001221.1, on the reverse strand, counting down.
AAGGTAGAGATTTAAAGGAAGAAGACCGGATAGGAAGCTATTAGAGTAGTCCATCTCAAGGATGATGAGAGCCTGAACAAGGGTAGAGACACTGGGAGGAAAAAGACAGGAGATATGATGAGAGGAAGAATCAACAAGACAAATGATTAGATATGGCAGATGAAGAATCCAGGTTGAATTTGAGATTATAAACTTGAATGACTGAAAAACAGGGTACTCTCAAGAAAAACAGGAAAATTAGGAAGAAGAATTATTTGGGAGTTATTTATTCTGCCAATGCTTTGGGCCCTAAGGGGATAATTAGACTATATGATTTAAAGCAGAGGCATGGCTCTTAGACACTGATACCTGGAACATGGATTGGCTGAATTCATTAAGGCCTGAACTGAGTGAGGGAAATTTTATATAAACAGATATTATTAAGGGAGAGGATTTCTTCAGATATTAGGAACTGTTAAGTCCCATAAAGGGTACTGTTTTTAATCTAGCTCCATGCCTATGGGTTATAACTTAGAGAAATTCATCTGTATATATTTGTTGACCATTTATGCACCTTTGTTAAGTATTTTAAAAGTCAGTAAAAGAGCATTATTTTTGGTGGTAGTGGTGTTTGCCTCATTGATTCAGTATGTCTAGACCCAAATTTTATTTTGTGGTTAACATGTACCTGACTAAGATGGGGGAAAGAAATCAATTCTATGGTGGTCATATTATGTATGAAATGCTAAGAGAGCTTAATGAAATTTCTAATAAGTAGTTGCTGTTCTGGGACTGAAATTCAGGAAAGATCCTTGGTATGGATATACAGATATGGGAATCTTCAACATTGAGATGATAACTGAAACCATGAGAACTATTAAAATCACCAAGAGAGACAAAAGAGAAAATAGGGCCCAAGAATAGCCTTTGGATACATTCCCAGTTTGGGAGGGTCTATAAAGAGAGAGAGGTGCAAGCAAAACAAGCAAAGGTACAGCCAGAAAGGTAGGAGCAGAATCAAAACTATGAAAAACCTGAGTGGAAGAATAGTGCCAGCTATTATTGAAAAAAGTCAAGTCAGAGGGAGATTGAGAAAGCTCAGCAAATTTGACATTTAAAAAATTGCTGGTGTGACAGGGCCAATGGTTGAGGAAGCTTCTTTCTTCCTATCCACAACATGGGGAGGTTTTACCTAAAAGAAAACAAAGCTGCTCCTGGAGTCTGACTGACCCAAGCTTCTCTGACTCAACTTCCTGATTATTTAAAGGCATAAAACATACCAATCCCATGGAGTCTACTCCTCTCAGACTTGATAGATTTCTGAAGACCATTTAAGTTGCATTGTCCTTCACTATATTCTGCTCTGATCACCAAAAGTATTTTCATTTGGAGACAAGAAAAGACCTTCATCACAAAAGCTTACTGCCACTGTACCCTGGAACCAAGTCCAGAATTCCCTGGTTGTTGGATGTTTTGTATAAATTGGACTGCTGGTTTTAGGAGACAAAGTAAACTGAGCCTGGGAATTCAGCATCTACAGACTGAGTTCTAGGGTTCCAGAGTCCTTACAATGAAAGTCCTGGGGAAATTGATGGAGTTGGTGACTGCACAAGTGAAGGGATCGCCCTCACTGGGAGGTGACAGTCCTCCACCAGGAATTCACTTTATGGTCTCTGACTTCTTGATTCTAATTCCTACTGATAGAGAAGCCATGAGGAGAGAAAGAGAGAGACATAGAGAATCAGAGACAAAAAGATAGAGACATAGAGGAGAGAAACAGAGAGAGAGAGAGAGAGAGAGAGAGAGAGAGAGAGAGAGAGAGAGAGAGAGAGAGAGGGAGAGAAAGGGGATAGAAGACATGGATAAAAATTTGGGAACTACCACTAGCCATAGGAAAACTCCAGATTTGTGTTATCACTGCTTTCAGAAAACAAGTGACTCCCTGTGAACTGATCCAATCACTCTGGAGAGCAATTTGGAACTCTACCCAAAGGGCTATCAAACTGTGCATATCCTTTGATCCAGCAGTGTCTCTACTGGGTCTGTAGCCCAAAAAGATCATAAAAAAGGGAAAAGGAACCACATTTACAAAAATATTTATAGGAGTCTTTTTTGTAGTGGCAAGCAATTGGAAACTGAGTAGATGTCCATCAATTGGGGAATGACTGAATAAGTTATGGTAATATGATGTTATGTAATATTATTGTTCTATAAGAAACGACCAGCAGGATGATTTCAGAAAGGCCTGGAGAGACTTGCTTGAACTGATGCTGAGTGAAATGAGCAGAACTAAGAACATTGTACACAGCAACAAGGTGATTCAGGCCAATTCCCATAGATTTGTGATGGAGAGAGCCATCTACCCCACAAAGAGGAATGTGGGGACTGAATGTGGATCACAACCTGGCATTTTTACCATTTTTGTTGTTTGCTTTTTGTTTTCTTTCTTTTTTCCCCCTTTTTGATGTGATTTTTCTTGTGCCTCAAGATAAATGTAAAATATATATAGAAGAACTGCACGTTTAATATATATTGGATTATTTGCTGCCCAAGGGAGGAAATGAGGGGAAGGGAGGGAATGTTGGAAACTATCTTTGCATATATTTTGAAAATAAAAAGCTATTATTAAAAGAGACAGGGAAAGAGAGAGAAGAGAGGGACAGAGGGAGAAGGAAAGAGAGGGAGAGGAAAAGAAAGAGAAAGAAAGAAGGAGAGGGAGAGAGAGAGGGAGAGTGGGAGAGGGTGACTCCCTATCCAAAGGAAACAGGTGGTAGACAAATCTCTAGGAAAAATCTGGGGTAGTGGCAAAAAATTTTCAAACAGAAACCTATTTAGCCATTGGAACAATGAGTCTAAAGAAACCAAGTTTTATTTTTATTTTATTTTATTTTTTATTTTTTATTTGCAAAACATATGTATGGGTAATTCTTCAACTTTAACCCTTACAAAGCTTTCTGTTACAAATCCCCACCCCCAACAGATGGCAGGATATCTACTACATGTTAATTATGTTAAAATACTTGACAAATCGAATATATGTATACATATTTCCACACATCATTTTTGTGCAAGAAAAATCGTATCTACAAGAAAGAAAAATCAGATAAGGGAAACACAATGCAAGCAAATATCAATTGAGAGCATGAAAATGTTATATTGTGGTCCACATTTCACATCCCTCTCTCTGGGTGTATATGGCTTTCTTCACTGAACAATTGGAAGTGGTTTGAAACATTTCATTGTTGAAGAGAGCCATGTTCATCAGAATTGATCGTCAATATAGTACTGTTGTTGCTGTGTATGATGATCTCCTAGTTCTGCTCATTTCACTCAGCATCAGCTCATGCAAGTCTCTCCAGGCCTCTCTGAAATCATCCTGCTGGTCATTTCTTACAGAACAATAATATTCCATAACATTCATATACCATAATTTATTCGGCCATTCTCCAATTGATGGGCATCCATTCAGTTTCCAGTTTCTAGCCACTACAAAAAGGGCTGCCACAAACATTCTTGCACATGTGGGTCCCTTTCCTTCCTTTAAGATCTCTTTGGGATATAGGCCCAATAGAAATGCTGCTGGGTCAAAGGGTATGCACAGTTTGACAACTTTTTGAGCATAGCTCCAAATTGCTCTCCAGAATGGCTGGATCCGTTCACAGTTCCACCAACAATGCATCAGTGTCCCAGTTTTCCCACATCCCCTCTAACATCCATCATTATCTTTTCTTGTCATTTTAGCCAATCTGACAGGTGTGTAGTGGTACCTCAGGGTTGTCTTAATTTGCATTTCTCTGATCAATAGTGATTTGGAGCACCTAAAAAACCAAGTTTTAACTGAATTCCAAAGCTGACTTCCATGGAGCTCTATGAAGACATATTTTTACAAACTCAACTAAATTTTTAAGAGTACTCATAAGGTGAACACTACTTGTACCTTCTCATGGGCAAACTGTTATATGAGACCTTATGCAGATGAATTCCCATTATAACCAACTCCCTAATAGGGATTTGTAAAAAAAAAAAAAATGAATAAGGTTGTTAAAGGAAATGGATTTGATAGACTGAATAAAAAGGATTTATCACCCCATCAGTCACTCTGCCATATTTTTATCCTGTCTTCTGGATTCCGCACCACCAGGATGGCTTCAGAAATCTTCAAGTTTGAGAGGCCTAGACTCTTGTTACTGGGGCCTTTTATCCCCTTAGGTGACCAGAAATCTGTGTTAGGAAAACAGGGATTACTCAGGTTTTGGAGCAACATTGTCTTCTTTTAGGTAAAGACTCAACATGTTGTGGATGAAAGGAAAAATTCTTTAGGGAAATGCTGATCCTATTATATTTGGATTCTTTTCTTGAATGTCAAGAAGATTGTCCAAAAGCTCCATAAGCTTTTAAATAGTGAAAGATCTTCTAGAATAGTGGAATTAAAATTAAATAGAAATAGACCCTGCAATAAGACATATTGACTTAGAAAACCTCAAATTAACATTATCTATATTGTTCTATGTTTTTGTTTTGTTAATTATTTTCCAATTACATGTTCATTGAGTTCAGGTTGCATGGGACTGTGAGTATGAGACCTTTGTTGAAGATCCTGAAGACAATGCTACCAAAGGGTACATAATAGTTACTGGCATTTTCCTTACTCGGCTTCTTTATACTCACAGCATGGAGAGACTAACTACCTTTGGGGACCTGATTGGCCCAAACTTCCTTTGGTTAATCATTCATAATTTGGTTAATCATTCATAATTCCTTCTCAGGATTGAACCCAAAATAAAAGTGACATTAGAGCTGCCCTTAATAGCCAGTAATTTAGGAAAGGGCAATTTTTGTTGAGTGATAAAGTTGGAATAAGGAATAGAGAAACAAGTGAGAGAAAAAATAGGGGAAACAATCACAGATAATTTTTTTTTTCCAGAAATTTGGCTGTGAAAAGGAAGATAAATACAGACTCCAAAACAGTAGGTTATATAGGAGTAGCTAGGAGAACCATTCACATTGCAGGAAGATACAACCCATAGCTCTATTGGTGATTGCTGGACAGGACACTCAGTGACCAAAGGTGATTATCAGATCTACTTTTATAATCAAAGCCTGATTAGAACACAAAGCCCTTCAGAAAATAAAAAAGAGGAAAGAAAGAGGGGAAGTAACTTAGGTATGTTATAACATATTATTATGTATCCTTAAGTGATGAATAATGACAGCTAGTTGAAGAAAATGTAAGCTCCTTTTTATATTTTTCTAAGGATGAAGAAACTTGAAAGCAAACTGAATATGACTAATATACATAGAATGTATGTATACTTAAATGTAGTTTTGGTTCTATATAATACCATGGCAATAGTTTCACATTTCCCTTTAAATCTGTCTTGTCCCATCTTTTCCTTGGCTTTCATATGATTATGAACCTTATTCCTTTTGAGGACATTTTAATTAAATGATGACACTAAGTCATTATAACCTGTCCAATTGAGATTTCTTTCTAGATTTTCTCTTTACTAAGACACTAGTACTTCACATTGCCCCCACTTGGTTACTTAATCTCATTTTCATCAAGCAAACAACTGAGTCTGGACATTTATCCATTCTTTCCTCAAGCAAAATAGACTACAAAGCCCAGAACTCCTCTGCCTCTTCTCCATTCCATCTATCAAAGAATATAGTTAATATACTGTATTATAGGCCAGATGAGTTATACCTGTCTAATATGGTCCTTTGGGAATCTTGACATATTAATCTTCAAAAAAGAAAGTTGATGGATTTTTACTTTTAATCATAATTTTATTCAGGAATATTTTAAGATAGGGAAGAGAATGCAAACCCTACTTGTGAGAGATTTGAATTTAAAAAAAAATTAATTTTCCCATACCAAAGATTTTAGACTCTTTAAGTCATATAATTGGGGTGAGTCATTCACAATAGATTTTTACTAACATCAAATACTAGTAAGCTTCTCAGCTCCTCAGTGTCTATAACAATTTGCCAGCTTTCTGAAATGTATATTATAAACGTATCTATTAGATGACATAATTTTAAGATACTTGAATGCCAAGACTGACAATAATTTAGTAAAGCTTCATCTGCAGTAAATCTGGACAGGGAAAATTGCTTTCCTATGGGCTTTTTCTCCAGGGATAGCTGCCTGAGTCAAAAAGGAAAATGCCTGGTCAAAGTCATTTATTATCACAATCTAAGAATGCTAAATGATAACCCATGGGCCCAGGCTAAGGGGAATTTCATTTATACCTTTGACCAAAGGGTTTATATTATTGATTATAGAATAATAAACCCTTCATTGTTCATCCCACTCTTATGATGGATATTTTAGGCTAGGATGAAATAACTAATCCTTACTCTTCTCAATACCCCCTTCTTCTGCCCCTGACAACCTTCCCCAAAGCTTATTTCTACACATCTCACCATATACATAAATGAAGAGGCAATATGACGGGGGACAGGAAGGTTAACAAGAGGTAAAGGTTTCTACAATTCCATGAGTGATCTTCGAAGGGCAAACAATATTATAACACAAAATTCTGAGACATGTTTTCTCTCTAGATATAGGCTCACATATTTAAAATAAACTGAGGACAGCCCCATTCTTTGATAATTTAAGAATTACCTACCGACTGTCTTAGTTAATCAATTCCAATTACAGCAAAGAAATTTGGACAAGATAATATCTCAAAAGGAATTGGAGGTGAAATCATAAGATTTATTACGGTCAAATCATCTGCAAAAACAACAAAGCTATTACAGCATATTAACATGTAGCCTGAAAAAAATATTGCCAGCTACTTGAAAAAAAAAGTGAATTTGTTTGTATATTTTCTTAAGGATCATAGATCCATAAAATTTAGATCTAGAAAGGGCTTTAGAAGTCATTGAGTATACCTTCCTTATTTGTAAAATCCCTGCCCCCCCAAAAAAAAATCTGGAGAAGTTATTTGCTCAGAGTCATATAGCTGAAGGTACAATTAAGGTCCCTAGGACTAATAACAATTGCACATGTGGGGATAAAATGTTCATATCATGCATTCTATGAAAACAAGTACAGATACCCGAATGGAATGGAATGGAAAAGTTATTTTATTTAAATTTATAGTCATATGAAAATTCTCCCAGAGTGTTCTTTCTCCCTATCTGAGATACAATAACTATAGTCACTCTAAATCATTTGATTAACATTCAAGTTGAAAATGACTGCAGCAAATTATTTGACCACAAAAATGATTTCATTTTAATACTGAGTGATAGACCTCAGTGCTTGCCAACCTCAACCTCTTTGTTCAAATTACCACAGGTATCATAAACTCAAGATAGACTCATAATCTGCCCTACTATCAAAATAAAGAACTGTTTACATCTCTTAAAAAATAGAAATTAGAATTATATTAATAAGGATAGCTAAAATATAGTTCTTTAAGATCTGCAAAGTGTTTTACAACTACTATTTTACACTAATGCAATGTGGAGCTATGAACTGATCCAACCATTCTGAAAAGCAATTTGGAACTCTGCTCAAAGGGCTATAAAAGTATACATACCCTTTGATCCAGCAATACCACTGCTAGGTATAATACCTTTTTTGGGGGGGTAGGATGGCTAAGAATTGGAAATTGAGGGTAGAAAGTTTTAATTAGAGGAAAACTAAACAAGCTATAGTATATGATTGTGATGTAATATTACTTTGCTATAAGAAATGACAAGCAGGATGATTTTGGAGAACCCTGGAAAGGCTAACATGGACTGATACAAAGAGAAGTCAGCAGAGCCAGGAGAACATTGTATGGAGATACTGTACAATGGAGAACTGTGATGATTTAGTTATTCTCAGCAACACAATGATCCAAGACTATCTCTAAGTATTAATGATGAAGCATACTATGCCTCCAAAGAAATAACTAATATTGTTTGAATAGGAATTGAAGCATGATATTTTTTACTTTCTTTCATTTTTCCTTTTACTCAAGTCTTTCTACACAAAGTGACCAATATAAAAATGTTTACAGCCCTGTGAATACTATTGTTATCCCCCTTTTATAGATGACCTCATATTGTCACTCAATTCTGGATCTATTTCCATTCCCTTTCTGTTCAATTATGGGAATAGACCAATTTCTGCTTTGTGAGAAAATTTTATTCAATTGTGGGAATTGTGAGGAAACTATTGCATTGTTTCAGCTTAGCCTAGGAAGCTGGCCCACCTTTATCTGTTGACTCTTAACTAAGGACATAGGTTAAAAAAAACCTAGTCAGATCCAAAGACTGATACAAGAAGTTTTGTCATGAATATACATCTCAAGTAATCCATATTTCTTTTTTTAATAATAGCTTTTAATTTTCAAAATACATGCAAAGATAATTTTCAGCATTTACCCTTGAAAAACCTTGTTTTCCAAAATTTTATCCTTTCCTTCCCTCTGTTCCCTCCCCTAGACAGCAATGTAAACATGTGTACTTCTTCTATATATATTTCCACATTTATTATGCTGCACAAGAAAAATCAGATCAAAAAGGAGAAAAATTGAGAAAGAAAAAAAAAGCAAAAAACAAAAAAAAAGTGAAAATACTATGTTGTGATTCACATTCAGTCCCCACAGTACTCTTTCTGGAGGCAGATAGAAGTAACCTATGTTATATCTGAAAAGCGGTCCTATATTGATAAATTAGTTAGGTTACCATGTTCCTTTGATTGTACAGATACCTATTTTTCTGATTTCAGGGAATTGTACCTGTTTGTTCTCCCCCTCCTAACTTGGAAAGTCACTAATTTTTCCTCCAATGAGAAATACAGTTAACTAATTTTGTACTCTTGTTAATTGTTTTCTTTTAATAGATTACTCTTATTTGATTAATTATTTTTAATATATAAATAACTAACTCACTTGAATTCAGGATTTTTGGATTGATTTGAGGAGTCCATTGACACATTTATTATGCCTGCTTTGCTCATAAATCATGTAGCTCAGATTCTTTCTTCAGTTATTCCACTATATAAGGTTTATAAGATGCTTTTATCACATATGAATTAGATATAAAAGATTATTCCCATTTTAAAAATAAATCAAGGGGATAGAAATGGTCTCCTCAGAAGTAAAATTCCAATTTTAACCTAAATTAACTTTTAGATTTCCTTCCAACCTGTCCTTTTAATAAATTTAAGTAGCTTAATACAATTATTTAATGAATTAGTATCACATATAACCAAACTCCCCCTCCCCCCCAAAAAATGGAACTAATCATTAGATCATAAAATCACAGATTTAGATATCGGAGGGATTTTATAGGCCACTGAATCCAACCCCTTCATTTTTCAGATCAAGAAAAAAGCCCAGAGAAGTTAAAGTGTTCCGAGTCACACAGCTATTGTGTCAGAATATCTATGGTATTGTGTGTCCAAAGAGTCAGCAAACTATGCATACTATTTCTAGCACTATAACTCAAAGAGACAAAAGAAACAGGGAAATGATGTATTTTTAGCAAAAAAAAGTTATAGAAATTCTTTTTATTATACCAAAGAATTAGAAACTAAGGAGATGATGATCAGTTTGAAATGGTTGGATTATGGTATACAAATACGCCAAAATAAATGACTAAAGGCAGGTGAACAGAGAAACTTGGGAAGATACAGAGTGAATTTTTAAAAATCAAGTAAGCAATACATACAATAACAATAATGTTGTAAAGAAAAAGAACTTTTAAAAAATCTAAGAAATAATCGACACAATGAACAACCATAATTCGAAAGGACTTGTAGAGAAAAATGAATACTATCCAGATCTAAACAAAGAGTTGATTCATCTAAGACTGAGAATGAGACAAACATTTTCAAATATAGTTAATGTAGATTTTTATTTTACTTTATTATGCATGTGTATTGCAAAGGTTTTATCCTCATTTTTCATAAAGCTAAATTGAGATAAGAAGAAGGTAATAATAGTGTTTCTCCTCATTAAAAAAAATCAACAAACAGAATAGAAAGAAAGGAGCACTATTTAAGAACTCTTTAAAATACACGGAAGAGAATAAAAGAAGCACATAGAGGCAAGACAACATTAAAAATTATATGGTGAATTTATTACCAAAGTTATATATTATAGAGATGTACAATCTTTTTCTGTTGTAACTTGTATGTGAAAATACTCTTAACATTTGTAAAGCTTAAAATTTAAAAAAAAATTCTCATTTACTAAATTATAAAAACCCATTTCCTTTTTTTTTTTTTTTTTTAAGAACCCATAGACCCATCAAACAAGCATTTTGCAAGCAGGTCATCAGACCATCTAAAGATTCATGGAGAAGGTTAAAATAGGTGCTGTGGTTTGGTGAAGACAGGATTTTAGCACTGGACAAATTGACTATTTGGCCATTGACGATTTGCTATTTCTCTCAACAGTCTGTAAGAACTAAACTTTCTAGGGACAGCTAGGTGGCACAGTGGATAAAGCACCAGCCCTGAAGTCAGGAAGACCTGAGTTCAAATCTGGTGTCAGACACTTAACATTCCCTAGCTGTGTGACCCTGGGCAAGTCACAATCTCAATTGCCTAAGCAAAAAAAAAAAAAAAAGAACTATATTTTCTGGAAAAGGCAAAAAAGAAGGCATTTCTTTAAGCTTAAATATTGAACTCACAACTGTTATTAAAATTCAGTTCTGAGAAATGCCTCATTTTGCAATCTAAAAGCCTTCAGAGGCTAAAAGATATCCGATAAGGTAAAGCTTGGTAGAGAAGTGCTTGATTTTTGTTTTCCTATCTCCACCATCAGTAGAAATGCTAGAATATCTGGTTCAATGAGATTTAAAGTTCAAAAGTGACAACTGCCTTGTTTTAATGGGAGGACTGTGAGCAGGACCATCAGCAAAGATAGAAGCAACCTTGGAATTAGGATTCATTGGACTTTTTCCTCATGTGCATAGGTGATATACATCAGACAGAACAGTGTCCATACTATTCCAGAAGTGCTGAATCACCTGAAAGTCAACACACGAGGGGCAACTATCTCCTTATTATCGATTTGTCCTCTCCTTGTGCATTGCTTTTCTCAGCTTCTTTTGTTTATGAAACTACATACATAATCTATGAGCAGCAAATATTCTGTGATATGATCCTTAGTTATATTCTCAGTAATAAAAACTAATATGTACATTAATGTGTTTTGGTGAGAACTTTTTATTCTGTTTCTTCTCATGTCTTTTGGGTAGCCTGGATTTGGAGTTGGAATGTTGCTCATTGTAATGTCTAAGGCAGTAAGGGCTCTGAGACAGTCAGTTCAACTATAACTCTTGTTTTGAAAAAATGAATTTGATATATTAGGGGACAACTTGAAACAGAATGTAGACAACTACATGACTTCACAATAACTCACAAACCATAATCCTTTGATGCCCAATGGCCTATAGCCAGAAAAATGAGTCCAAATCTGGCTTCAGATATTTACTCTCTGTGTGACCTAGGCAAGTCACTTATACTCTTTTTTTGCCATAATTTCTTTATCTGTAAAATAGGGATAATAATAACACCATCTCCCACTGTGGTTGTGAGGATCAAATGGGGGTAATAATTGTAAAATGCTTAGCACAATGCCAGGCATTACATAAATGTTAAAAACAAAAACAAAAAACTGCAGGTCTTTTTCACAGTAAAGTGCAATATCTGTTTAATATACAGAAGCAGAAAATAACTGATCTCTAATCCACAAATTCCACCTTTTACAATGGCTGCCCCCATATTTTAGGTCATGGAGCTGTGACTAGCTAAGGCTTATAGCTTTTGATTTTGCCAACCATGGCCCATGGGAACAGGCCAAAGAAGAAGCAGGCAAAGGCCACTGATAGTCACTACTCTTTACAGTAGTATTCATGTATTTCAAACTTTTAACAGGTATTAGCTACAGTTTTTATTAGGTTCCCACTGTTTTCTATGTGTCATTGAGAAAATTTTTGAGTGTTATTCTCATAATCCCATTTCCTCCATAAACTTTTGATTTTCATTGTATGATTTTGCAAAGCTCAGTGATTTTTTGGAACATATATGTCAAGATATAGCAGAACTGACTGTACATGGGAACTATTGGGCACAGAAATTCTAGATGGCACCAGAACTTTCTAATATCTCCTTAGGCCCATTGCTATTAAGGGAGCTGAAAATGGGGCTGAAAGTGCTGTCCAGCTTTGAAACAATGGACCTCTTAGGCTAAAACTTGGCCATAGTTCTTTTTCATCTGATTCTTTGGTGGCCTCTTTACATTAAAGAAGGTCCTTTCTTTATATGTAGTGGGAGAGAAGGCTCTAAAAATAATCTTTGATTTCTATTAAGCTCTTCCTGATCAATGTATTCTGCCTATTCAAAAAATGGTTATGACCTCCTTTCTTGGAGCTTTCACTTCTAATGCCTTAAATAAAAGAAACAACTTTCAAACTGTTATAATAATTGACCCAATAGAGAAATAGCATTCCTAGTTCCCTTTGCAACAATGTTAAGAAACTTTTTATTTTGGACTAAAATTTGCTTCTCAGCATCTTCTGCCTATTACCATTAGTTGTGCCTTCTGGTTTGAAACAAATCCTAATTCTTTTTTTCTAAACAACAGCCCTTCAAAGACATAAAGAAAGCTATAAAGACCCAATAACATTCCTTTCTCTGGTATAAAAATCATAAATCCATTCAGCCAATCTTCAAAAACCATGATCTCTAAGCCTCTCCTCCAAACATAAACTAATTTTCAATGTTGTTCTTAACATTTGAAGCTCAGAACTGGACATTATATTCAAGATGATCTCTCACCAAAGCAGAATATTACAAGATTATCATTTCTGGTCCACAAACTTCTGTTAATATAATCTAAGATCTTTTGGCTTTCATGGAACATTTACTGATTTATAATGAATTCACAACCTACCCAGTATTACAGATCTTTTTGACATAAATCATGCCTCCAGATCTTGTACATTCACTAATCATTTTCTTAACTCCAAACAGAACTTTATATTTACTAAATTTAATGTAAGTGCACTAAGTCAAATACTTAATGCAACAGATGAAATAAATCAGAAGAGAATAAATATGATACAATGGAAACTGCATTGAATTTGGGATCAGAAGAACTGGATTCAAATGCTAGTTATGACACTTGGTGATAAATCCATTTTTATTTCTTTGGGTTTCAGTTTGAACTACATCATTTCTAAGCATTTCCAACACTGAATCCAATGATTCTAGCTGTTGAGATCTTTGAATCTTGATCCTTTAATTCAATTTATTAACTATTTCCCTCTAATACACAAATTTGGTAAGTATACCACTTCTATTTTCAGACAACTGAATGTTAAAGATTGTTGGGTAAACAGAGTAACAGACAGATCCTAACATATTGCCTTAATTATTTTCAGGATGATCTCATTACATTACTGGTCATTTCATAAATTCCAAATCTATTTGACTCAATTCAGTCAACATCTATGTTATCCACACTAATATCATAGGAGAGTTTATTGAATGTGCACCTAAAATGTGCTGAACATCCTATGTCTGTGCTCTATGTCTAGAGCATTCTCTATATGTACTATTTTAGTAAGCTGAGAAAAAAAGGAAATAAAATTATTCTGGTAGGACCTCTCATTAATGAATCTATGCTAACTCTTAGTGATTAATGCTTCCCTGCTTACAAACCATTCTTCTTATAATACTTCAATGAGTCTGAGATCTTACTGATGGAAGTATTCTCTTTAAAACTGCAATGCAGTAAACATCTATTTCTGTCTATCCAATATCACTCACTACCATGTATTCAAAATAATTCACCATAGGGGTCTAGCCAATTAACCAAGCACCATAACATTGCATCAATAACAGTGGAACTTATAAATCATCCAAAGGTTCAATGCTTTACTCACTTTGTTTCATTTTTTTCCAGTCATATATTTTTCTACTAAGGTCCTTTATTATACCTTTTTTGAGGAACAAAGTATTCCTCAAGAGCACATGCATAGCCCTGTATATCAATATTAATGAGAGAAAATTTTAAAAATGAGCACACATAAAAAAGTAGAAATGTAGCAAACTACTAGAGACTTTGCATGACCACTAGGCTTCCAGAAGAAAATTAATAAAAAAATTAAATAAGGTAACAAACATCAATATTATTGAAAATAAGAAAACAATTAAATGAAAAGGCTTTAAAACAAAGGCTTTAAAACGGATAAACCTTTGGGAAGTCTAATTTTTTTTCTAAAAAAAAGAGAGAACAGTCAAGGTACCACAATTAAGGTTGCAAAAGGAAAAATAACAAGGAAACAATAAGTACAAAAAGCACATATCTATGCTAATCAATTTGAGAATCTTAGAGAAACTGATAGTTAATAATAGTTATAGTGTAGTGAAGAAAGTGCTGGAATTGAAGTCAGAAAGCTCTCAGTTCCAACCCTACCTCATATATATATATATACTAGTATATGTATGTATATATATATACTAGTATATGTATGTATATATATATATGCATATATATATATATACATACATATACTAGTATAGTATGGACAAGTCATTTAATTACTCTTAGTCTCAGTTTTCTTCTCTAAAAATGGGAATATTAAAGAGTACCTATCTCAGAGAGTTGCTGCTAGGATCAAATAAAACAATGTATGCAAACTTTGAAAACTTTAAAGCACTATGTAAATGCTACTATTACTATACATATTATTATTGCTATTGCTAATAATAATAATGAAACATGTAATATACAAACTGAAAAATATGAAAGAGAATCTACATAAATAAACTTAAAGAGATGATTAAAGAGTTGTCTTGTAAAAAGACATCAGCCAATCTATAAAGAATAAAATAAATGGAACCAGAAGAACAACTCATATATAATAATAGCATTATTTTTAAAAAGGACAACTTTGAAAGACTTAACATCTCTGAACAGTAAAATGACCCACCACAACTCCAAAGCATCAGTGAAAAAGCATTCAACCTCTTATTCAACAGAGAGATGATGTATTGTCAATGCAGAATGAGAATAAAATGAAAGCCAGAAAGAAAGCCAGAAAGAATGACAGACAAGCAGGACACCACTGAAAATTATCTTGAAAGAAAAAGAAATCTTTAAATAAGGGATAGTGACAGTTTCATATAAAATCTTCTCCTCCTCTACAATATATAAGGAAATATCCATTTTATCTGGTGCTTATATTAAGTTCAGAATAAAAATTAAATTAAAAAGGCACAAAAAATAAAGAAAAAAGTTTTTAAAATTTCCATAAGATACCATTTTGAAGAATAACTCCTATATTATAGATACTATTATAAAAGATAAAGATATTAACAACTACTTCTGTAAGTCATATATCATGTTGATCTCTAAAATAGGGACAAAGCAAAAACTACAGATCAATATTATTAATGAATATAGTCACAAAAATAGTAAATTAAATAGAAATGGAATACATGATAAAGTATAATTTATCTGTAGCATTTAGGGATGGTTTAATATAAGGTATCAATATAATAAATTATATAAAAAAGAAAAATAAAGACTACATTAGCATTAAATTCAAAACAATCTCTATAAAAACAAAGCACTCATCTATTTAAAATATTTTAAAACATGATAGGAAGCTATTTACGTAATAAGACAAAAGGCATTTATTTGAATCTTCAAATTAATATTTAATGCAGTGGAAAAACATTAAAAGGATTCACATTAAAACATTGCTAACTAGAGATGCTCAATCTAGTTACGACTATCAACACAGTTTTAGTCACCTTAGCAATAGCAAGAAAGCAAAAAAAAAAAAAAATTAAAGGAATAAGTACTGGTACTGAAGAAGTTAAAATATATGGCTTTTAAGATGTCATCATTCTATACCTAGAAAATCCACATTAGTCAATGACAAAAAATGGAGGTAATAAAAGAAATGATAAAATCACCAAAATAACACACATTTTTATATACCATTACAAATTATCAAGTGAAACTGATAGAAAAATTCTTTACAAAAACAAGAAAACATTTCAGTTGCCCATTCACTTAGGATACATACAAGATCGCTAAACAAAGCCAATTTCAAAATAAATCTGACAGAAACTACTATCTAAAAATATGAAGGCAGATCCATGCTCATGGTCAGATTCAGCAAATATAGTTAACAATGTCAATCCTTACAAAGTAAATTCAATTCAATGCCAATCAAAATATCAGTAAGTTATTTCATAGAATTAAATAAAACCATAATAAAATTCAAAGGGCAACAGACTAGAGTATAATGAACTATGAAGAAGAAAACCAGCAAAGGAAGATAGAATAACCAAAACTCAAAATGCACTCTAAAGTAATAATTACAAAACCTGCCTGGTTTGGAAAAAGAATAGAGAAACAAATCAATGCAACTCAGAAAAATAGAAGCCAATGTATTGTGGATTTAAAACCATGAAGATTAGTGCTTGATAAAAAACCAAGGCTTTAAAAAATGCAGGGGGATAGGATCAGAATTCAATAAATCTGGGAAAACTTAACAAGGCAAAAATGAAGCTTCATAATTATATATCTGCATTTATCTCTATGTATATTGATACAGATATACATATATAATTCATTTATATGTTGATTGCCCCCCACTCTCCAGCTGCAGCCATGAAAACTGGGCCCAGAATCAGAAAGGCCTGAGTTCAAAACTTAGACTCGAATAGTTAGTTTTGTGAACCAGGGCAAGTCACTTAAACTCTAGCTTCCTCAGTTTCCTCAATTATAAGATGGGAATAACAATACTACCTTTCTCAAAGATTTATTGTGATGATGAAATGAGATAGTATTTGCAAAGTATTCAGCATAGTGCCTGGCAGAGAGTACATACTTAAATAAATACTTTCTTTCCTTTCCCATTGCATTTGATTACAGGCATTAACATCATAATAAGATGTCTGCATCCACTTATCCTTTTCTAAATGGAACACCTTTCATTGGTAGAATAGAACAAACCTGAAAACTTGATGACCAAAATTAATTGGCCAAGACCCTAGAAACAGTGGAAAACTCAAGGCAACTTGTGAACTTGAAATAAGAGCCAAGAGCACCTCTTGGGAGGAGGTAAAGGGACTTTTCTTTCTTCCTCCCACCTCTGATCATGATATCTGCCAATAGAAGTTACTCCTCAGAAGGAGACAACCTAATTAGTGGTCAGAGTCAGTTTGAGAGAGTTTGACACAGCTAGTGACTAAAGATCGGAAAAGACAAGGAGGGTGATATCTTGATAGCAGAGGAGAGCCAGATGGTCAGTTGTGAACTCAAGTCAATTCGCTTAATTGACAATTAAGCTATTGAGAGGAGCACACACTCACTTTGCCTAAGTTCATCGAGGCTGAGAAAGAGTTTACAGGGACTCTACAGGACAGAAATAACTCAAAAGAGCAGAAATACTAGAAATAAAGTAGCCTTGGTCACACATGGTATGCATATATGTGCCTCACTTCTATGAATCTATGCTTGTGTCTATTATTCCCACTGATGCTGTGTGCATTGTAGAAGAGGATTTATTGGAGGTGAGGAAGGATATTTTGCAGGTATTGTTTTCACTTTGCCATTTTAGTAAATGTCTTTGCCTAAAACTAATTATTCCTACTGGTTGATTGTCAAATGTAGACATATTGATAGGGATTCAGGAATTTGAGTTAGTACCCACACTCTGAGGACTCACTCATCACTGAAGGAAAGTTGGACAGAGTATTCTAGAAGGAATGCTAGATACACACATACACACACACATAAAATATATGTGTATATATATATACATATATGGCATTCAAGACCCTCTATATTCTAGCTGCAAGTCAGACTTCTACTCTTATTTTAATATATTCATTAATTCTATGTTTTAGTCCAAGTCATTTTAATTCCCTTATTTCAGTGCCTTTAGTGGCAGTGTGTAAATATACTGAAATTGGAATGAATAATCAGAATTCAAATCCTGATCGCTATTTATGATCTTTCCATGACCACAGGCAAGCCTCTAGGCCACAATTTCTTCATCTATAAATGTATGGGAGTAAGCCAGTTGACTTCAAACATGTCTTCTAGATATAAATCTTATCTTTTATTGACCCTAACTCTCTACTTTTTCTACCCCTCATTTTTTTTTCTCAAGTTATCACCCCTGCATTATCCTTCCTTTCCTTGATTATTTTGGTGAACCATTTCAACTTTACACTACCCTCTATTTGTAAATCCCATGTCCTAACCCAGATCATATCTTGCAAACTCTCAAACTTGGGTCAACCACACACACACACACACACACACACACACACACACACACACACACACTTTTTTCCTCACCCTTATTCATGTCCTGCTAAAGGGAACAAGAAAGATCACAAAAATCATGCTCACTGGTTCTACTATAAAATGATGTTACATATTCTCAATAAGGCACTCACTGCAGCAAAGTAATCATTTTACACTTTAATTGATTCTGTGTTCCAGATACTGCAACGACAAGCCTCCCACAGTATCCTTGCCCATCCCCTCTGATGACCTAACATCATTCTTCACTGACAACGAGGCTATTCAGAGAAAGCTCCTTCTTCACTCTTCCTCACTTCACATTACCTTATCATTTCCTTCACTATCTCCTCTTTTATTCTTGTTTCTAACTCTTCCCCTTGCCAAAGTAAAGGCCTCTACATGTATCTCTGACCTCATCCCTTCTCATCTTCTCAAGCAGATTGCCCCTCATTATCATCCTCACTTCATCTCCAATCTTCAATGTCTCCTTATCCACTGGTACAATATTTGGGAATTTTTAGCTTTTTTTTTTTTTTTAAATTTTCCCTTAAGTCAAACTGTTTTCATTTCTCACATGTACAATGATCACAAATTATATTTCTTTTTCTTTTTTTTTTCTTTTTTTTTTTTTTTGCTTTTTGCTGAGGCAATTGGGGTTAAGTGACTTGCCCAGGGTCACACAGCTAGGAAGTGTCTGAGACCAGATTTGAACTCAGGTCCTACTGACTTCAGGGCTGGTGCTCTAACCATTGCGCCACCTAGCTGCCCCACAAATTATATTTCTAAAAATAATTATATTATATATCAGTGTGCTTTCATTGGTTGAGCAGTGTGTCCATTAAAATAGGACTGAAAAACTCTATGACTCATAAATGGTAACTGATTGCTACGAAGAGCCATGCCTAAGACTTTTACCATTGTGAGGACACCCTAGTGAAGAGCCTATTTAATTGACCTGGGCTAGTCCTTGGAAAACAGATAAACAGTTCGTCCATATAGTAGGCCATTACTCTAGGCTTATCTAGTTTCTAGGACCTGTTGGAGCTGGCATACCCTATAAGAACCTAGAATAGCTTCTATATGATCATAAGGTGGCAGAGTACTTCAATGGAAATGAATTTATTAATAAAAAATAAAATTATAATCAAAAGGACACAAGTTTGAACAAAATTTAAATAAATAAAGTATTTTCTCATTTATCTTCAGTGATTCTTGGTATTCATTCATCTGATTTGGATTTTTCTCTAACTGAATAAGAACAAAAGGGCTAGGATACAAAGAGATCTTCCTTGAGGATTCTGATCAGGAGGCCAGGGACAAAAAAAAGCTATATTTGAGTGTCTTATTTCATTCTATTCTCAAACACAAGATACTGGAATGGCCTGAGTCAAGACTAGCCTACTACAAATGATTCAGATTTTTTTCCTCCTAGTCAGTGGCTTCTATGGTAACAAGCTCCCAAGTCTTTGTCTTTTTCATAAGCCATATTCTGGATCAACACATATTTGTTTACTGATTAATTTGCAATATTTGCAAAGCAGTCATCACTAAGGCAATTTTAAATACTTCTGATATATTTTACAGTGATTAAATTAATGAAAATTAGAGTTAGAAGAACCCTATTCTCTCTCAAAACTTTCCCAAATATTAAAGAGTTAGTTATTACATGGAAATAGGGCTGTCCCAGGTTTATGTATAGAATTTTCATTTAAGTGTTTGCACAGGTCATAGTAAGATTTCATGGTTAAACAACTATTGAGACTTAAGGAGAAAATCCAAATTATAAAGTAGGAGAATCCTCAAATACCAACAAAACTTCTGAAAAAGTGAAATTCATTCATGTTCAAGTCTTATTTCACAATCCTCCTTCTCCATAAAGGTAACTATAGGTTGTTTTTAATCAATTTGGATGAAAAGTAAGTCCTTGACATCAATTTAAAATATCTGGACTATATACTCACCCTCCTGGATCATCAAAATCCCTGGGAAACTAGATTTCTCACTCGTTTCTGCTACTATGAAGTTCATTCCCTTCTAACCATCGAACTATTCAGAAACTAAATATTGAAAGCCATAAGTTCTCTCTGGAGCATATTAAATTTAGTCATACTGTACCTGAATCTAAAAGGAAATTTGAAAATTAGCATTTTAAAAACAAAATCAAAAGAAAAACAAATTCAAATGAAACTTTTTGTGACCAAGAAAAAGACCAGAATTAATATTTATAGTATTACTAAATTCTCCTCATCTGGCCGTCACCTAACATCCAGATCCCCATTTCTTTTTACTGGACCTGGGTCTCACCAAAGTGTACTATACAGACCTTTCCTGTTTTGAGCTGTCCTGGTCTCACCCTAATGTGGTGTAAATAGAACTAAACCAGATATACTGAACAGATTATCCAGCCAAATCTAACTAGCTGAAAACTAATTCATTTACAAAGAATATGCAAAACTATTTTTTAAATGGTAGAATCTTTTTTTGGGGGGGGCAGGGAGGGAGATCAAACTAGGAAAATTATTTCTGTATGGTATTTTTCTTAACTATTAAAAACAGATATTGAAATTCTTCCAGAGAAATGATACATAGAAATCTCTAAGAATGTGTAATTTATACATTAATAATGGAGAACAAGCCTTTAAAAAGCTTTATGGGAGGAAGGAAGGGAAGAGAAAAGATGCCTGAAAACTCTTTTCATTAAGGTAGTCAAGGGTCATTTCTGAGAAGGAACAAGGGCCTTTTGTAACCAAGAAGAATAAGAAGTAACAGGTCTTAATGGTAGGCAAGACAATAAAATGTACTTATAAAAACCCTTTTGAAGACAAGGTTTTTTTGAGTAGCCCGAGTTAAGATGGAAGTTGCATTGAATATCCTGTCTCCTTGTTTTGTTTATATTCCAAGTTTTTAATAGCTATCACACAGGCACAGAACTTTAAATGGATAATTTGGATCTTGCAAGAAAACAAAAAGAAATTAAAACTTAATTTGTTTTTAATTCACTTACTACAAGTTTTAAAATGCAATTTGTCATTTTTGATCTGACACTGCTGATAGGCATGGCTACTATGGCAGAATTATGCTAAGGGATACAGAAAATGATAGAGACAGGAAATTGAATCTGATTCTTTTAAGATTTTGAATCAACTTTTTTTGTTTGTTTGTTTACATGCCTTGTTGCTCTATTCATATTTATGCTTATCAGCAAATTTCCTCTTGGCTACATCAGAAAGACAGCTGTTCATCTATACTCCAAAGAACATATCAAAGCTTATCCTTGGCCCAGCACCATGATCTTATTTCAAGAAGTTGCCAGCTTCTTCCATTTAAGAGACTCAGTGTGTCACTTCTTGGACACAGACAGCTTACATATTTATTTATTTTTATATTTACCACTACTACATTCTAACAACAACCCAAAAGAAGGGTAGTGAGTTACTAATGACAACTGATGGCTGAAGGCACCTAGTAATGCATCTTCCTTGATATGCAATGTGAAATTTACCTGCATATAAAAATACAGACATACACGTGTTAAAGAAGTGCTAGCTGAGAAATCATATTAAATGTGGTCAACACGGTAGAGTAGTAAAATGAAATATATGGGACTAATGGACAATCTGAAGACATCAAGGGAAGCAGGTATAGGATAGTTGTTGAATAGAAGCCTTGTACTGAAACTAAGGACACCATGGAAGAAAACACAAACATACACATATCTACACATATATAACATCCATGTATGTTATATATCCATTAGACTTGTTCTGTTCTTGATATATAATGACAACACTGCTGAAACAAACACTTCTGAGTTGCTGGATTTTTTTTTTCTCTTTAAAATGAGAGTAGCTTGTATGCCTTTAGAGTAAAATCATGTATTCATGAGACTTAAAAGATTTGGCCTGTGGTGGTAAAATGATTTTTCTCTAACAGAAATTAATGGTACATGTGGGTCATCTGAAATAGCTGGCCCAGGTGAGTCAGAATATATGGCATTATTTGAAATTATTAACATAAAGCATACAGAAAGAAGCATTTGAGTATAGAGAATGTGGAAAAATACTGAAAATTTATTTAATAGGATGAAAATGTAGAAGTGCTTTTAAGAAGATGGCAGAGCTGGTAAACGTAAATCTCTTATAGTTAAATTACAAGGCTCAGTCTCTGAAGAAATTACCAACAACTGTTTAGCTGGAGAAATATTCCCAAGAATAAATGGCAAAATTTAACAACAATTTTGCTAATAAAAGGAAAATGTAGGCACAGGAAAGGTTGATTAACATTTAAAATATATGTCAAGAAAACTGAAAAATGGTGGGAATAGTGATGGGATCAATAAGTGAAGGGAAAGAAAAGATTATAAAAAAGAATCATTAATCAGTCACTATATATTGAGTAGCGTTAGGCACTAATAATATAGAAACAAAAATAAGATGGTTCCTCTCTCTAAAGAACATGTACTCCATTAGCTTTCTTTAAAATTGTACTTGAGATATCAATAGATATCAGAAGAGATATCAGAAAAGTTAAAGAAAAAAGTAAAAAAAAAAAACTAAGTAATATAATCACTGCTTAGATTCCAAAGAAAGGTCAAACTGCCTATACATTTTAATTAGAAAAAAGACAAACACAATGAATGAAATATGCATAGATTTAAAATTTTAATATAGGTTTTTTTGTGGGAAGGAATAATTAAATAAGAAGCAAAGATATTACTTTGTTCCTAGGTAACAAAGATTCTGGGACACAAGGATACTATTACTTAAGCATTTCCCCACCAAGAGGGGAATATAACAGAGCTGGGGCTGATATGTAGTTGTAAAGGTCAATGTGGTGGGATCAGGTAAAGAAGTAAACCACTTCTAGAAACTGGAAATTGAATAGATGCCCTTCAATTGGAGAATGGCTGAATAAATTATGGTATATGAATGTTATGGAATATTATTGTTCTGTAAGAAATGACCAGCAAGATGATTTCAGAGAGGCCTGGAGAGACTTACATGAACTGATGCTGAGTGAAATGAGCAGAACCAGGAGATCATTATACACGGCAACAACAGTACTATATGACGATCAATTCTGATGGACATGGCTCTCTTCAACAATGAAATGTTTCAAACCACCTCCAATTGTTCACTGAAGAAAGCCATATACACCCAGAGAGAGGGATGCGAAATGTGGACCACAACATAACATTCTCATACTCCTTGATTGATGTTTGCTTACATTGTGTTTCCTTTATCTGATATATCGTTTGTGTAGATAAGATTTTTCTTGCACACCAATGATAAATTTGGAAATATGTATACATATAAAAAAAAAAAAGAAAAGTAGAAGAGCAACAAAGGTGAAAATTTGGGCTTGTAATAAAGACAAAGGAAGGAAAACCTGGAAAGAGATAAATTAAGAATGAGCAAATATCTCTAGGGCAGTTGAAAGTTCATCTCCCCCTTGGTGGAGATGGTGTGCAGATCTTCTCATTCAACAAAAAAATGTAATTATTTCCTTTGTAAACAAAACAAAACAAAAAGACTATCAATTATTTTAGTTTATTATATATTATAAATTCACATGTAGTATATGTATTATGATATATAAATCATTACAATCCAAGGTAGAATGTGAAAATTCAGTAAAAGATTGATAAAATCTAGAAAAAAAAAAAAAAAAGAAGTAAACCACTTGACCACTTGCTATTTAAGTGCTATCAATATTTCCTACACTTCTAAGTCAGTGAAAATGCTGTCTTAAAACTGTTGCTGTCTTAGAACAAAGCCCCAGTCACTCTGCCATTAATTTGAGTTGTAGACATGAAATCGTAGCCTTGATGTCATGATACTAATATATTTTAAGGTCACAGATACTATTTAACAGCTCATTTTAAACATTAAAAAGCATGTTTCTTATTACAATTTTGAGGTGCACCATCAAGTATTATTATCCTTATTTGACAAAGGAGAGACACTGTGGCTTCAGAGGCTGATTTGCCCATTGTTAAATATCAATGAAAAGTAGGAGTTGAGATTTGAATCCAAAAGGCATTTAATAAATTTGTTTTTAAAACATTCTAATAATTTATAAATATTATACTTAAAAGACACTTAGAGAGAGAGTGAGTGAGCTTCTTTATTTAAAACCCATTGGTCTTTTCCTTTTTAACTTCTCTTTCCAACATTTGACACTAATGATTTCCTTTTGGTTACTCTCTCCTTTCTGGGTTTTTGTGACACTAGTTCATTTTCTGCTCATCTGACTGTTCTTTCTCAAGCTCTTTTATTAGAACCATGGGCTTTCTCTTTTCTCTATACTTTCCCAGTTGGTAACTCATCAGCTCCAATGGCTGAATTATTTCTATAAAAATGATTCTCTGATAAAAACATCACATTCTTGTCTATTTTCAAAGCTCATCACCAACTATCTATTGGATATTTCAAACTGAATTTGAGGCATCTGGTATTCAAATATACATACAAACCAGGATGCATTATCTTTTCCACAAAAAAATTGTCCCTCTTCTGAACTTTCTTATTACTATTAAGGGTATCCTCATTCTTTCACTCATGTTTGTAACTTGTGTACCATCCTCAGTTTTTTATTCCAACTCTCCCATCCAATTAGGTAACAAGTCTTGCCACTTCTACCTTTATAAGAGCTTTCCCACAGTCGCTTCTCTCCACTCACATAGTGGTAACCATAGTTCAAGTCTTTATCACCTAACATGCAACCCCTTACAATAGCCTTGTAATTGTTTCAAGTCTTTTCCCTTTTCAATCCAGTCTCCACATACCCATGAAAATGATTTTCCTAAAGTGCTGATTGTACCATGTAACCTCTACTGGGACCTATTAACCTCCAAGATCAAACATGAGTTTCTCTGCTCAATATATGAAATTCTTCACAACTTATCCACATTCTACTTTTCTGATTTCCTTACATATTATTTTTTTAGGCATACTCTATAGTCCGATCATATTGACCAACAATGTTCCTCACACAAGACATTCCATCTCCCATCTGCATGCATTGTATTAGTTGCCTCTAAAACCTAAAGTGTACTCCCTCCTAGACTCCCTCTTAGAAATCCTGATTTCCTTCTAAACTCAGATAAAATCTCTCTTCCTTTAAGTGACGACCTTTCCTGGTCCCATTCCCAAGCTCCAACTCCCAGTGGATACTGCTTCTACCCAAGATTATCTTTCCTCTACTTTACATGTATTTTATACATATATAACTATAAATGTATATTTCATATACACCTTTATATGTACATGTCTCTCCCAATAGAATGTAAGCATTTAAGGACAGATATTTTACTTTTGTCTTTGTATCCCCAACGTCTAGAATGGTGTACAATATATAACATGATTAATAAAATTTGTCTATTCAATACAAATGAATACTATTTTATACTACATTGTAAATTTAAATAAATTCATGTATATGGTTTTTATTCAAAAACAATGGCACAAAGTTTCAAAGTGCTAGCCAACAATTACTCAGGAATGATGCTACTGCAAAACTCCTGGAGAAAAAAGAAAACAAACGTTCCAAAATAAAGTATTTTTATTATATTGTATATAATGAAAAGCATTTGATTTCAGTAATTATACAAGTACTTGTCTTTTAAAAATTGAAACATTTTTAAAACTAAGTTGAAAATTTCCAAGAATTATATTGAATTTCTATATATATATATATATATATATATATATATATATATCCCTGAATAGATGTGTTATATTCAGTGTGGAGGAGCAGGAGTCTTAGAAAACTATTTTAAATAATGATAGCACCTATTTTTAAAGTCTGGCGTGAGAGTAAATGCTTGATGTACTTCTCCCTTCCTCCCTCCCTCCCTCTCCCCCTCCAACAGAAAAAATAGTGACCTTTTGACATAAAGAAAATTTTTGGAAAAAGAAGCAGATAACATCACTTATTGCTTAAATGTAGTTTCTAGGTTAGGAAGAATACTATTATTAGACTTAATGCTTGCAGTCCCTGTGTCATAAGCTACAAATTAAGCTAATTTTGCACATATGCTATAATTCTAACACGACAGCACCACCAGCCTGTTACTCTTGTGTTGCAGGTTTGTGCTATTTTTTATAAATGAGATGTAATTTTTATATTACTGATAGTAATTCCCTTTTTAAAAACTCTGTTATACTGCAATGTTAAAAAAGTGAGGTGTCTCCTCTGAGTAAGAAGAAACTATTCTATTTATTAAATACTACATGGAAAAATGGTGTGGTTTACAGAGACTCTAAGATTCATAATTCCACACACAGAGTTGTTTCAAAAAGAAGTAGTATAACTCTTTTTACCCCATGACCAAAAACAAATAAGTAGATTAATATACATTAAGATAATTTAGTGGCATCATTAATTTGATTACAGAATTGGATTCTTTAGCATTTTTTCCTCATACCACACACTACTTTTTGCCATAAAAGTGACTTTATTATTAAAATATCAATGAAAATATCATTGAAAGGAGATTCTAATAAATCACACATTCTTCAGATTTTTTAATGGTCTCTCTCAATCCATTGTGTCATATGCACTTTCTTTTGAAAGACCACTCAAGACACATCCATTCTAAGCTCCATATAATCTAATCACAAGCTAGGCATTCGGGAGACCTTAAACAATCCACAAGCATGAATTAAGCATTAGCCATAGAGCTAGGAACCAGGGACACAACTATAAAAGTGACATAGTCTCTCACCTGAAGAGAAACATTGATCCACTGGAGGATACAAGATGTGTGGAGATAAATACTGAGCAGATAGATACAAATTAAACATCCAGTAATTTGTGGTTAGGAGGCATTATCAACTGTGGGAATGAGAAGAGCACTCTTGGAGGATGTAGTCCTTATGCTATGCCTTAAAGAGAGACAAGAAGGAAGGCAGGAGCTGAAACACTGCCCTGGAAGTGGATATGAGTGAGGGGAGAATGGTGGCCAGGGAAAGAAGCTTTGGTCCAACATTCTACAACACAATATCAAAAGGGTTTTGAGTGAAGTCATAATCAATGACTTCTAATCAAGAAGTCTGTCATGTCCTTTCTACAAGAAATGGTATCCTGATTTGGTTATTGCTGCCGGAAAAATGGTGATGGATGAAGGGAAAATGGGAGGAGAGAGTGTCATGTGACAGTAGTAGGGCAAAAAGCAAGATGCTTATATTTAGGCCCTGATGTCATGGTGAAAGAGCTAGGTGGGATGAAACTCAGACTCCAACTATACATAGAGAGGGTTGAGGTGAGGTTTCACCTACCCTCCAATCAGAAGCTAAGGTAGCTCTATTTCAGGGTATATACAATAGCAGAATAGATTAACTGGGTATGGGGAGGGAGGGGGAGAAGGGTAACAGGGCTTCCAGAGACTTTGGAAGCTCACTGCTCCTGATATTAACTTATAGGGATCCTCAATGGAAAGTGATTTTCCCTATATATGTTCTCTTAAAAAAATCTTTAAAAATTTGGATCTAAATTATTAGCAAATATTAACACTTCTAAAGAAGTTAATTGTTTAAATTTTAACTAATGTTGTTTACAGTTTCTAATTATTGGGATTTAAATCCCCCCATTAAAGTATTAAATATATTAAGATTATTTTGTGACTGATATGACTAAAATTATTGAAGGATTCACTGAATATGACAGTCATTATACAAGGCATGACAGATATAGAGGTATACACCTGGCATTTTACCCAGAAACACAGAAAACATCCTATAAATAGTCCAATAAGAAGCAGTATTCCTCTTTGGCAAAAAGCTCCAAATGTTCCTATTTGCAAATGACAATGTACTAACTGCATCAAGTACAGAAATGTTACTAACTTTGCATATCCATATGGGCTTACTCAAATACACTGTTTATCTAACCATAATATTTTCCTTTGTTTTTGTCTTTGTTTTTTTGTAAATGGAAGATGTGTATTTCCTAGATTATGATGTAAATATGGATTCAGTCCATTGGGTTGAACTATATATGTTTATAGATATATAGATATGATATATGTATTTACATACATGCAGAGAGAAAAGAAGCATAGATTAGTAAAGAGAAAATTAACTTCAGAGTCAAGAAATTGGGTTCAAATTCTACTTTTGACATGTACTGATGATATAATTCTGAGTACCTCTCAATATTCCCCAAAGTTTTCTAACACTATAATTTACATAGTATAGGCAGATCTGCATTGGTGGAAAAAATTTCCTCAGTGAGAGTTCTCTATACCATTGAAATCTCAGGTCTGGTCAAAAAGTAGCATTTACATGTACATGTGCATTAATAATGTAGGGTGTGTGTGTATACACAAACCAGAATATTAGAAAGCTGGTCAAACTCTGGTTTAAGTTCTGCATGGATGTATAGATTTTCCTAGGAAAAGGCTGTTTCTTCATCTGAGAGTTCTATTATAACAAGGAAATTATAAGTACAATCTCTTTCCATATATATATTTGGATAACATGTATATATATACATATATATATATATATATAGAGAGAGAGAGAGAGAGAGAGAGAGAGAGACTATCATTTGTATCCATATATATGGATACAAATGACAGCTAATGACAATATTGGTTTAAAATATAAACATTATTTTGTTGCTATTTTTTTTTTCAGTTGTTACAACTCTGTAACACACTCTCCTCTGCCCCTTCCCCCAGCCTTGGGGTTTTCTTGGCAGATATGGAGTGTTGTCATTTCCTTCTCCAGTTCATTTTATAGATGAGGAAACTGAGGCAAATAGGATTGTGTCACCTAAGGTCACCCAGCTAGTATCTGAGGCCAGATTTGAATTCAGTCTTCTTGAGACCAGACCCATCACTCTTATCTGCTGTGCAACTTAGTTGTCCAATAAACATTATAGAATCTTATATTTAAGAATGATATGAGTAGTATCACTTCATAATGCAAAGAAGCAGTAAAGGATAAAATCAGTTTAAAATCTAGCAAGAGATTCAAGAAAAGTCCTCTCATGGGCATTTAAAAAAAGGGAAGGATGACAAAAAAAGAGAAGAAAAATAAAAAACATAGGTAAAAAATACCCTGACAAACTGTTTTTATTATCAAGGACAGTAGAATCAGCACAATTGAACTCAAACAGCATAGCCCCAGAAGTGATCAGAGGAGGAAGAAATAGAATTATAAAGAAAAAAAGACCAGAAAAGCTAGATTATACCATGTGTCTGGAGGAGAGCCATGATTAGAACACATAGTTGTGAAACTGATCAGAAATCAATAAGCAAAGTAAATGAAGGAAGAAAAAAATAATAAGGACATGGGATTGGGGGGGATCAATTTAGGTATTAGTTCCTCAAAAAAAGGTGTGTGTATATATATGTGTATATATACATATATATACACACACACACACATATATATATATATACACACATATATGTAGAGAGAGAGACAGACATATGAATAGATACATATACATACACATACATAAATAAAGAAGCATATACACATTCATACATATGTATATATATGACATACTAGAATTTCTTAAATGGAGTCAAAATAATCCTTAAAACAATATATTATCTCTAAACCTTAATATTAACAAAAGAAAAAAACAATTAATTGAATATATAACTAAAAAAAATCTAGAAAATAACAACTAAATTCCCAAAATTTGTACAATTATAGAAAATTCAAAAAAGAAAAAAGAAAATAAAAAAGCTAATAAACAAAAGAGCTATTTATATGAAAATACCAAGAAAGTAAATAAGCCACTATCTAATTTTATTAAATATATATATATATATGCATATATATATATATATATATATATATATACACATATAATCCAGAGTAAAAAAATAAAAAGGAAAAAGGGAAAATTCAAAAAAATGGAGAAAAAAATAAAAAAAAATTATGAGACATTATAATGCTACAATTATAAGCCAACAAATCTAAAAGTTAATAAACATTTACAAAAATATCAATGGCCCAGTTTAAAGAACAGGATATAAATAATCTAAAGAAACTTATTGTAGAAAAAGAAATCCAGCAAGTCATTAAAAAATTCCCAAAGCAGGGCTAAGGAGGGTAGGAGACTCAAGCCTTGGTCAGGATGAATTTACAAGTCAGTTAATCATTATTAATTAACTTTAATTTTTTTAGTTAATAAGTTATTAATTAAACAATTTCCATGTGACAGATACTGTGTACAGTAACTGCCTCAAACAGTTCACCTTTAATTGTGGAAACAACATGCAAACAATTTGAACATATCAAATAGATGGAAAGATTTTGAAGAGAAGGCAGCAGTATAGGTAGAAGGCAGAGAAGATGACTGAATAAAGTTTGGAATGTCTTCCTGTAGAAGATAGGATTTGACCTAGCACTGAAGGAAGTCAGGAAACCCAGGACACAATTGGTCGGGAAATACAGGGTGATATTTGGTTGATAAGCAAAATAGCTTATGTTGTCAAGTCACTGAGTACCTGGAGGGGAATAAAGTCTAGGAATACCAGAACAGTAAAAAAAACTGACAATGGTATGAGATTTAAATGCCAAAGAGAGGATTTAATATTTTATCTTTGAGCTCACAGTGAGTTATTGAAATTTATTAAGGTGAAATTATTTTGGCAGCTGAGTGAAGTATGGATTGAAATGGGGAGAGATTTAATTGAGGCAGGAAAAACAACCAAAAGGGTATTGTAATAGTTCACCGTGGTGTTTGTGTGACAAGAGAATGAAGTAAATATATGAGGAGATGTGACAATTTAAGTGAATTCTATCAAGCATTTAAAGAACAAATAACTTGAAAATGTTCAGAAATAGAGAAAGGGAACACTGTATCAAACTTTCTATAAGGCAAATATGATAGTCAAACCAAGGAAAGTAAAACAGAAAAAGAAACCTATAACTCAACAAATAATTGACACAAAATGTTGAAGAAAACATTAGAAAAGAAGCTACAGCAATATATATTTTTAAAAATCCAGTAGAACTATTTTGAACTTATATATTTATGTCTAAATAGGTCTTTTAATTCTTTCTCTGTATCATTTCATCCAGGTCTTTCTATATTTTTTCTGAATTCAGCATATTCTTCATTCTTCATGGGGAAGAGAAAAAAGAGCAAGCATTTATTGTTTACTTACTTTGCATCAGATATTGTGCTAAGTGCTTTACAATTATTATCTCAATTTGATTTTCACAACAATTCTGTGAGGTAGGTGGTAATATTATACAATTTCATAGGTGAAGAAACAAAAGAAATTAGAAGCTAAATGACTTGTCCAGGGTCGCATAGCTAGTGCTAAGGTCATATTTGAACTTGGGTCTCTTATTCACTGTATTACCTAGTGATATTCTCTTATGCTTATATACCCATAACTTATTCATCCATGTCCCAGTGAATTTAAGGATGCTTCAACATGAGAGAAAGGAAGGAAGGAAGGAAAGAAGGAAGGAAGGAAGGAAGGAAGGAAGGAAGGAAGGAAGGAAGGAA